>ML682008.1:721292-826113 GCA_007922195.1 Podocnemis expansa | reverse complement strand
TTAATTTGAATTAACTTATTTCGAAATAAGGACTTTATTTTGAAATAACTCATTTCAAAATACTTATTTTGAAATAACTGTGTGTGTGGATATAGCCTTTCTGTGTATCTTTGGGTAAATCATTTAGCCAGACTTCCCTGTCTGTAAATGGAGACCATAGCATTGCCTTGCCTAACCATAAGAAGGCTGAGGGGAGATATGATTGCTCTGTCTCGATACATCAGAGGAATAAATACCAGGGAGGAAGAAGAATTATTTAAGTTCAGTGCCAATGTGGACATGAGCTAATGGATATAAAAAGTGGCCATCAGAATGTTTAGACTTGAAATTAGATGCAGGTTTCTTTCCATCAGAAGAGAGAAGTTCTTGAATAGCCTTGTAAAGAGAGAAGTGGGGGCAAAAATCCTAGCTGGTTTCCAAACTGAGCTTGATCTGTTCCTGGAGGGGATGGTATGATGGGCAGCCTACTTTGGCAATTGACTGATCTTTAGCTCCTGTTGGCAGATATGCTGCTGAGACAATTGATGGGGTGTGTTAAGGGTTATTACAGAGAATTCTCCCTCGGCTGTCTCACTGGTGAGTCTTGCCCACATCAGAGGTTAACTGGTCACCATGGTGAGGTTGGGAAGGAATTTTCTCTAAGGGCAGATTTGCAAAGGGCTGGGAGGTTTTTGCCTTCCTCTTTAGCATGGCCAATACTCAATTTTTGGTAGATTCTCTGTACCTTAAAGTCTTTAAATCATGGTTTGAAGACATCAACAACTTAGTAATAGTTTTGAGATTTATTGCAGGACAGGGTGGGTGAGGTTTTGTGGCCTGAATTGTGCAGGAGGTCAGACTAAATGACCATATTGGTTCCTTCTGAGTTTGAGCCTACAAGGATAAATAAATTAAAGACAGAGAGGCCTTCAGGGAGTATAGTAAAGGAGAACCCGAAAGGTACCATAGGAAGCTACTGAGTATGAATCAGTTGCTTGTATTTTTAACCATGCGATCTAACCTTGCTCAGAGCCAGCCTAACTCAACACAATGGATAACATGCTGGTCGCTGCTGGGCACTTAATTTACGCTGAAATTCCCACCATTGCTACAACCAGCAGAGCTGCCACATGGTAGCAATGGTGGGAAATTCTATAAACCAAGGTGTTACATAAACAAGGTCAAAATCGGCAAGGCTTCTTATCGATGATGTGCACATCTTCAAAGGTCAAAGCTTTGGGTAGGATGCTTAAAGGAGCCTCTGTGATTCCTAATCAAGCTGGGAAATGAAATGAAACTTTTGAGAGGATAACGAATCAGGAGTGTGCCTCACCTCAAGAACTCTCTCTACTACCCCACCTCTGGGACAAAGAGGAGCCCACATCGCCCCACTGCTTCTGCATTGCTTGGCTGCAGCAATTCAGTGCTCCTCCTGAGGACTGAGGGGGCATGCCCCTTCTTCCCTGCAGAAAATATCACATGCATCACATTAAATATCAGTCTGATAGAGGACTATGTTTTTGAATGGTGTCCCCACGTGTCAGGGCTCCACAGCTGGGTAGTTTAGAATGACTTTTCAGCTATCTGAAGCTGTTTTGATTTTGAAATAAGTTTAAGATCGCTTTAAACTCTCTTTCTCCTATTCACATGCATGTCTGTAGATCTGATTTCTGTCTCAGACTCCTAAAGCAATCAGGTTTGTGTTTTTAAGATTATTCACTGCACCTCTAATGGGCATGTTCATGTTTGTAGTAAAAGGGCCCTCTGCAAAGTATTTTCCTGTGGACTTTTATAGTGTGAAATACATTCTAAGTTATATCTATCCTGCTGTAAGTCATCCTTGTTACATTGTCATTGATGGTCAGGGTTTTAAAAGAACTTAGCTTCCTGCTGCTTGTGTTAGTCATCTCTGAGTGCTCTCTGCCTTTTGAAAACAATCCCATTTCACTGAGGGTCTAACTAGGAGCTGAAATCTTTTGAAAATCTGGTCACTAGTGTGAAGATTCACAGCAAAACTGTATAGACTCAATGGCATGTGACCTTCCAGATGGGCGCCTCCTGGTGATGGTGCTGGGGAATCGCTCAAATGGTCTGCCATCTGGTGGTCAGCGCTCAGTCTCTTTCACAATCTCTTTAGTCCTTTGTGGGACCAAAGTCCTTTGGCTGAATCCATTGATTTTCCTCCCTTCTGGGGCCTAAGGTACAGTCTCAGGCAGATCATTTATATCAGCAGCTGGCACTGTCCCTCCAGTGCTTGCTTGCAGCATCACCACCCACTGACAACCTAGGAGAGGAAGATGAGACCTGGGCCCACCCAGCCCAGGACCCTAAATGCTCCATTGAGTGCTACCTCACCCTCTTTACTCTTCTTCAGCCTGCACCTCACCATGGTCCCTTGGGCCATAACCTCATCTCTCCAGGTACCTACAGACTTTGTATCAAGGCTGCAGTTTCCTTGAAACTTGGCAGTGCCCCTGGGAACTATCCAAGGTCCTGTCTCCCACAGGCCTGCTGAAAGTACAACTTTCTCCCTCACCAGTCTGGGCAAACTGTCCAGAGCACAAGCTGCAGTCCTGGCTTTATACTGGCTCCTCAGCCCTGGTTGGTCCTGCAGCCCTCTGCATCCATTAGGCAGTCAATATCACCAGGGCTTTGAACCCCTTTCCTGCTGGAGCAGGGAAACTACCTGGCTACAGAAGCATGGAACAAAACTGACTAATTGACCACAAGTTTGTCTTAAGTATCACCTCAGTGATTCTTTTTTTGCAGTGTGTGTGTTTTAGATGCAGGGTACTTCTGGGTAGGCTACTTGGCCTGTAATGGACAGAAGCATCAGAGAGTAACAATCTTGTATTGTTGGGGCAATAATCTTGTGTTAGCAACAAGACTGTGTGGCTATAAGCCCCATCTTTAATCCCTAATCCTAGATTTTAAAATCAAATGCACAATTATAATATTATGATCTCCTTCATAACCCATGGGTAGTGGGGTTGTTGCCCTGCTATGGCATACAAGGAGGTTAAAAAGGATCTAAGAAAGCAGTAGCCAATAGGAGCAAGGGGATGTGGGGCCAATCAGGGCACAGCAGCTAGTACAAAGGCAGGGCTGCAGCTCCTGCTCTTGGCAGTTGGCCTCAGACCTGGAAGGAGACAGGTTGTGCTGGTAGCAGGGCTGTGGGATCCAGGATCCTGGATAGTTTCCAGGGGCACCGCAAAGCCAAGGCATTAATATAAGTGCTGCAGGTATCTGGAGGAAGGTGTGTATGGCTCAGGGGACTTGACAGAGGTATAGGCTGAAAAGAGATGAGGGGGTTGAGGAGGTTCTCAACCAAGCAGTCAGGGTCCCTGGGCTGGGCCTAGAGAAATGGGCAGGCCTGTGTCCCACACACCTTCCTCAGACTGCCAGTGGGTGGGAGACCACAGGGAACAGAGCAGACTGCTCACGGCTGATACAACTGGCCAGCTGGATACAAAAACCCCAAAAGGGGTGAACTTGAAAGGGACTTGGCTGGAGGGCTGAGGTCCTGTGGAGAGACTGAGAATGAGGAGAGACCAAGCATCAACCACTGCAAGGGAGACCACTTGAGCCTATTCCTCATACCATCACCAGGAGGCACTCATCTGGTGGGTCCCAGGCTACGGGAGTCTACACCATGTTAAAGAAACTTTACCCCAAAATTCCTGCTTCATGCTTTTCAACTTCTAGAAATGCAACCAGTCTTAGTTTGATCTGTTCCAAAGGGGTAGGTGTATTAGTCTAGTTCAGCAAAACAAGGAGTCTTGTGGCACTTTTAAAGACTAACAGATTTGTTTGTCACATGAGCTTCAAAGCATGTGACAAAGTTGGATTTTCTCCCATGTAAGTTCATGCAGTAAATACATTTGTTAGTCTTTAAAAATACCATGACTTCTTGTTTGTTTTAATTTGATTTGTGATCTTCTGGAATCCTGGCCTATCAAAATACACTTGCCCTTGGGTCCAAAGATGATGGTGACTATGAACTGAGGGAAAGACATTTAAGTAAGACCAAGCATGTGAATGATAGAATATGGAGAAATGAAATAGCTTCTGTATGTGTAACACTGAAGTTTGCTCTGAATGTGTTTGGCAGTGGTAATTCTTACAAGAAGGCACACTTCAGTTGTTCATCTTGAATCCTCTTCCCTTATTTGAAAAAACTACACTATTGGACAAGCTGAAGCAAGCCTTTTTTTCTTTGAGGGACTCTGTCTAGAGTTTTTACTGACCACTTATTGCAGCTGAAGTGAAGTGATAGCATCAGTGTTCACAACTTCAGGAACTACTGCGTGAGAAATACAACTGTTAGGCTTTTTTGCTATTCATCATTCATTTAGAGCATTTGACTGATAGTTTAGAGCAGTTTTGCTTGTCATTATGTAGCTTTTGTCTCTCAAACACTTTTTTTTTTTTAAAGTAGAGGTATGCATGCCACAGCAGTGAATATTAGTAAATGCAATCTGGATCAGAGATATTGTTGTGGCAAATGGCTGACTAATTGAAGATTGCTTGATTTGACTTCTAGACAGTGGCCCTAAGACATGGCTCTTTACATTTCTTCTGACTCAAATTAAACAGCAACACAGGTGACTGTTGAAAGAGAACATGAGAAGGAGAGATTTGATTTGATTGTTTTTAAACCTACTCTGCCAAATATAGAGGGGAGAAATAAATAATAAAGAAAATGTAAACAAGATGTTCATAATTGCATTTCTCAGTTAGCTGAAGTAGAATCCCTGTTTTAAAAATACGAAAAGAAGTCTTGCTTCAGAGGCAGCTGCATCAGACTTCCAGATGAGTCACCAAGATGTCTGCTCAGGCCATGTGAAAGTTGTTGTTAACAAAGAAAACTGCACCTTTCCTGTATTTGGAGAAACCAGCTGTTTAGTGCAATATTTAGTACAAAACACAACAATATAGTTAGTTCAAAACACCTGCCCCAAAATACTGTGGTATCCAGCTCTGCCCTCACAGTGTGCCTCTCAAGTCCTTATTCCAGCCTACTGCCTTATTTGAGGGACCTGCACTGGTTCTGAAGTGCCAAAGGGCCCTCTGAGCCTGTGGTGCTCAACATGGTAACTGGGTCTTGGGGTCATGTTGTGAGGCTTGATAAGTGCTGACAGGAAATGCAAGTGACAATCTGAAGTCACAATATGGCCCTTGATTAGAACTCTTGAACACTGGAAGGTGAAAAGTTCACAGTTCATTGGACAGACCTTTCTACAAGCATGGTTTGCCATCTGGTATATGCAGTTTATACTAATAGATGCCTTAGAAGGAAATCACATTAGATTTCATGGTGTAAAGCTGTAAGTAATAATTGGAAATACCATTAGAAAAATGAACAAGGACTCCTATGGAACTTTTAAAGACTAACAATTTTATTTATCACATGAGCTTTCGTGGAGGAATCCCACTTCAAAAACTGATATTTGATAGTCTTTAAAAGTGCCACATGACTCCTTTGTTTTGCTGAATTAAACTAACACAGCTAGCTCTCTGGAATTTGCCACATTAGAAAAGCTGTTCTGACTGTATCACTGGCATGGCCTAAACAAAGGCAGTCTTAAAAAAAAAAAAATAAATCACAAGATTCTCTTTTCTGAAGATATCCAGTTAGATAAGCTTTGAATGAAACTAAAGTATCCAACTTTGGGATCAATAATGAAAAATTTTAATCCCTGAATCAGCAGAACAATCAAAATGAAAGATTAGGAAAGATGCGTCAGGCCACCTTGTATTTACATTATCAGTAACTCCGTTCATATGTCTTTCAGTATGTAGAATCAGCTGGTTACTATGGAAAATAACCCAAGGGATGAATTAACAGAAGTAGTTGACCAATAAGAATGCTTTGTGTAATAGGGGCCTGGTTCGAGCCAATAAGCCAATGGGAGGCTTTTAATTGGCTTCAATAGTTTGAATCACATCTTTGCTGAATTTGTGGTATATTTTTGTTTGTTTATATACACGTTTTACATACATATGGTTAAAAGTGGAGCTTATGGCCACTCCTAGAAATAGCTGAAACCATATTTGTGTTTTACAACAGCTAACATATTTGGTCAGAAAAGTTTGTTTTTTGTCAATGGAAGAGCTTTGCAGTGTTGAATATTCATTTGCAAAGGGAGGCTGGTGCTGACAACATCGGATGAAATGTCAACCTCTAGCACAGCAGTTCTGAACCACTGTCGGGACACATTAGTGTATTGCCACACAGTGACAGGTGGGGTGGGGCCTGGTGTGTCCTGTAGAGTCATGACATATCACCAAGTGCATCACGACCTGCAAAAGGTTGCAAACCACTGCTCTGATAAGAGTGAAAGAATGGCAAATGTGAAAAACCAGGACAGGGATTTGGGGAGGCGTAGGCAATAAGTTCCCAGTACTGGAACTAAGTATTTTAGTGTCTGGGGAGTGCTTGGAGCAAGTAAAATGAAACGCACCCTCAAATCACACTCTCAAACAGAGCTGCTTGATATGGCGCCTGGGGGTTTGCCCTGGTCACCCCACCCTAGTTACAGCCCTGTAAGCACCTATAAAAGACAAAGCCCCAAATATCAGAACTACTTCTATAAAAACAGGACAGCTGGTTAACCTAACCTCTAGAAGTGCAGGGCTCCCTCAGCAAGCTGATTATACAAATCTCATGCAAAAGAAAAGATGGTAGCCAATATGAAAAATAGTCAATAGAGGAAATAATTTGTTTAAAAATAAATGGCCAAATTCAATGTAAAACACTGAAAAAATAAACTGTGTGTACCCCTAGTCTCTTCTAAGTAACCATATCACTGAACATCTAGCTTCACGCACAGCTGTGTAGAGCTGTACAAATAACAGATTTTTTTGCTTTTCTGGGAATTTTGAAAAAACAAATTAAAACTGGTTTTCAGGCCAAACTAAAAACAAAATTTTAGATATTTCTGATGCATTGAGAAGTCAAGAAACTATTCTTCTAGGTCAAATAAAACATTTTGTTTGACCTGAAACAAAAAAGTTTCTCTGATTTTGAGCATTTTTAAGCATTTAGTTTCTTTAAACAATTTTTTAAAGAGTTTCATATGGAAATAGCTTTTGTTTAAAAATGTTTTAAATGAAATCTTGTGTGTGGATTAACTTGATTTTTTTTTTTTGAACCAACAATTCATGGACTTGGCACAAATTTGTTAAATGTTTTTAATGTTAAATGTTGCTACATCTGCTGCAAACACACCGCCCCCCCCACCTTCCCAAAACAAGCCTTGGTTGAAAAGTTTTGTCCAGCTCTACATCTAATGCTCTGTTTTAATCATAATAGAGGGCAATATGCTCTGATCCAATGCACTCACACAAGATCTACCCGCATCCTAATTCAAATGTGGAGGGAAGCAGGAACTATATGCCTCCCACCCCATCACCTTCCTTTAGGAGCAAATGGGCAGAACTGATCAGATCTGGGAAGTCAAGTGTTGAAATTTTTGGCCAAGAGTGGGAAGCAGTGGAGGAACAGTAACATGCAGAGTAAGTCTATGCTTCAGTTAGGCAACCATGGCTCACTCATGCCAGTTGCCTTGGGCTTGCAAGGCTTGGGCTAAGGGGCCGTTCAACTGCAGCGTAGATGTTTGGGCTCAGGCTAGAGCCTGGAGTCTATGACGCTGAGAAGCGGGAGGCTCCCAGAGCTCAGATTGCAGTTAAACAGCCCTCTAGTCTGAGCCACACAAATCCAAGTCTTTTTAAAAACTGACAAATTAACTTATCACATGAGCTTTTGACCACAAAAGCTCATGAGATAAATAAATGTGTTAGCCTTTAAGTGCCACAAGGCTCCTTGTTTGTTTTGCTGAACTAGACTAACAAGAAATCACACAGTACCAACAATCCTCCACCATAACAGTTCCAGCAGGTCACCTCTGCAGTATAGCTGCTTCAAGCCCCAGAATTTATATTATGTCAGTGTTAGTGATGGATTATGGGGCTTTGAATTTGCAATCCTATTAGCAGCTAAGAGTGACAGCGCAGTAATGTCATTGGAGGAAAGGACATGGCTAACATGTTACTTTTGCTCCTCAACAGACTTACCAATGTTACAATCAGCAAATGTTTGTATTCAGGTTTCTAGAAGTATTTGGTAAGTCTACACATTCCTTTAAATATTATCTGCATGCCTAACACCACATGCCTTGCAAAATTTGCTCTGCAATTAGTTATGCTTTTATCATCGAAATCATCTTATAATGGTATCTTGTGTTCCAACTATAACTATTTTCTTTAATATTTCAGTAGGGTAATTGCTAATGCAGTTTTAAGGCAGTAGAGCTGGCACCAACAGATCATTAATTTTATGATCGTCACTTACTCAGCCAGGCTACTTCTCGCTCGCCTAGATATGGCAGCTAAACTAATCAACTTGAAACGGACATCTGGTCAAGTGTAGTGTGTCAACCAGAAAAAATATTGCGCTTGATTTAGAGATGATAGATACTGCCAGGAAACAGGGCTCAATTTTAACCTTACAAATGCTGGTCTGTGTACAAGGAAGGTGAAGTTGGACCGACTTCTATTGGGGGAAAGAGATAAGCTTTCGAGCACCTCAGAGCTCTGCTTTAGGTCTGCGTGCATTTACTGACACTTTCTCTGCTAGGCATGTACGTGCAAGAGAAATAATGGATTTTCCAGGATTCAAGGTAATGCATGTAAAGCCTAGGGCCCAAATTGTCCTCTCCCAATTGACTTTGTAGCAATTCTGCTGCTTCATCAGCAGCCCCATGTGGCCAGAGTTCCATTTGAGCATCCTCCCTCTTCAGGGCCTGTTACAGGCTCGACACAGTCCTGCCATCCCCCTGTAAACAGATTGAAACGGTCCTGCTAACAACGTCCATCACTGCAATCCAAAAGTTCACACTTACCTCTGGCTCTTCTGCCAGCTACACAGGGATCCCTCACCTGGCTGGAGGAGAAGGGAAATCTGCCCTACCCTACTCTACAGCACTCTGAGCCCTGATCTGTAAAGGAATTGTGCCTTTGCATTTCTCCTTTCCAATTTCTAATTTACCAGGACAACTTCCTCTCTTCCACTACCAGACCATTTCCTGGCCCTTTTTCAGTCCAACTCCCTAGAACAGGGTCTTCTGTTCGCACTCTCAAGGGCCAATATAGCTCACTACAGACTTCATTAGACTTATTTCTGATTTACAACAATAAATCAGGCTTTAGATCTTTGAGATACTTGATAAAACTGGAATTGGTCCATTCCTCTCCTCATTTAAACATCATCCATTATAGAACGCTGTGACACAGTGTTAGGGTCTTTCAGCACCTTAAAGAAAACTCTGGTAACATCAAAGAAACATGGCAACTGCTTAGTTGCATGGCAGAGGTATCCAATAGGTCAGTCTAGGAGGTGAGCAGTAACCTAACCAATTGACACTGCCAGGGAAGAGTAGTGACCATAGGTCGACTGAATTTGGGTTCTTGCCAAGCCACTGAGGTTAGCATCACAATAACTTGAGAGAGAGAGAGAAAACTGGACCATCATTAACTCTAGAGGTTAGAGCCATGAGTTAATGCTTCTTCTGGAAGACAGCCCCTCCTGTAACAATGGTCTGTATAACTTCATGGGGCTGAGGCACTATAGAACAGGGGTCTCAAATTCAAATCATCACGAGGGCTGCATGAGGAATAGTACGTTAGCCCAAGGGGTGCATCACTGAAACCTTTTCATACAACAGAATTGCAAATATTGCTAGTGATAGTGTCATTGTGGGCTGCAGGAAATAACTTTAGGGGCCACGTGTGGCCCTCAGGCCACAAGTTTGAGACTCCTGCTATAGACAGAACAAGGCTACCTACTAAATTGCCAACATCATTTTCAGTTACTCTTACAAGTTCCTTGGAAATCTCTTAGCCAGTTTGCCATTGCCATGTGTCTACGTTCCTTCAGAGACCAGCCCCTTGCCCAGCCTGTTCCGGATGGAATTAGGAATAATGAGTTGGTGATGGGGTGGAATTGGCTGTGATGAACAACCAATCTCTTACTCCTTAACCTGTGTGCACTGATTGGTCACAGGATGGACAGTCATAAATATTCAGACCATGTCCCCCAGCTCCTCATCCATGCCCTGCTGTGTTCCCTGCCAGGTCTTGAAACAGCCAAAACAAAGGCCCTCAGGTTTTTGCATCACATTGCCTATCTGAAAAATAACAAAAGACAAAGGGAAAAAATTTCTGAAGTGCCTAAGTCTCATTTTTGACAGTGATTTAGGCATTTAGGAGCCCAAATCCCATTGATCTTAAATGCTATTTAAGTTTGTAAGTACATGTGTCCCTTTGACATTGGGACTCATGTGCCTCAACAACTCTGAAAAGATCTTTTGAAACTTTTACAGCAAGAAAAGACCTGAGGCCAGATTCTCCTTTTATTTACATTGGTGTTAATCAGAAATAGCTGCACTGAAGTCAACAGAGTCACAGTGACTTATAACTAATGTCCCAGGAGTGGGTCGAGGTCTATACAATACATTAATCTTCTATACAATACATTACTTTTCATAGATGCATAGAGTCTAAAGCCAGAAGGAACCAGCAGGATCATTTTGTCAGAC
This sequence comes from Podocnemis expansa, assembly GCA_007922195.1. Lineage (NCBI taxonomy): Eukaryota > Metazoa > Chordata > Testudines > Podocnemididae > Podocnemis > Podocnemis expansa. The sequence goes on along the minus strand of ML682008.1, from coordinate 815,536 downwards.
ATCCCATGTAATACAGGCCACAGAACTTTCCCAAAGTAATTCCTAGTGCTAATCTTGTAGAAAAACATCCAGACTTCATTTTTAAATGGCAAATGATGAAAAATCTACCTTGACTCTTGTTAAATTGTTCCAGTGGTTAATTATGCTCACTGTCAAAAATTTACATCTTATTTGCAGTCTGAATTTGTCTAGCTTCAACTTGCAGCCATGTTATAGCTTTCTCTGCTAGACTGAAACTCCATTATTAAATATTTTCTTCCTAGGGTGGATATTTACAGACTGTAATCAAGTCACATGTTAACCTTTTCTTTGTTAAACTAAATAGATTGAGCTCCGTGAGTTTATCGCTATAAGTCATCTTTTCTCACCCTTTAATCCTTCTCACAGTTCATCTCTTGTCAACATCCTCCTTGACATGTGTGCATCGGAACTGGACAGAGGACTGTCAAAGTGGTTATACTAGTGCCAAATTAAGAGAAAATAATCTCTGTACTTCTACTTACATGCACCGCAGAATCCCATTAACCCTTTTGGTGACAGCACCACGCATATTACACAGACTGCAGTGAGAGATTATGCCGCACACCTTCACAGAAACTAAACCCTGCATTTATTCCGCACCCTATTCTGTAATTTCCCCCATCTTCTAAGTGTCTGCTGTGGGATTTTTCTCCTGTGAAAGCTCATGCAATGAATAAATTTTCTAATCTTTAAGTACCATAGGACTCCTTGTTTGTTTTCTTTTTGTTTTTGTTCAGTTTTGCTTTGTTTTTGAGAGAGAGAGAGTGTGGCCCTTACCTCTGAGGACACTTGAAGAGATGTTTGGGTTTTTTCGACATTCTGATTTTTTTTTCTTCCCTCTAATGGTTTCCAAATAGATTCAAATCAATCATGTTGGCAGAAAAATGAGTGCTCTTTGGCTGAGGGATGGATTTAGAAGCATATCTGTAAAAATATCATCCATCTTTAAAATACCATCGTGATCAATTTTACAAGGTGTGCTTTATTCATGGTGTTTTTATTATCTTTCCACACCTTTTGTTGTCTTTCACCAAAACTGTATTTGTCAGGAAACCCAAGGCAAATTAACCCCTTGGCCTGTCATATGGGGATTTTGAAAGGCTTTGATGAACTTTTTTTAAAAAGAGGGTTCAAATAACCCTGAGTGTTGTGCCCTTATCTTTAATGGGTTTGTACACGGATTCTACGTGTGCATATGAGTTTGCCAGGTTACATCCCTTTAGATTGCATCCATAACTCTATGATGGTGACTAATTGTGCCATTAAAGGGCAGGTTAACTGAGTCCTAGCTGTAAGATGGGGTCCCTTCTAATTTCTAGGGAATTGGAGACGACAAGCCAGGGTCTAGTGGTTACAGCACCAGTCTCTGAATTAGGAAACTTGTATTCAGTTCCTTGCTCTGCTAGAGATTTCATGTGTGTGCCCTGTCACAAGTCTCTGAGGCCCAGAGTTGTAAAGGTATTTACCGTTTGTGAAGTCAGCAGTGCAAAGCCTAACTGATTTAGGAGCCTTAGAAGTGAATTAGAGCCTCAAGAACCTAAATCCTATTGCTTGTCAATGGGATTTTGGCTCTTAGATAAATCATTTTGGCCCAGATCTTTAAAGTTATTGTAGGTACTTTTTGTTGTTGCAATGCCAACTGAATTAGGAAGCTATCATTTTCCACAGGGATTTAGGGATTTAGGAGTCTAAATCTCATCAGCAGTTTACATCTTTAGACACAGCAGTGGTGAATGCTGCAATGCCTGAATTCCTTTAAAAATCTGGACCTCTGGACCCCATTTCCCAACTGCAATATAAAGAAAAGAGTATTTCTGTACTTCACAGGAGTGTTGCGAGCATTCAAAATAGTGTATAGCTCACTGTTCATAATTCAGCAAATTATATGGTGCCTGGAAGACATGAGATGATTATTCCGTAGGGTTGTCTCTTCTATAAGATGGCAGATCTCTGTTTTATAATGTTATTATTAAGCTCTGGGTGGCAATGACTGCTGTTTCTGTGGTGGTCAGAGAAGCTTTTCCTTGTTCATGTTCAGCATTACTCAATGACCTAGTTGCATCAAGTGGGGCATGCTTAGGTTTCAGGTTCCTCTAAAGCAGCATTTGTTGACCCTGCTGGAGATACTATGTGGCATCTTTGGATGGAGGCTTGCACTTAAATAGTTTTCAGGCATGAAGAAAGATGGATTATTTCCCTTCAGTGCAGGAATCACTGGGCAGAATTCCATGGCCTGTGTCAGACAGTTCAGACTAGATGGCCATACTGGGCCCTGCTGGCCTTAAAATCAAAATGATCTGACCCATTAACTCAACCCATTTTCTAAGGATTTGTCTACATAAGGACAAAGGCATTTGAATTAACTAAAGGTGTGACTTTCAAGTGTCTAAGTTAAACAGCATTAAACCTCCACAGGAGCACAAAGTTTGAGTGCTTAATCCAGTTTAATGTATTTAACTTTATCCTAAATTTAGACCACTTTAACTCTGAATAACAGCATCCAGGGTATAATATGGTTTAACTAAACCACTTTAAAAATTAATTTGGATTAACTTTCCCAAGCATCCCCATGTAGACAAGCCCTAAAACTGCAAAACTTTATCTGGCTCTAATAATGGTGTTTGGTGTGGTAACATGCGGGGCGTATAGTGCTGTGCAGTGATATCTGAAACTGGCTTGGCCAACCAGACAAACATATTTGTTTACAGGAAGGCACAAAAGTCATACTCTAGTAAAAGTATGGAGAGCCTACCCCAAGGAGACTGAGCTGAGGTAACAAAACTACACTCCAATGTTTTTCTAAATCATTCAGCAATGGAAGCATGGATGTGCCACTTAAAAAGTCATTTCAGTGTCTAGCCTAATGGATTTAGGAAGTGTCTGATTTTAAAGAGCCATTAAATATGAATGAATCATTTTGGGTGTGATCCTAGTTTCATTGAAGTCAATGGGAGTACACCACTAATTTCAGTGGTCCCAGGATTTTTGCCTTTTGTAGGAAGATTTGAGCTAAATTCCTTGGTGGGCAGGGGTTAGACTATTCCTCTTCTGACCTTCACTCCAAATTTCATCATGAACAATCTGTTCAACTCCAAAATCAGGGGAAAAAAATTGCTCTTTAGAAGTATCCGTCAGTTAGGGCTCAAAGAGATCCCTGGTTCAGCGGTGTCCTGATCCATCCTCCCAACACCTCTGCTGCTCTTCTTCCCTAATTGTTAACATTTGTTAAATGGTCAGTTCAGTTAGCAACTAATGAAAAAAATATCATTTACTGGAGCTATCAAAAAGGTTGGCAGCAATGAAAAGTGAGGTTGTCTTAAAGAATCTGAGCCACATTCTCAGATGAGGTAAACCAGCATAGGTCTATTGGGTTCCCTGGAGCTACACTGATTTACACTAACCGGTGATCTGACCCATTGCACAGAATATTTAGATCTGATGACAACATATTTTTCCACTGAAAATTTAAATGAAAATGAAAAAAAAAATGAATCAGAACATACTTTGCAGTTTTTGATCTATAAATATTTAGTCTTCTAACATTTCCCAAAGAAAGCAGGCACTGTTTATGACAAATTTTCATTTGCTCACCCACTATTTACCCCTTTATCCAGATCATTTATGAATATGTTGAACAGCATTGGTTCAGAGACCCTTGGGGGACACCACATCCCTGAATCATCTCGGATAATAGCCATTGATAGATCTAACCTCCATGGCCTTGTGCTGCTTTTTGAACCCATTATACTTTTGGCCTTCACAACATCCCCTACCAATGAGTTCCATAGGTTGTCTATGAATTATGTAGGCCCCCTATAAATTTCATTGGGTAAGCACTGGGTCTAGCTTTATATAAAAGGGAAAATAACACTTCCCTATTGACTTTGTCCATTTCACGTGTGATTTTATAGACTTCTATCATATACCCTCTTAGTCATCTTTTTTTTTTAAAACTGAACAGTCAGCATCTTTTTTAATCTCTCCTCTTACAGAAGCTGTTCCATTCCCTAAATCATTTTTGTTGCCCTTCTCTGTACCTGTTTCAATTCCATCTTTTTTTTGTTTTTGAGATGGGGTGATCAGAACTATGCACAATATTCAAGCTGTAGCATGGATTTATATAACATTATATTTTTCTGTGTTATTACCTGACCCTTTCCTACTGACTGCTGCAGGGACTGATTCTTGGTCCTACACTATTTAACATTTCTGTCAGTGATCTGGAAGAAAACATAAAATCATCACTGGTAAAGTTTGCAGATGACGTAAAAATTGGGGGAATGGCAAATAGTGAAGAACACAGGGCACTCATTCAACATGATCGGGATTGTTTTATAAACTGGCTGCAAGCAAACAGTATGTATTTTAATATGATCAGATGTACACGTATACATCTCAGAAGAATGTAGACCATGATTCAGGATGGAGGACTCTATTTTGGGAAGCAGTGACTCTGAAAAAGACTTGGGAGTCATGGTGGCTAATCAACTGAACATTAGCTCCCATTGTGATGCTGTGGCCAAAAGAGCTAATGTGATCCTGGGATGCATAATCTGAGTAATCTCAAGTAGGACTGGAGGATATTTTCTCTTTGCACTTGTTCAGCTGATGCTGAAGTACTGTGTCCAGGACTGGTTTCCACAGTGAAAGCAGGATGTTAATAAATTGGAGAGGGTTCAGAGAAGAGCCATGAGAATGATTAAAGAATTAGAAAACACGCCTTAGAGTGATGGACTGAAGTCGTCTTAATAGTCCTCTTCATTCTACCTTAATAAAGAGAAGATTAAAGAGTGACTTGAATGCAGTCTGTAAGTGGCTACATGAAGAACAAATATTTGATAGTGTCATCTTCTGTCTAGCAGAAAAAGGCATGACACAATCCAATGGCTGGAAGTTAAGCAAGATGAATTTGGAATGGAAATAAGATATAAATTTTTGACAATGAGGTAATTAACAATTGAAATAATTTAATAAGGGTTGTGGAGGATTCTCCATCATAGAAAATTTTAAAATCAAGATTGGATTTTTCTAAAAGCTCTGCTCTAGGATTTATTTTGGTGAAGTTCTAGGACCTGTGTAGGACAGACTAGATGATTACAATGGTCCCTTGTGGCCTGCAAATTTAGGAATTTAATATTTCCTGTCAGCTTAATAATATAAACACACAAATGGCCAGATCTCTCTGTGATGCTGAGGGTTTGCCTACATATTTGCATGGATCTAATTTAAAAGTATTGCAGATTACAGCACAATAAATACACACTTTTAACAGCCTTGATTGCAGCAAAGCCAGAATTAGAGAGACAGATGCTGGGTGGGTTGAAGATAGGCCTAAAGAGTCTTGGGTGTTACATGACGAGTAGCATGCCATAGAGCTTTTGCAAAAGTATAGTACTCCATAAAATCTCTTTTCTACATCAGAAATTGTTTCACTTGGTACAGAGACCCCTGTGATCCGCTGCATGGGTCAAAAAGGCTTTGATAAACAAAACCCACTAATCCTGTGCAAACTTATCCAGTAGTTACATAGATAATTGTTATTGAGCAGTTGCAAGAATGAAATCCATACAGCTGTAGCCCCAAGAGACAGAGCTTCAGATCATGTGGAAGGAGGATACAAGTCCCTTTTCATTTAAGGGTTTGAACTAGCTGATGGTTGAGACATTTGTCTACACAGCCTGGAGACTACTGGTCTTTCTCAGAGATGACCTTGACAGTTGTAGCTAGCTTTTAATTTTAGTTGTAGTCCCAGAGACAGCAACTATTGCCTAAAATAGCAGGAATAGAAGTTCCTCTTCCCAACAGTCATGCTGCCTCATCCTGCATTAGTTAGAGTTGATCGTACACCCACCTTCTTCAGCACCCCCATCCTTCCTTGCACTGCCTCCACTCCTCCACCCCCAGCATCCCTGGGCTCTGCTGCCTCCCCTGACCTCTATCCATCACCCCTGGCTCCTTGTGGCTTCCTGGGCTACCTCCCCTCATTGCCTCAACTCCCCAGACTCCTTCCATGCACCCCAGACAGGATACTCCAGACATGTATTTGAATAGGTAACTGCAGCTGCTGGCAAGAAAAGGTGGGATTTGGCAGGCTTCCCCATGCCACCTTTGGCAGAGAGATGTGCCCAAGCCCAGTTTTGCTGCCCTCTGGATGCCACCAAGTGGGGCTCAGCAGATGTGGCAGCTACTAGTGCCTTTTCCAAGTGCATCCTTCAAAGGGCTCAGTCTGACTCCCAGCTTGTCAGAAATCTGTGGGGTAGGGTGCCCTGCGTGCCTGCCCACTACACTTTGGCCATGATCACTGCAATGAGCAGAAGCAAGTTTTTGTGCACCTGCTGTCTTACTCACAAGTGTGATGGGATGACTTGAGGATGGAGAAGGGGCATGCCACAGCAATACAGATTTGAATGTGGTGATCTTCATTCTAATGGGGTACTTAGCTATCCCCACGCTCAAGCCTGAAGCTAGCTGGAGTAACTCAGGACCCATACAACAGCATTTGCTTTAATCCAGAATCTAATCGCTGGCACCTTACATTTTTACCATATGTAGTGCCGCTTTCCACTTTGCTACTTTTTTTAATGCCAGTCTATTTACAGGTGTTGATGGACAGACCTGGGTTCTCACGAATCCCATCACCCACTGAGCAGCATGTATCTGCTTTATTTTTGCCCCCTATTAATTTAACTGGTAGTGCCTCCACCCCACTCACTCCTCCATGGCAGGGTCACCAAGGCAGCTTGGGAAGAAAATTCTAACCACAAGATAACTCCTGCTACCTCCGGAGACTCCCAAGACATAATGCAAATGCATACAATATACTATATTGTGCTATTTATATGACATTATAAATTAATAGGCATTCTATTAAAGAAGAGCTAAATATAATGTAACCGGGTAAAATATTATTCTTAAGCTCATCAGTCAATGACCTGATGCAGCAATTGTAAAGTTAGTGTCCCATTAGTGTCTGTATTTTATTGGGGCCCTTGATCACATCTGGCCACAATATCTTCAGGGTAGTGGTTTAGCAGTGTGGCTGACTGGGTTCAGCATAGCCCACAGGCTCATAGTTGGGATAAGGTAGCCAGTCCCTCTGCTGATTTAATAGGCAGCAGATTATCAAAAGCCCCCAAATCCTTATTTCCTGGCTTGAGGACACCATGAAGGGATGAGAGGTTCCCTAAATGATTTGCCTGACTGACTAACTGATGGTGTACTCACACGTTCCAGGAATGATCCTCGGGTTCAGAGATGACTCTGGACTCCTCACTCACTGAAGAAGCGTGGTCTCTGCTGGCAGGGATCCTCTTCATGGAGGTGTCTGGCTAATTCTGGTCGCAGGATCTCCCCTCAGCACCATGGGGTGCAGGGCTCCACACGCAGACTACAAAACTACACCAAAGATCCAAACATTAATCTCCCACCTCAGTGCCCTGGCATACTCACAGCTGGCCGTAGACCAGGGGTTGGCAACCCCTGGCACATGAGCCTATGCACAGCAGCATGCAGGGCTCCTGGCTTTAGGGTACCATGACTGCTCACCCCACAAGCCTCACTGAGTGGTTCCTGTCCCCTATTGGCCCTGCTCCCCGGCTGAGGGATGCGGTCATCAGGGAAAATGGGTGTGCAGCTCCTGTCACTTGCTGGCCCTGCTCCCGGCACTTTTCTGGTCCCACCTCCATCACCTGCTGGGGGTTTGGGAGGTGGGGCTGGCATGGGGGCCGGCAAATGGTGCCAACCCCTGCCCCAGACTAACAGCCAGAGCAGAGCTGCCATGGGGTAACTCTTCCACCTAGGGAACTGGGGACTAACTCAGCCTGCTGCAGGATATTTTCCCAACAGTGCTCTACAGATTGCGAGAGACCTTGGAATGGGAAGGGCTGAAGCTGAGGGATCTTTCTGGTCCCCTAGAGGCAAGTTTTCGGGGGGAACCCTGCATCCAGGCCTGGGCTTCCCAGCTCCCTACACAACCGTCCTGTCCCTTTCCCACCTTGGCACCAGATTGCCAACAATGGCATCTCATGAGCTCTCTGTGAGGGGCATCTTCATCCCTGTTGGCTGCCAGGTGGACTCTGAGTCTGCCTTGGCTCTGCCCTCCTTGAGCTACCCACACACAGAGCCCCCAGGAATCTAGGTCACCTCCTTGCAGGTTACACATACAACTGTGTTGTGTTGGACCAAGCCAAAAATATGCAACTACACACCTGCAGAGCAACTTATTGGGCATGGCCCTCTGCTGGTGTCAACCAATAGAGCTTCACTGAAGTCAGGGTTGCTAGCTTGTATGATGCACTCTGGGGACTGGACTCATTACTCAAGGGGAGGTGCATCTTATCACACAAATAGTCACATTGTCTTCAGTGGTGTCAGATGTGACTTTATTTGACTGAAGGCAGCCTACTGCAGAATATACAAATGGCTCACTGTGAAGGTTTAGCGGCCTAAGCATGAGACCTACCTACAAAGTCTCCCGTCCTGTACTTGGCAGCTTCCTGTGAATGTGTGCATTAGTTGTTCTCTGTGTTCATTCATCAGGGACTCCTGGATGTTTTGCCCTATATTATACATGAGGACACTTCCATGATCTAATTGTCCATTCTGGACTTAAAATCTATGGATGTAGCTCCTAAAGTATTTAACTGCCCTTTTTTCATTTGCAGATGTGAGTGGCACATGGATTTTGCAGGCACAATGTAAGTGGCCATTTAAAAACAGTTGCCCTTATATTTCAAAAATAATATGTGTGCTTTAGTGCATGAAAGTGCTTTAATTAATTTTCACCTTCAGAAGTATGTCAGAAAAGGTCCTGAATAGGACTATTGCATAGAAAAATTAGTTTCAATACCTGGCATAAGTTGTCTGATCCCCACCAGGAACCACTACATTGCCTGTAACTTACTGGATCATTTTAACTTTTCTGGAGCATCAGTTCAGCCTGCCTTCCTGTGTGCACTGCATAACAAATTAATGTGTACAAAGTTTTTTGTTCCCATAGGGGTCCAGAAGTATAGCTATTACAACACACACAAAAATCCAGACCTACAGCTGGCTCTCCACATATTGGATATTGTTCATTTACTCACCAGAGCAGAGAGTAAAGGAGAACTACAACATTGCTATTTTTTTATGAAGATTAATGAACAAAGAAATAAACAGAAGGACCCAGCAATCTATTCAAGTGGTGTGTTCAGGCCTATCTGTGGATAATAAATAGAGCTAGGGCTAAAGTAGTATAGATGAGGGGCGTTAAGATGTGTTCATTGATTCGACTTCAGAGATCTACAAACAGAAATCGCGCCGTGTGATCTGTCATTCATTTTGATTATGGTTTAGCAAACAGCAGTAGAAGGAGTCTTTGGAGGGTACTGCCAGGAATGGCCTTTTTTACTGATGATTTGTAGGCTGAAATAAGCTGCTTGTTTCTAAGCCCAGAGCAAGGGGCTGGTGAAGCCATTTTCGATTTTAAGCAAAGTCTTTGTTTTGAGCAGTTTTTGTTTTCATGATATCTCTAAATTTTGCTGTTTTATACCTCAGAGCTGATTGATTACTACAATTCTTGCAATAGCCAGACCTTATATTTATAAGGGGAAGGGAGACATACTGTTTTAATTATGATGGTTCTAGAAACTCTGCTTATTATGTTGTGCTATTTGCAAAATCAGCAGGTTATGTGATGCTCTGTCATGCCAATCTGTATAGCATTTATGGCCATAATTTAATATCACTCAACATTCTGTACTGAAACGCACCAGGATCACATTGCTGAGGAGAACCGATTTATTATTATTAATGTGACATTTAAAAGTTGCAGCTCAGATCTATGCTACACACTGAAATATGCGTAGTAAGAGACAACCTTTGCTCTGGAGGCTGTATAGTCTAAATAGAAAAAGAGGAGGAGGGGAAAAGGAGCTGGGGGAATGTGTATGTGAGACGGCTTGACCCAAGTCACACAGCAGTTCAGTGGCTGAGTCAGGAAAGCAATTTATACTTCCTGAACCTAACTTAGACTTTGCTACCTCCCCGATGTGCTCTGTTTCTGGGTCAGCACACATGACATGCAGCATCCACTTTAAAGAAGCATGTGTGAGTATGATCTGTCAGAGCAATGCACTCCTATGCTTAAAGTTAAGCAAATACTTATCTCGTTGAAGCCTTCATGGGATCGTGGTCTGCAGGGAGGGTTAGGGAATTGGTTGGGTGAGCAGTTTGGGGCGCTTTATTCTATTGTTGACTTGTAATAATTACTGCTGATCAGTTACCATGATGATGGCCAATGCGTGGAGAGCCCTGGGGTAGATGTGTTTGTGTGTGTGTAAGTCCAAGGGTCTGAGTCTACCACACTGAGTCACTCGCGTAGCACCTTCATCTACTAGTCTCATTAAGTACTGTGTGTGAAGAAGGTTGGCTGAATTTGACCCTAAATAAAAATTTCAATTTATTTTAATCTAATCTGAAACTTGGCTTGTCTATCCAGCCCAATATTAGTATTATCTATTATTTGTCTTACTATAGCATGTAGGAGCCCTACTCTGAGCAGTATCTGCTTGGGCTAGGTGCTGTACAAATATAGAACAAGTCCTGTCTCCAACAGTACCCCTCACCAGATGCTACAAGGTCAGGTGTAAGAGCTGGGCAGTGATCAGGCATAGGCCAATCTGTTCTGCACAACAGGTTGCATCCTGGTCTCTAAATACACCTTTGTTTACATCGCTGTTTAATAGGGAGGTTCACATTAACGACTGGTCAGGAATCTGAAGAATGAATGTCCATTTACATCTATAAAATAAAAAACTCAAAGCACCTAACCCTGATAGTTATTTTCACTTGTATCTTTCCTGTCTGATGAATGGATATTCCTCACTGGGAGCAATCCTTAGCTGTTCAAAGTATCCTTTATTTATGGGGACAGAGAGAATACAGGTGATATTTTGGGATTCAGTGGGCCAGATTTGTCCCATGTCTGCTTTAAGGTGCTGTCATTTCAGATGTAAGTGAATCTTGTCTATTACCTTTTGATTAAAACAAACAAAGAAGCACACAAACAAGCAGGGTTGTATTTAAAGCTAGTTTATTTTTCTCCAAATAGCCAGAGGCAAACTCACAGATTTGCTTCTGTTTAATATTTTAAAGGTTAGTTGCTTCTAAAAATCACCTTCTCAAAGACAATGGATTTATATGATCATAGGAAGTATTAATTTCAGGACATGGATGATTGAAATGTTTCTTTATTACCTTTTAGTTCAGTGATGCAAATATGTAGACTCATATATTTGTATGCATGCATCTAGATACTTATTTCAAAAATGAAGACTTTTACTGTCTACTGTACGGGAGTGATAAGCTCAAGTAGTAAAATAAAAAATTATTCCATGTAATTAAATTTTGCATACATAAGCGATTGTCTCTTCCTGCAGGCAGCAGAAGAAATATAAACAGTTAAATTGATGTGAGAGTTTATAAAATTAATGGGATTTTTCAGCTATGAAAATGTGTATGCATCCTCACACACTCCCTTTTACAATCTATGTAGGAGTTGACTTCTGTGTAGGTGAACATCAACAACTTTTAACTGATGGCTGCTATTTAGCTCAGTGTTCACTGAAACAAAGCTTTGATGCTGCTCTTAGCTACCTACATGTAACACTGCTTAATTAAAATGAGGTTTTATATGTGTAACTGAAACAGGACCCAAACATGTATTGTTACACATCTTGCAAGAAATTCACCCCTGGGCAGAAAGCCAGCATATAGGCTATGCAACTCTTCATTCCCAGTTAAACCTTGAGGTTCTAGGTTGCTTCTGGTTCGGGCTTCTCTATATTTTTCATTCCTTTGTGTTTGCTTTTATCCAACCATTTTTATTCTCTTTCTTATGGTAAATAAGAGATGGGTTTTGAAGAGCGAAGAGATGAAATTGTGCATGCTATAGTTATTTGTGGAAGAGAATGATGGAGAGATTGCTGTACTATGTCTGCCAGGCGGGAAGTCAAAAACTAAGGTTACAACATAGATTGAGGAAACTCGGAAAGTTCTTGTTAGAGAGAACCCATCATTTTAGGCTGTGCTGAGACCTGTGCTGAAGACGTGCTTCTCTGTTTCAGACTCCAGCCACTTGAATTTAGTCTCCAGTTTTGAGAGATTCTTCAGGGGACCATTTAATTTTTCAATAATAATTTTGTGGCCAGAGCTTTACTAAGGGCTTGTCCTCTATGAGAATTACTGAGCAGTAAGTTAGGATGTGAGTGCATAACACCATAGCCTGCTGCATCATTCAGTTTCCACATGGACCTAGATAACCATGTGCTAAAACTTCCATAGAGTGCTTTGACTGGCTACAGTAATAGATCAAACTTCACTACAGAACTGTTAATGCTCAGGGGCAAGGTCTATGCAGCCAGTTAATGCACTGTAGATTCCTGGCATGCCATAAGTCTAAAATTTCACAGAGGAGAGATCTCAGGCACCAAGAACTCTTAAAATATTAGCTGTTAAACGCTCAAAGATTTATTCTGTGTAGTCATAGAATCATTGGGTTGGAAGAGACCTCATGAGGTCATCTAGTCCAACCCACTGCCAAAAAAACCCAGGACCACTCCCACTAAACTATGCCAGCCAGAGTTTTGTCCAGCCGGGCCTTAAACATCTCTAAAGACAGAGATTCCACCACCACCCTAGGTAGCCCATTCCAAATGCTTTACCACTCGCCTAGTAAGAAAGTTTTTCCTAATATCCAGCCTCGACCTCCCCAGCTGCAACTTGAAACCATTGCTCCTCATTCTATCTTCTGGTACTACTGAGAACAGCCGAGCTCCATCCTCCTTGGATAGTCATCCCAATCTATTTTACTTCTACAGTACGCCAAGTGGATGGAGTTGTCTTAGTCCATAGCTGCAGTTCCTTGGCTCACCAGGTTGGCATGTACCACTGGGAATTGGCCAGGAGGGGGTCAGAAACATGTTACAAAATTCTCTATACCTGCCACCTTTCTCCAAAGCAACTGGCACTGACCACATTTGATACCAGACTGGGTGGATCATTGGGCTAAGCAGATAGAAATACAGGGAGGATGGTCCAATGGTTGGGGTCCTAGATATGGATGTGAGAACCAGCTTTAAATTCCTTAATCTGCCTCAGATTTGTTCTTTGTAGTTAGATAAATCCCTTAGGCCCAGGTAGCTAGGCACTGCTGGACTGTGTCACAATACCAAATTGATTTAGGAGCCTATCTCATTTTGGAAAGGGATCTGGATACTTAATAATCTAAATCCCATAGGCTGTGAATGGGACTTAGATTACTAAGTGCATAGCTTCCTTATGAAAATGATATTTAGGCACCTAGATCAAGGTAGGCATTGCAGTGTTGAGTGCAGGAACATCGGTTAGACAAAACCCTGGCTGGGATGATTTAGTGGGAGTGATCCTGCTCTTTTGCAAGGGGTTAAACTAGATAACCTCGTGAGGTCCCTTCCAACACTATGATTCTATGATCTAAATAACTTTAAAAATCTGGGCCTTAGATTCTGTGCCTCAATTCCCCATCTCTAAAAACGGGGAAACTATAAAAAAAAAAAAAAAAAGCACTTTCCTATGTCCCAACAGTGTTGTGAGGCTCAATATGTGAAGTCCTTTAAGATATTCCGATGAAAAGCACTATCCAAGAGCTAGGCATTCTCATTCTTGCCAGTGTCCCTATATTACACTCCTACTTTTGCTGGAGAAAGGACGATAGTGATTCATGTTACCGTAAAATAACATAAGTGTTAATTTCAGCAGTAATTTTCCTGAGCAGTGATATTAGCTGCATCATGTCTTGTGCTACTGCTGTTGAGTTGTGTCTTCTCAGTTGCATGTCATTAGCTCAGGAGAAACCTTTGAAATAAATGTAGTGTTGTTGTAGCATTTCTTTTCCTGAGATTTCTGGTTTCTAACTACAGACCCCATATGTCGATGGTGTATGTTCTGCTGCTGAGCTGGGCTGCTTCCAAATTCTAATCATGCTTGCATTTGCTCTTCTAAGAGTCTTCCCTGGCCCCCCTCTCTTTAGAAGCCAACTCTTTGATACCTTCCTCTGAGTATGCCCAAAGGAATGTTAGGAATTTTGATTCCACTTCATGCCACAAAAGAAAGAGACCTTTAGCAGCTGATCATGTGCCGTAAATAGATTATTGACTCTAATTTGTCATTGTCCATGCTGGGAAGACATTTCCCAGAAAAACAGAAATACTAAGTATCTCATGATGATGACTCTTGAAGGTCTTCTAGCAACTGGGCACAATGGGCCACATCTACAAAGGGATTTAGGTTCCTTAATCCCAGTTTTAGGTATCTAACCACTAGCTCGAGGCAACTCCAAGCCACAAAACCCCCTGGTTGACTGCAACCTAGCCCTATAACTGTCTAAACTCACTTAGCACCAAAAATTTTCACTGTAAAAGCTCCCTAGGTACCCAGGCTTCTGCTGCAAAACATGTGTTCTGCTGCCACAGGCAAGCACCTGGATGCCAAACCCATGGCCGATTACCACTGTTGTCCTCAAAGGAGTGAGGATAGGCAGTCCTCCACCTAGTTTCCTTGCAAGGCCTGGTCTGTTAAGAGTGCTCAAAGACCAAGTCACACAAAATGGCTGTGATGGAAAACAGCTGTAGTAGCTTCCCTCATAAGTGTTGGTATAAGGGTTAGAGCCCTCAGCTGAATTATGGAAAAGCCTGGTTCAATTCCCCCTTCTGCCTGAGGAGGAGAAGAGAGGCCTCTTACCTCTGAGGGCTAAAGGATAGTCTAATCTGATTCTTAGTCTCTCTTCTTGAAGCTATTCCACATTATTTAAATATTAACTGGACCAGCAACAGGGTGAGAATTTGAAGCTGTCCCATTGTGGATCCAGGCTTATGCCTTGTGACATTAGTCAAAGCCCTTTATTAGAACAATATTTATTTGATTGCTGAAATTTAAATGGTCTAGTTCTTCCCATTGCAATGCCGTATCTTAAATCAAACTCAATATTACATTAGAGAAGTAGAAGGAAATCCAGAGTCTTCCTAACAGGAATGAAGTCAGCCTGGGAAACTACAGCTACAGGATAAAAAGAGCTCCAATTTGATTTGCAAATACTATCCTCCATTGCCTTTTGCAGAAATAAAGCTCATATGCCTACTGAGTAATTGCTGTTCAAGGTAAGGCCCCACACCACAGAGGATTTGTTGGCAGAAAATGAAAGCAGCAATGCTGCTGGCTTACTTTTGCCAGCTCTAATAAATCTGTGGATTAATTTCCTGGCTACCATAACTGAACCACCTCAGAACCATATGGTTCCCCATTTCTTAAACGTTGCCAGTTGAAAGGAGTGTAACCTCATCCCCCACAGACTCGTTTTGTTCTGGGGAAAACTAAGCAATGATCAGAAGGAATCATAAAATATGGAAGAATTGTGTGAGTTTATTTATCCCAGTTGTCTAGTCTGGCTGGAGGCATGAGATCAGAATTGGGTTTTAGTGGCTGCCGTGCTTCTTCCTCTGTTTGTGGTCTGCCTCTTGATTCTCCTTATGAACTGAAGTGTGGCACAGCACGCTAGTCTGATTTACTTTTGTTCAAAGAGGAGTCCCTGGGATGTATTCTAAAGCATGCTTGGTAAAATCTTATCAGAGAGTCTAATTAAATTAGTGGTTCTTGGGCAGTGCATGAAATTTTGAGCCAGAGATATGTTATAAATTCTGTGTCTTCAAGTCTCAAAGATAGTTTGACACATTGAGCACTAATCTTAATATGTAAATGGCCTAAGGCCTGGTTTCACAGTCCTTACTCATGCAGATGGCTTTTACATATTGGGACAGTTCCTGGGGACACCCAGGACTGTGAGCCACTTTGTTACCCTCTGTCTCCAGCAAGAGATGATCTGTATTATAGCTGGGCATGGGCTCCCTAACACTACCAGCCTGTCAGCCACTCATGCACTCTCCTGTGAGCTTCACTGGTCCTGTCTTCATCTTGCAGATTACTAATAGATGCATCCCCACTCCCTGAATCCTTTTGAAGCGCTCCCCTGTGTTGTTCAGCTCCTGATGCTGGCTCATCCCAGAAACTCCAGACCCTCTGCCCTGAAAAGTGCATTGTTCTCCAGTTTAACTTCAAACTACACACAGTTCTTGGGGGCTTATAGGAAGAATTTATTTAAGAAATAATAAGGATTTAATGAGAGAGCGAGGGAAAGAAATAGTTCTAATCCAAAAGGAAATCGGAAGACGTGACCCTGAGTCTAGGCTTACCAATAGTTACCTTTCCTATCCCAATTAGTAGATTTTACCACCAATGTTCAATCAGTTGGAGAGCTGGCTGGCTTCTTAAGGATCAAATTGCATACATTCATTAAAGTATTCCCGTTTCATAATGAATTTTCCTCAGTGCTTCTCCTTCCTCTGAAAACCAGTGTACAGAGTACAATGGTTCTTAGCCAGGGGTATGGCACCCCTGTGCATGTCCACTTCTCTAGATATTTGCCTAGTTTTCCAACAGGCTACATAGAATGCGCTAATAAAACCAGTACAGATTAACAGTACATTCAGACAATGACTTGTTTTTACTGCTCTCTATCATAGAATATTAGGGGTGGAAGGAATCTCAGGAGCTAATCTAGTCCAACCCCCTGGTCAAACAGCGTCAACCCTAATTAAATCATCCCAGCCAGGGTTTTATCATACCGAAAGTTAAAAATCTCTAAGGATGGAAATTCCACCACCTCCCTAGGTAACCCATTCCAGTGCTTCACCACTCTCCCAGTGAAGAAGTTTTTCCTAATGTCCAACCTAGACCTCTCTCACTGCAACTTGAAACCATTGCTCCTTGTTCTGTCATCTGCTACCACTGAGAACAACCTAACTCCCTGTTCTTTGGAACATCTTTTTAGGTAGTTGAGGGTCACTATCAAATCCCTCCTTGATTTTCCCTTCTGTAGGCTAAGTAAACCTACTTCCTCAGCCTCTCATCATAAATCATGGGCTCCAACACCCATCTCCCACCAATCATTTTCATTGTCCTCTGCTGGACTCTCCACAACTCGTTCACATCCTTCCTGTAGTGGAGGGGACCCAAAATTAGACACAATACTTCAGATGAAGCCTCCACAATGCCAAACAGAGGGGAATAGTCATTTCCCTTGATCTTCTGGCAATGTTCCTACTAATGTAGCCCATTATGCCATTAGCCTTCTTGGCTATGTCTACACTAGGAAAAGAGAGTTTGAATTTGTTAATTCGAACTAATAAGTTCAAGGTTAGTTCAAACTAAACTCAAACTTATTAGTTTGAATTAACAACATGGACTAATTTGAACTAATGTTAGTTTGAATTAGTCCACTCAAACTGCCCTTAGTTCAAACTTATTAAATTTGAACTAAGGGGTAATCCTGTCTACATTGTCCTTAGTTCGAACTAAAGGGCAGGTTTTACTAATTTGAACTAAGCTTTCATTAGTTCAAATTAAGGAGTTCCTTTATTTGAACTAATGAAAGCCTCATGTAGACAGGTAATAAGTTAATTTGAATTAAGCCTCCTTAATTTGAACTAACTTGCAAGTGTAGACATACCCCTTGGCAACAAGTGCCTATGTTTGCCTCATTTCCAGCTTCTTGTCCACTGTAACCCTAAGGTCTATATTCTGCAGACCTGCTGCCTGGCCAGCTGGTCCCCAGTCTGTAGCACTGTATGGAATTCTTCCATCCTCAGTGCAGGAACCTGCACTTGTCCTTATTAAACTTCATAAGATTTCCTTTGGTGCAATCTTCCAATTTGCTTAGGTCACTCTGTATCCCTATTCCTACCCTCCAGCACATCTACCACTCCCCCCAGCTTAGTGCCATCTGCAAACTTGCTGATGGCGCAATCCACCCCATCCTCCAGAGTCCAGGTCATTAAAAAAGCTGCTGAACAAAACCAGGCCAGGCTGCTTGTTACTGGGTGCCCTCTATTACTAAACTCAGAGCTAGATTTAGGGGCAGGTGACTCAGGCAACCATCTGGGGTGCCAGGATCTAGGGGCCCCAGGGTCAGAGTGCTGATTCTCTTGCTAGTGACAGAAGGGAAAACGGAGTGTTTGACGTAAACTATTTCAGATATCCCTATATGCTACAAATGCAATAACAAATAAGGTATTCACATGTTTAACACGGATGGGGGAGCACCTAAGATGCTCTTGCCTCAGGTGCCATTTGGTCTAGGGTCAGCCCTGACTCCTATATGATAATGTAGTGTGTGTGTATACATGTTGTATTAGACATGTGTTTTATGTCATTTACAGATGTATGCGAGAACATTAAGGAGGTTAATGTTGCCATGGTGCGTATACGATTGCAAGCAAAAATGGATAGATTTTTAAAATGAAGAGCTAGACGCAGCTGTAGTGGAAACACTGAGAATTATAAGAAATTAATTATAAGTCAGAGTGTCACTTTTAGCTCCGGCCCCCAGGCAGATTGGGTGAACACAAAGTCTACAGCCAAGGCCCCCAGGCATGGTGGACAGTCCCAAAAGGGGCAAAGATGCTGTAAAGCAGCTCCGGCATGGCAGTTAATCACTTGGGTGGTTTGGGTAAGGAGAGGGGGGTAAGTGTAAATGCACCCTACATGGAAACTGGTCTGTGCCAGGGGTCAGCAACCCACAAAGTGAGATGAGCCATTTTTAAAAATTCTTTCAATAACCAAGTGTTTTGAGAGTTGCAATGGGTGTAGCCTCCTGGTGGAGATGGGGTGGAGCTGGCGCAGAGCAGGGATGGAACTAGGAGCGTCCCCCAGTAGCTGTTGGCGGGGAGCCCTGAGCGTGGCCAGGGCCTTGAACACAGCACAAAGTCCTGGGTTAGAGAGGGGAAGGACCGGAGTGGTGGAGAGCCAGAGCCGCAAGGAGGCAGCCAAAGAGTTGCACATGGCTCCGGAGCCACAGGTTGCAGACTCCTGGTCTATACAGATCTGTTGTACCAATATATAACTATTTCTGATTAGAGACATGATATTTTTTACCTAAATAGACACTACAATCCCAGCATGAATGCAACTGTACTGGTGTAAAAGGTGCCTTATATCAGTATAGATTATTCTCCTTCCCACAAGGAATAGCTAGTTTGGAACAAAGCACATTTATACCAATATAACTGCATACAAACAGGAGGGTTGCACTTCTTTGATTGTTCTGGTGTAGTTAAAGAGGTACAACTTTTGTGTCTATAGAAGGTGTTCTTTAGCGTTTCAGTGTGAGAGTCCATTCAAACTGCTGTATTGTCATCAGCTCATTCTGTACTGTAAGAGTTGGCACCCTGTAGATTTCCAGTCCTTCCCCTCTCTAACCCAGGACTTTGTGCTGTGTTCAAGGTCTTACATTCCTTTAAATGTGAGCTTCTTGTATCAAAATAGGTCAAGAAAGATAAGCAGCCCTGGATTAGACAGGCCACCAGGCACTTAACTTTACTCTGCTTGGTTTCTGCCCACAGAAGGCCCTAGGGTCACTTTCTTCGTCTGGTGTGTAAAACTTCTCTTTGAAATGCAATAGCTATGGATTTATCCACAGTGCCCAGGTTTAATAATAGCTTCCCCAGGAGGAAAGATGTCTCTACTGTCTGAGATCATTGGATGAGATTTTTTGAGAGCAGTACAATGTTTTATTATGAAACAAAAGCCAAGAAACTCCTGCTCGGTTTGATGTACTGTTGTTAGATAGTGACCTGGGCCTAGGGTCACTGGAAGATTTTCTCAGAGACGCACACCTGTTTAAACCCACCTACTGTCAGGTCAAAACCCCAGTAACTGACAAGATTTCAGTTGTCTGCTGAAGTCACTTATATGTTGCCTCACAATCTTTCCAGGGAGATGAAGGTCTCGTGGCTAAAGCACTGGACCCGAACATGGGAGAATTCATTTCCCAGCTCTCCCACAGGCTTCCTGTGACCTTGGGCAAATAACGTAATAATGGCATGCCTCAGTTATTGCATTTTCTCATTCTTTCTCTGTCATTGTCTGTGCAGATTGTGAGCTCTTTGGTAAACAGTGGGGGGAGGACAGATTTTTGGCACTACTAGAATACAAATAAAGTAAAAATTTTAATTATTGTTTCACTTTACGCATTTTGGTCCTTTGCACCTAAGCACCAAGACCCCATGGATGGAAAATGAAGTCAAAGTTCCAAAACCCTGAGAAGTGAAATTGCTGAGCTTTGCTTGGCTCTAGAAATAACCGTCCTGTGTATAATATTTCTGAAGTGGACAAAGACATAGATTAGGTTTCAGAATAGGGGGGTTGGAGCCTGAGTCTGCGTGAACCCAGTAAGGAGGAAGCCTGTGGTGAGAACGCTAGCCTGGGACATGAGACCTGGTTTGGATTCTTTGCTCTGCTACAGGCTTCCTGGGTGACCTCAGTCCAGTCACTTTGTCTTTCTGTGCAGGTGAGCAATGCACCTGTTAGTACTTGCCTACTTCACACTGGTGCTACGGGGAAAAATACATTGTCTGTGAGGTGCTGAGATAGTGTGGTCATGGGAGCTCTCTAGGCACCTTAGATAGGATGAGGTGGAAAAAGGAGAACAGATGAAATCTTAAAGGCACATGAACCAGATAATATAGTAATGTTTTGTTAGATTTCCCTCCCACTTTCAGGTGACACCAACCTCTGCTGCAGGAGCAGCAGAGTTTTGCCATCTCAGCCAGCTTCTATCCACCACCCCTCACCCCAGGCCCTGAACCTGTAAATCACCTACCTAGATATCCAATTGCATAATACATGGCCACAACTAACTGCAAATCCAAAACTGCTTTCACAAAATGAGGGAAAATTCTGGAAATGAGGCCCATATAATGCTTCTCTAGCACTCTGCTGCGATAAACAGCTGCTTGATAGCGCTGTTTGTCTTTTTATTAAATTTAAACAGCAGAGGTACCAATACCCCCCGAAAAGGCATAGTGATTGAATGATCATTTCCTCAGAGCAAGCCAATGGCTTTTGGGCAGATAAAATCTTCAATGGAAAAGCACTGGAATCCATTATAGACATGGTGCAATTCCACTGGCGTCAGTGGGGTTTCACACCAGAGGGTGTGTGTTACAGAGCATATTCAAATGGAACATCTTTCTTTTCTTTTTTTTCCCCTTTCATTTGTCTCTCTATGAATTTTAAAGAAGTTGCCCTGGTTATGACTTATTTATGTTGTGACGTATATTTAAACCCTAGGTTTTTGTGGATGTTTTTTAACATTATGTCCCCAAACACTCTTGTTCCTGGAATAGATGTCCAAATGATTTGCCAGGAGAGGGAAAATGCTGTGGGGTGGTATCATGTGAGAAGCCCTGCCCAGGTTCACCACATTTCATGCTCACAGAAGACGACACTACTGGAGGGCTAAGGGAAGGAGTTAGAGGGGGATGCATGTGCTGGGATTGGGACTTGGGGGTGCTAGCAGAGAAATCTGGGAGTATGAGCGGGGTTGTGTACTGGGGTGGCATTTGGGGGTACAGGAGGGGGTTTGGTGGGGGGGAGGGAATTCTGTGAACTGGGAGGACTATTTGGGCAGTGCTGGAAAGGGTACCCATGGTGAGGGCACCCACTGTAGTTGGTGGGCAATGTCATCAGTCAGTGCCTCCCTGTGAGACCTGGTCCCCAGGGCTGGGAGCCCAGGCCAGGGTAGGAGAGATCTGGAAGCTGTGGCCATAGGGGAATAGACCAATCATCTGTAGATGCAGGGAGGGACCAATTAGGGCTCTTTCTGAGCTGCAGTGACTGAGTTATTGAGATATTGATTGAGTTTTTGAAAAATTTGCCCAGACAGAAAGCAAAGGATCCAAAAAAAAAGCAATGTCCAGGAAAACCCAGACATCTGGTAACCCTATGCCAGCATGGAGTGCAATAAAGAGGCTGCCTGGTTTGGATTTCCTTCTTTCCTCTACCTCTCAAGGGATTAAACATTTTTCAGTAATGGGCAGGCTCTTGTACAGTAAAGGAAAACAGTAGCCTGCAAACCACTCCTTGCATGCCCCAGAAAATCAATCTAACCCTACATCATCAAAAAGCTCTGAGCTGATGTTGGAACTTATTTATCAGTGCCAAGGTGGATTTAGCAGATAATGCAGAAAGCTGCCAAGAGGTAAACATGGCCTCAAAAACAACTTGAACTGGTGAGAAACTCTCAGCCTCTGCTCTTCCTAATCCCCCTTCCACAACCTCTCAGCTCGGGTCGTGATTTGACATCAGTTGCAGGAAATAACTTGTCTGTACTAGGCAGATTGAGCACAGCAGGCCCCACTGAAATTTGAAAGGGGAAAAGACTGGGACACATGAAACAGGAAAGAGAGGCTACTCACTATAGTCAAATGGCTTTATGTGTATATATGTGCTTTGATCTTTCTGCAAAGCTGAATTACATTGTAGACCACCCCTACCTTGACTTGAATGCAGCCAGTGAGCAGAAACTTTCACTGTCTTCCACCTCTACATTTCCACCCCACAGACAAACAATGTCTATTTATTTTGTATGACTTTTTGTGCTGCATTTTATATCAATCAGGTTAGAGTCATGGCTTCTCTTGAGAAGATCCAAGAGATGAAAAATCACTCTGTGCATTAATCAGTGCATCAGTGCACTGCATTTCCCTGACAGCCACTGGAAACACAGCAGTGTTGCTTCTTAGGGATTCATTTGAACATCTGACTTGGTGCATACCTCAGAGCTGAGCGCCCAAACTAAAGCAAAACCAAACCACTGGGTTTCTCATTGAGACTGTCGATCTCAAGTGGATATGATGTTTAACCATATATTGCCTCAGGTTCATGGACTTTACAATAATCTTAGCCTCAGTTATTATTGGTGTGACACTTAACGCACATGAAGTGTCTCCCAGATAGCTAAAAAGGGATGGTCACTGCTCTAAGAAACTCACGGTTTAAGGACAGGCAAGTAGGCAGAGCTCCAGGAGGAAGAAACAAAGAAAAGTGATTTTCTGTACAAATCAAAAAGAAAGCATGGCAGAAGTGGTGATCTAAAAGAGGCTTACATGAAGAGTGACCATTTTGTGCCTAGGAGATTCCACAGGAGGAATCAGAGGCAATTGTTTCAGAAACTGACAGCTGGAGGCACAAGGGTACCAAGTTTGGCAGGGGCAGGAGGGCGAAATGAAGCTTGACCGTGAGAATCAGTAAAAAGGAATGGGTTTATATAGACAGAGCCTTGAGATGCTTAAAAAACCTCAAAGCCAAATGATTTTTCATGTAATTTTTTTTGCCATTACTTTGCTAGTCTTTACTTTGAATGATGTGTTCCCTTTGAGATACCCTTGATCTGCACTACTCTAACACAGGACAGAAATTTTCCTTAGGCCATGTATACACAACTTATATCACTGTGTGAAAAACACTTGCCCAGCAAGCTAAGGCTATATCTATACTGATGGAGGCAAAATCGCTGCTGTCAGCCCAGCATTCCAGGAGCCTTAGCAGTGAGTCTGAACTTGCAGCTGTGCTCCTGGAAGTAGGCACCTGAAGTCCTGGGCTCCGGGAGATGCAGGGGAAAGCTGATCGCAAGGGATTTGCAGTCGGCTTTCCCCAATGTGTACCGGCAGCTTAGGAAGTCACTGGCATTTATACAAGGCATTTTATGTGCCTTGCATAGATGCTGGCTGCTGAGAAGAGCCCTAAGTGTAGACTAGGGCTCAGTTACACTGACAGCAGCACTATTGTGAGCAGTGCTATTTGCCAGGAGAGTTTCTCTTGCCAACATAGCTACTGCCCCTCCTGGAGGTGGTTTTATTATGCCGATGGGAGAGTTCTCTCGCACTGGCATGGAGTGACTACATCTGTGATCTTATGAAGTTCCAAAGGGGCAGCCGTGTTAGTCTAGTAAAGCCAAAAAAGCAAGGAGTCTTGTGGCTCTTAAAGACTAACAGATTTATTTATTGCATGAGCCTTTGTGGGAGAATATCCCACTTCGTCAGACACTTTGATGTATTATACCTACAAGATAAAGAACGCCAAGCCGTCTTGTAGGTTAATGTTTTCATGTTTCACAGGTGGCAGAAGAAGTAATGTGCCAAGGTGGGAAGCATAAAGGTGCACACTGCAAACCTCAAATGGCCATCGTTTTACTTTGGGAGTGTTGGCAAAACCAACGTCATCACATCTACTTGATGTCTTTCTATAAAAGATGTGGCATCCTTACTGGCAAGGAGATACTTCAATGTGTGTTTCGTTTAACCAATTACCCACTGATTCAATCAATCATGCAAACATGGAGCCAAAGAGAACATTATGTGGCTTTACACTGTTATTGCAGCTGCTCTGATCCTTGACCTTGTGACACATTTATTGTCTGCTGTAAATATTTGCATCTGTCAGCAAAATCTGGACAGTGTTCGCTGCCAAACTGCTCTGCTGTATAGACTAAAACCCTTTACTTAAGGCCAAATACAAGCCCGTTCAGAACTCAGGTTGATGTGACTGTCAAGAGGGAAAAGGGAAGAATCGATGTAAAGAAACCATCAAACTGTCCTGGAAATAAAGATGACACTGTGATCTAGTTGTCCACATATGTGCCTTATCAAAGCCGCCCACTAACTTCACAGGGATTTCAGTCAGGCCTTTTGCATGGGCCTTCATTTACATAAGCATTTTCATTGTTTGTCATCCTGCATGGAAAAGTAATGGATAATGAAGTTGACAGTGATAGGGTGTGGAATAAATTACAGCAGCAGTTTATCTGTCAGGAAAGTGAGTAGCGATTCAGTAATTCTTGAAAATGTAAAACAAACAAGGAGTCTGGTAGCTCTTCTAACGACTAACAAATTTATTTATTGCATGAGCTTTTGTGGGAGAGAATCCTTTTGTCAGATGCTTGAAGATGGGAAATTTAACATAGCTACCACTTTGGAACTTGAAAATGTAGATACCTTTCAATGGCCAAGATTCTTTGTTGTAAAGAATAAGTTCGGAACAGCCGTGTGTGATGGCTTTTTAGTCAACCACCTGTTATAATTGCACAAATCTCTTGGCCCCTAAGATTGTACATAATAATATATTTGGTACACCAGTATATATGATCCCTGTATCTCTCTTATTTCCTAAGGCAAGAAGAAAGATATTAAAATCAGCTAGTTATATAGACCACAACACAAGATACCGATCACACTGGCATGAGCTGACCCCTTTTTTTGGTGATCTTTCCACACAAGTGAAAGAGTGAATGGATTATGGAGATTGGACTATGCTCTGAAAACTGGTGGCTCTTCAGCATAAGTCTGCACAGCAAAACAAAACAAAACAAAAATCTCCAAAAAAAATTTCAGTAAGCAGTGAATCTTAGTTCTTTGGTCAACTGACTGGGCCTCATGCTATGAGGCTAAAAAGACCAGTGTAGATGTTTTTGCTCAGGTCATGCCTGGACTCTGAAACCATTTCAATCACTAGGTTTCAGAGTCTGGGCTCTAGACCAAGACCAATCATCTACACTGCTAGTTTTAGCCCTATAGCACATCTCTTGTGAGCCTGAGTCTGTTTACACAGGAGACTTTCTACCAAGGGGGCTTTTTTGCAGTGTACACATGCCTTCAGATATGTCTACACTGCAGTGCAACCCTACAGTCTGAGCTCAGTTTCAAGTCTAGCTACTTTCCATCTACACACAAATCATGCTAACTCACAGCTCCAATTCCAAATCCTCCTGGAGTGGAGTGTCCAAGCCTGAGTCAAGACAGGACCCAAGGTTCAAGCCTTATTACTCTTGCAAGATAGATGCAACACAATCCCATGGACCAGCTTTCTTTGTTCTCTGATTGTCAGGTTTGGTTGGATAGTCAAATTACCACCCTGTACCACAGCTACTAAGGTCTAGAGAAGCCACATTTGGGGACGGCAGTAGGAAGTCTGGGATATGGGCAGAGCCATAACATTCTGTTTCAGCAGCGGGGGCATGTTCTGATCAGAACGCACCCCTTGCAATTAGCAACACTTGGGGCCAGCAGCACGAAACGCACCCTTTAATGGAGTGGCTCAATGGAGCCACTCCAGCGCACCCAGGGCAAAGCCCCATTTACTCTGCCCTCGCTACGGCTCTGGATATGGGTGCTTAGACTCCTGGAGTTAAAGTATAATTTGGTGGGCCCCAGAACCCTCCAAATCAGGTGGGCCCCCCTTCGTGCATCCTGCCCCCAAAAAGCCAGCCCTCCACCCCAGCTCTTGCCCCCAAACACTTTCCCTCCACCCCAGCTTCTTCCTCTACCCCAGCTACTTCCCCCAATATCCATTCCTGTCCCAAAAGTCGACCCCCTGCCCCCAATACCCATCCCCAGCTGAGGCGCCCCCAATACTCCCCCCCTCCAGCATGGGCTGGGCACCCTAGTACTCACTGGCAGCTGCACTGGGATGGGAAACTCTGCAGCTTGCAAGCTGCGCTTGGGGGCTTCTGTCTCCAAGCGTAGTCTGTGCATGTGCAG
Organism: Podocnemis expansa; assembly: GCA_007922195.1. Classification (NCBI taxonomy): domain Eukaryota; kingdom Metazoa; phylum Chordata; order Testudines; family Podocnemididae; genus Podocnemis; species Podocnemis expansa. The sequence continues at coordinate 789,068 of ML682008.1, read as the reverse complement.
GGGAGCCTTCTCTCCTCCCATGCCTGCTTTTCTTACCTTTGGGTTGTCGACCCCTGGACTAGAAGGTCATAACAGTCCTTCTGGCTCTGAAATCCGTTAACGTATGTGGACTCTCAGTGAAGTCAATGATATTTTGCCTCCACAAATCTCATTGCAGGGTCAGAGCCTCACTTGTGGCATTTACTGATTTTTCTGAGTAATGGCTTAAAGTTTTTAGGATAAAATGAATTTTAAAATATTGCTCTTAATTCTGCCATCAAATATGCCTGAAGAATCCCGTTGATCATGATGAAATTTCAGTGGCATTATATAGGCCAGAGTTTATCCCAGGATACGAGATCCCAATATGAAACACTCTCTGTAAGTTTAATTACTAGATCTGACTGTATTTAAACATGAGGATACTTTTTTCTGTCATTTTTAATTGACAGCAGTATGCTAGTGAAAGATGAACATGTGTTAATGGCAGTCAGGTTAGTCTGTTTTTTATTTCAGGTTTTGATTTTTTCAATTTACTGGTATCTAAAACTCAGTGTAAAACACACTGGTATTTTAAATACACATTTCTTCCAAAAGTCTTCTCAAAAGGAGCTTTGGTTTTAATGCCTATATAACGCCTTTATCATAGGACTGCAGCCATTGTAGGAAGAATAATTTTATAATAATAAAATAAACAATATGTTACAACCTGCCAACAAACAAGATGCAGGTGGCGTTTATTTGCCTGTAATACACTATCTGCCTAATTACATCATATACTAGGTGTCTGAGATGAGTTAAAACAAAACAACAAAGTAGGGAAGGATAAACAGCTCTCATATAGCTTATGTTTACTTGCTAAAATGCATCTTCATCTTCTTCAGTCAGTTTACACAGCTGTGAGTATGTTGTACATTCAAAATATCCCTTTCATTTAAAGCATAGTAATAGCAGCTTTGTTTGCAAAATGAAAGGGAATGGAATATGGGGATTTGAAAATGTGACTGTAAAGGGTAGGGATTCGAAGAGCTTGGGGGAAACACCACCTATTCTGAATAGATTCTTAGAGCAGATCAATGTGATCTAGTCTGACCTTCTCCATAACACATCATACATTTGGTTCCTGCATCTAGTTCAACAATTTGAGGCTAAACTAGAGAAGAGCTTTTAGAAAAACTTCTTGTCTTGATTTAAATACACCAAGTGGCAAAATGTACCATATCCTTTGATAATCAGTTCCAGAGGTTAGTTACGCTCACTACTTGCATCTTATTTCTGATTTCAAATGTGCTGACTTCAATTTCCAGCCATTAGACCCTGTTACAACTTTGTCTGCTAGATGAAGAAGCCGTCTGATAACGTGACTTGCTTTTTGAAAAACAAACAAGTAGTCCTGGGGCACTTTTAAAGACTGGTTTAATCAAAGTCTATAGTACTGAAAAAAGTACCTAACATACGGTATCGAAAGCATTCTTGTCTTCATTGAAAAGACGTGAATTAGTGAAGATGTGTCTGCGTGCCATGAGCTGGTGTTCTCTAGACCAGTAGTTCTTGACCTTTTGCAGGTTGAGACACACTTGGTAGCATATCACAACCCTACAGGACACACCAACCCACCCTCTCCTAGGCCAAATCCAGTCATCTTCCCAGCTCTCTGCAGCACACTTACCACCACATGATAACACAGTAACGTGCCCTGATAGAGTGGTTGAGAACCACTGGCTGTACAATCCCTCGAGGATAATCAGCGATGACATGCAGGTTAGCACACAGTTGGCACTACATGGCACCCTAGTGATAAACCTCAGCAGAAGAGACACATGGCGCCTTGTTGTAATATGTCTGTGCTTTAATTAAATAACTTCAATGCTAATTTCTGCACTGCCCCTTACAACTCTATTAATCCAATCTAGGATGCAAATCACCTTGGAGACCAATAGCAGCTCTTAGTTCTTTTGACAAAAGACCTTGGCTGCTTTGTTGGAGACAGAAAACAAGCAGTCAGAGTTTATAAGCTGAAGAGATGAGCAGGGCCGGATCAAGGCCCTGAAGGGCTTGGGGACTACCCACTCCTGTGGCCCCCGCACTGTGGTGACACCCTGCCTTAATCTGGCCCTGCAGACAAGACAGATGCAGGATAAAGGACATATAAGGCTGCCCACCTGGGGGCTGCCCCACAGCTTCACCATGTAATAAGTCACTCCAGTAAGGTGACTGGAAGCATTAGGGCACTTTAAGATGACACCAAGGTGCATTTCTCAGTGCTGGTGTGGAGATGCCAGATGAGGGGCTGCAAGGTGGGGGGGAACGGCTCTTTTTGCCCACAAGCAATAAACAGTTCAAATCTGGTTGTTTAGGAGAAACAAACAAGCCCCAGAAGAGTGGTTGTTCCAATTTTCAGACTGTTGTTTCAGTCTCTCAAATAAATAAAAATACTGATGTTGCTGTGACTGCCCAAAAACATCTCTGTCATTCTCTCTGCTCTGTTTTTGATTATTAGGCCAGTGCTTCTCTTTTCATTCTTCTGTTTTTTAGTGTCTCTTCTCTCCTCTTTGGTCTGACATTTAGTTTTGTCTTTACTTTCTTATAAATGAAGATACTACTGCCCCGAGCCTATGCATAAAAACAAAACCAAAAAACAGGATATAAATTTTGTTTCTAATTTAAGTTGAAACTGTAATATCTGAATAAAACCAAATAAGTTTGAAATTCGGATCAGATCTTACAAAACAGCACATGCCAGGTGCTACCTCTGCTCTTGTTGACTTCTCAGAGTGTCACTGTGCCTATGAATTAAAGTTAGGCACATAACTGACTTTTTGGTTTGCTAGCACTTCCTAAAAGACAAAAATAATTCTCAATTCAGGTTGAAGCAAAAAAAAAAAAAAAGTTTCAGAAACTTTTGGCGGATCGTAAAGATCCATTTTAGAGTTGAACAAAACACACAGTTTAACTGAAAATGTTTCAAAATGGCCCAGAAATAAAAGGACTAGATTCACCAACTGGCTAGAGAAGGGACTGGAACTTCCCTGGGGTGTAAAAAACAGGTTTGACTCTCCCACTCCTGGTGAGCACCCTAATTACTAGGCCATAGTGTATTCTGAAGGGGGCTTCTTTCAGTCTTACCTGCCTAACTGCATGTAAATTACCTGAAGTCATTGGGTCAGAAGAAGAGCTGGAAAATAAATGTAACTGGGTGGTTAGGGCACTTACCTAGGTGATTTGTGTCCAAATCCTTGCAGCAAAGCACAGGCTAGAATGTGGGTGTCTTAGGTCCTGGGAGATAGCCCCATGGGTCTTGATCCCTGGGGGCCAGTGCTTGCATTTTCACACTCGTCTCACCGATGACAGTGGCAGCACCCTGTTGGGAGGAAGGGAGTGTCTGTGGGCCTGTTTCCAGCTCCCCTCACTGGTGTGGGAGTGAATGGTGCAGAAGGGAGCAGGAGTGACAGAGGCAGATGTCACTGCCCGCCCCCCAGCAGTGGGGGAGACGGTGATGGGCTCTGCCCTGCAGTTCTGCCATTAATTGGCTGCCTGGCCACTGCACAGCCAGGGTCCCTGCAGCATTCTTATTGCACCCACCATGGGGGTGAAGAAGTTGGAAGGACACTTGCTCGCCCCCACAGCCACTGGCAGGTCTGCGCTGGGGTTGGCACAGTGGTTGGGGACATCAAAGCTCGGCAGTCGCTGGTCACCTACAGCAGTGGGGTGGCTCCTCCGCCAATGGCTTGGCCAATGCTGCTCACCGCACACCAGCCAGCAGCCAGTAACATGGGCCACTCCCTCCTACCATGTTAGTAGACCACTGGAGTACTCTCCCACTGTACTAAAAGTTAATTATAAGGTTGGCACCATCTCCTACACCAACATTTTGTGACTGTAATTAGGGAGGGAGGAGGAAAATTGAGCAAATTTGTGTCAAATGTTGTTACTTAGCCATTCCAGCCTCCCACATTATCCATGATAAGCCGCTCCACCCCCCTTCCCAGTTGCAACTTGTACTTCTCTCCGACTTCTATGCAATGAGAATTTTTCCATAACCTGGCTATCCTCTGCTGTGAGACAAGCCTTTGAGACTCTTGACCCAGCTTCAGCATAATCAAGCTGGTCTTTATAATGCAAGATCAGAGCTGGCAGCAAGAGTAAGTCCCACTCTGATATATTCTGAAGCACAAGGAAACTGTGAAGATGTGCCCTTTGTTGTTTATCTGGATAGCTTCAAGTAATGTGGAAGAAGCAAGATCAAATGCATGACTATCGACCATTTTTCTGTGTTAGCAGAGCATGCCTCTGTTCGACAGACTGCACTGCACTCTCAGAATTATGTGGGAATTTCATGTGAACCTGCATTGATTTTTCTTGCAGATTGCATTAGTTCCAGTCACAAAGAAATTGTATCTCCTTTATAACTAATGCAAACCTACAGCAAATGTTTCCCCGCAGACTGGTTTTCCTGTAAAATGCAGAAACTCTCATACATCTGGGAGCACCCCTGAGTATATCACATGTGCTCCTCTTTTATAGATATCACAGACACTGCCATAGTTGGCCCTGATAATATTGGTAAATGTAACAAGTGCCACTGTTACATCTCCTCCCTCAAAGTAACCCTTGACTTGGCAATTTCAAATAAGGAAATGGGGCAAAATTATACCACTAAAGTCTAACAAACCCTTCATCTTGGTATAGAGATTTTTAGTTCTCAGGAGACCTGCCACTCTGGTGTTTGCTTAAAAACTGGCCTATAAGTGCAAAGAACTGAGGGACAGATCCTCAGTTGATGTAAATAAGCATCACTCCACCAAGGGCAATGGTGTTAGCTGAGGACCTGGGCTTTACAGTCTTCACTGGCTGGCTGCACTTTGCAGTGCAAGTGTTTCTTTGCAATGTACTTATCTAAGTTTGGTGCTAAGCAAAAGGTGAGTTTATTTCATCTCTTGGAGTCCCACTGCAGGAATGTCAATGGCAATTCTTGATTTAGTACCAAGTGGAGCAGAGAATCTGATCCTAGTGGTGAACATAGCTGAATTCCTTGGTGATAGCTTTTCTAATGTAAGTAAAAATAAACATCCTTGTAAGGATGGAAATACCAAAGAAATCTGCCATCATAGCATCTATCTCCAAAAAAAGGGAGCTATACAAAAACAAGGAAGCTAGTTCAAACGGAAATTAAAAGGAACAGCTGCAAAAGTGAAATGCTTGCAAGCTGCTTTCAACTATCTAAAAATACCATCAGAGAGGCTCAAACTAAATATGTACCCCAATTTCTTTTTTAAAAAACAACAACAGTAAAAGGACCCCTCCCTTCCCCAAAGATGTCTTAAAAATTGGAAGTCAAATCCTACTGTGGAAAGTAGAAGGCCTCAAGAGCTCTGGCAGGTCAAATGTAAAAATATAATCAAGCAGGCCAAAAAGCATTTGAAGAGCAACTAGCAAAAATTGATAAAAATTGATAGTGTTTATTTTTAAGTACATGAGAAGCAAGAAGCCTGCCAAACCATTGGTAAGGGCACTGGATGATCAAGGATCACTCAAGGACGACAAGGCTGGATGTGAGGAAGATTCCCATGCCAGAGCCATTATTTTAGGTGACAGATCTGAGGAACTGACCCAGATTGAGGTGACAACAGGGAACATTTTGGAATATATTCATATATTAAACAATAATAAGCAGGGGTGTCACTGGCCCCCCAAAACATCAGCGCCTGGGCCCCGCCCCCCCCCATCAACCCCACCTCCTGCTGCATTGGCCCTTGATCTGGCCCTGATTCCCCTAGCCAGGGCCAGATCCAGTGGCTCCGGGTTCCCAGCCAGCTGGGGAGCGAACTCAGGGTAGTCGCAGCCAAGGGAACTCGGGCTTATATCCCCCCTCCTAGTGCCAAGCAACAGCAATACCCATTCACCAGGAGCAGATAGTATTTACCCAAGATTTCTAAAGAAACTCAAAATACAGAATCACAGAAATACTTATTGCAGTATATACCCTATTGCTTAAATCAGTCTCTGTTATCAGGTAAGAGGAGGACACCTAATACAATGCCAGTTTTTGAAAAAGGATCCAGAGACAATCCTGGCAATTACCGGTCACTAAGTCTAAATTCAGTACCTGGCAAATTGTCTAAAACTACAGCAAAGAACAGAATTACTAGACATAGAGGAAAACAATATGTAAGGGAAGAGTCAACAAGGCTTTTGTAAAGGGAAATCAACAATTCATTAGAACAGTAGTTCTCAATCTGTATCTATGGACTCAGGGTCCACAGACTATCTAAAATTTCCATAGGGCCCTGCACCTCCATTTGAAATTTTTTAGGTGTCTGTAAATGGACGAAAGTGGAGAACTCACTGCATTAGAATTCTTTGAGGGAAACTATAAGCATGTGGTCAAGGGAGAGTTTTACAAGGTCTCCACACCAAATGCTCTTAACCAAACTAACCGGTCATGGGATAAGATAAAGCATCCTATCATGGATCAGTCACTGGTTAAAAGATAGAAAAGAGAGGGCAGAAATAAATAGTCAGTTTTCACAATGGAAAGAGGTAGATAATAGTGTCCCCCAATGATCTGTCCTGGGACCAGTATAGTTCAACATATTCAGAAATTATCTAGAAAAGGGGGTGACCAATGAGGTGGCAAAATTTGTGTACACTACAAAATTACTCATGATAATTAACTACAAAGCTGACTGCAAAGAGTTTCAAACAAGGTGGCTGGGCAACAAAATGGCAGATGACATTCAATGTTGTTAAGTGCAAAGTAATGCACATTGAAAAAAATAATACCAATTTACATACAAAATGAGGGGTTCTACAGTAGCTATTACCACTCACGAAAGAGATCTTGGAGTCATTGTGGATAGCTCTCTAAAAACATGTGCTCAATGTGCAGCAGCTGTCAAAAAAATTAAAATGTTAAGACCAATTAATAAAGGAACAGATAATATAAGGCTGCTATTCAAATCCATGGTATGCACACACCTTGAATACTGCATGCAATTCTGGTTACCCCAAATTAAAAATATATATATATAACTGGAAAAGATACAAAGAAGGGCAACACAAAAGATTTACTGGTGTGGAACAGCTTGCATATGAGAAGAGATTAAAAATACTGGGACTGCTTAGGTTAAAAAAGAGATGAGTAAGGTAGGGTGCTACAGAGGTCTATAAAACCATGAATGGGTTGGAGACTGTGAATAGGAAATGTTATTTACCCCTTCATACAACAAAAGAACCAGGGCTCACCAAATAAAATTAAAAGGCAGTGGGTTTAAAACATGCATAAGGAATTAGTTCTTCACACAGCACACAATCAACATGAGGAACTTGTTGCCAGGAGATGCTGAAGACCAAAAGTATAAGTGGGTTCAAAAAAAGAATTAGATAAGTTCCTGAAGGATTGGTTCATCAATGGCTGTTAGCCATGTATTAAGTGTCCCTAAATCTCTGACAATCAGAATCTGAGACTGGATGACAGGGCTGGATCATTCAATAATTGCCATGTTTTGTTCATTTTCTTATGAAATGTCTAGCATTGGCCATTGTTCAAAGATGAGGATAATGGGATAGTGTTCTATTGGTCTGACCCACTATGGCCATTCTTAATTTTCCCTCAGCAGAGGTGAGAGGCCATAAAGACACAGGGATCATCTAAGTATAGAGGACAACCAAAAGAGAAACGAGGACAGGAGTGAAGTCAGGGGAACAGTGCAAAGGAAAATGGAGCAGAGGACCCGCTGCCTCATGGAGATTTTCAGGGCATCAGGGGAGGAAGTCTGCCCAGATGCCTGCTCAAATGAGTGGCAGAAAAAAAGACCTCCCAGTCACTATGGGTTTTCTTACAGTCAAGCTTCTTCATTTGGGATTGATTCACAGCCATCTTTCCCAGTTGCAAACTGAGATTGAGGAGAAGGTGGCTTTTTGGGATTTACAGTGATCTTGGATGATCTGACCATAAATGGAATGGTGAGGCAGAAAATGAAGTCAGACCTTAAAGAGGTTCAGGAGGAGGCAGAAAAGGGCTTTCACCCTAGTGCACTGCAGACAAGTGTGTGCCATGGTGTCTCTCTCATTGCAAAGGGGTCACTTGTAAGGCACATTAGTGAATGGTGCCAACACAACATCCATGAAGGAGACACCAAGCAATGTCCCTAGTGGATTGTGGAGTGAACGGTGTCAGACTGACATCTCTGGAGACTGAAGCTGTCTTCCCATGGAAGAGGTACAAAAGAGCTTCCTCCATTGTCTCCTACCAATGTGCCTCACCCAGTCCCTAAGAGAGTTGCTCCGGTATGAGAGTGGCCTATTCAGTCCTTGGTTCCTGTTCCTGCTATGGATGGCAGAGGCAGGATGGTAGAGCAAAATTGTTTCATGAACCATCATCCATTTTCTCCTTTTTTACATTTTTCTTCACCTGCCCATTGTTCTTCCATTCTGTTCCTTTAACATTCCTTTGCCCATTTTTAATTGATCTGTAACTTGGCCAACACAGTTGAGGACAGTATAAAAAAGAGAGCTCAGTCCCTCACCATTGAAGTCAATAGAGTGTTTGCCTTTTTTCTTATTCCTGTGCCTACAATGTGCAGCAAAAACTGGTATCCCACACAGATTCATACAGCATGCTTATCATGGGGGCATCCAATAGTCTGTGCTTTTTGTCACTGGATTATAAAAATCGGCTATGGTGGAAACCTGATGTTAATTGTTTTGGGGTAAGTTCTCTCTGCTTTCCCTATACTAGATTCTATGCTGCTATGGCATGCCCCGTGGAATCCAAATAGGTCACTTCCATGCATATGAAGAACTACCCCAGGCCAGTAATGTCAGGCACAGAAAGTCCCCATATCCAAAAATATATACAGGGAGCAGATTCTTGGGTATTTTGAAACAGTTGAGGTCATGGAGCAGTCAACAGAAAATGAGATAAATTCAAATTAGATGAAAGACTCAATCTTTTAATCATGAAGGTGATTCACCATTGGAACAAGCCAGCCACCACAAGGCATGGTGGAGTCTCTATATCTTCCCATCCAGCCTGGATATCTTTCTAGAAGATGTGTCTTAGCCAAACACAAGTTATTGGGCTCAATAAGTTGGTACCTGGGTAAAATGCTACAGCCAGTGATATGCAGGAGGTCAGATTAGATAATCTAATGGTCCCTTATGGATTTAAACTCTATGAATCTATTAGAGTATGGGCTTAAACATAGGCAAGTGATTTTATTGTTCATTTTTACTGTAGCACCTTGTTATCGCAAGAAAGATTGAGGTCTCATTGTGGTAGGCATTGTACGAATACATAGTAAGAGAATAGTCTCTGCTCTGAAGAGTTTTCAATCTAACAAGTCAGAGAAATGAAGTATTGTCCCCATTTTCCAGACAGGGGACACAGGAATATAAAAGTGATTTGTTCATGGTCTCAGGAGAAGATTATGAGAGAACCAGGATTTGAAGCCAGAGCCTTTGAAACCCAGTCAAAGGACGTCACCATAAGACTATACGTCCTCTGAGATGTAAAGACTGCAAAGGTTTTGATGAGGAGTTGATGACATAAGGTTCATTGTTCCCTTCTGAAAGTTTGACTTCTGGGAGAGTAGGGTGGGCCCCCTTTTGACAAACAGCACTGGCACTCAAAATACTCTCTTAGCACTCATGGGAGGACTCAACCATAGGCTAAACAAGGAAATTCAAATCAAAGTCTGACATGCCATCCATAAATCAAGCAGCAGTACCAAGGTATTATGGCAAATAATACTTCATCTCATGTACTGATCTGACAGCCTTGTAATTGCCTACAATGAACTGAGTGTCATGCCTAACTTTGACACGTCTTGTTCTTGTTGGTTACAATCTTAATAATAACTCAAACGCAGAGCTTGGGTTTAACTTTCAGTTTCCCTTCTTTAAAAAGGTGAATCATTTAAAGAGGACAAATAGGCTATAGATACTATGCCATGCCAGCTAATGAGGCAATTTAAATGCAAATTATATAAAGGTACGTGAAAATTGCTGCTTAAAAAAAAGAAAGGAAAAGAAAACTTGCAATTTAGTAAAACATTTAAAATGATTCCAGATAAAGCCCACTGATGCCCAAGTTTTGACTCACACTTTGTTTATTGTTTTTGTTTCTGAGGGTTAAAAAAAAAAAAAAGATGAGCTGTCAACCTGCTCAGAATAGGGATTTTTTAGTGGGCAGGCTGATAGCCTTAAGGACAGCAGTGGGAATAGCAACTGTTTAATTGATTTGAGATAAAATATTCATATTCCCCAGTGACTACGTGGTGTGATACCTTGCTTAACCCATACCACAGCTGTCATCATTGAAGCCAACATTGCTTAATATGCACTTAGGTTTTGAATGGAACAGAATCACCTGTCACTTGTCTGCTTGGATTTTACCAGACTGAATTTTCTCTGTAGCTCAAAATGCTCTTCAGATATTTTACAGGATCTGTAGAGGTGTGGATTTAAGCATAAAATAAAAAAGGGTATCCTATACAAATGTCATTAGTGCTCAGAGGATAAATTTGTAACAACTGCTCCATTGTGAAACAATAAACAACTAGGCAATGTAATCACTGGGCGATGGTTATAGAAATAAAGGAGCATCAAGTACATGCCTGTAATATACAGATGTGCACATTTTTTCAAGAGTCTGGAAGTGCATCAAAGCCGGGCATCAGCAAGAGGCTGGTAAAGGAGTTTCTTTATACCGCGCAATGTAGGTCCCCAACTCATTTTAAAGATGATGTGAATGTTAAGTAGCTTGGGGAGAGGGCAAGCTGTCACACTCTTGCTGTATCAGTTAATGGCTTTTCAGTGCAATAGGAAGAGGAACAAACAGCATCTCCAGCACTGCAGTTTTGATCTAGCTAAATTGATAACTATTAATAATTGCTGAGCCTTCAGTGTTGTGCAGGGGGAGATTATAGCCAATATAGATTTGTGGGGGAAAGAAGGGTCTATATTCTCTAAGGTATAAACTGTAGCCTCAGTTTGTAAGCCTAAAGAAGCTTAGTTTCCACTGAATTCAAGGAAAGATGCTGGTGTTGCCCATAACAACCGTTGCTAAGCGACATTTGCTGGCATGAAGAAAGGTTGAAATTACTGCAGATTATGGCACTATTTATCATAGTTGTATGAACAGTCTTGTTAAGGAAATGCATGACATATAAATTTAGTGTGTCCATGATAGAAATGTCATGTGTACATCGTGAGGGGAGACTGCATTATGGGGGGTATTCGTATATCATAAATAGTTGTCTCAGTCATTGCTTTGTGGGTTCTGGTTAAAACTTGGAGGAGAATCTAGAAATTATAAAACAGTGATCAATTGCTTAAGAAAGCTACTTTTCATGGAAGAACCTTTCAGGAGTGGGAGAGAGAGATACTGACATCAATGTTACATACTATTATTAAAACAAGCAAGGAGTCATGTGACGCTGAAAGACTAACACGTTTGTTTATCACATGAGCTTTCATGGGAGAAGATCTCACTTCATCAGGCACTTCTGACAAAGTGGGATTTTCTCCCATGAAAGCTCATGCAATAAATAAATTTGTTAGTCTTTAAGTGCCACAGGACTCCTTGCTTGTTTTGCTGAATTAGACTAACAGGGCTGCCCCTTTGGAAGGTAGCAACATACCATTATTACTTAGTAACAAGCTATAGATGTTTTTAGCCTAATTCTATTCTCAGTTACAGTGGTACAATTAAGGAGCAACTCCTAATAATTTTAATATGCCTACTAAGGCTTTACTTTGATGTGACTGAAAGCAGAATCTAGTGTCCTCAAATCTGCCTTTAACTGGCCACAAAATGAATGACTTCTTTTCATTAGATCACTTTATTAGTAAATTACCATAGCCTTTCGGATATAATCCACTTCCTGGAGTGAAAAGAGTTTATGCCAATACTTGTTTTGTGTTTAATGGATGCATTATGCTTTTCAACATAAAATTCATCAACATTAATTGACTGGATTAGCAAAATGTAATTAGAGAGGAAAGGGAATTGTCCATTTCTGCTTTCTCCTATTGCTCCTTTGCATTAGCTACTGCCTGAACATTAATTTTCATGCTCCCTATTACCATCTCCAATTTAGCTAATCAATATAATCTCTGCATTTATTTTGGTGGCTCTTGTGGCATCTTAGATCACAGGTTAATTCAAGATCTGAAGAAACATCGCCTGACCATCTGTCTAATTTTTAATATTTTTTGCTAACAAGACTTCTTGGTTAAAAATGGGTGCTCCATGGAGAAGACAGTGCAACCTAATGAATCTAATAATTAACTCATGGTTATTGCTAGTGCAGCTGATAACCAACTACAGCATTCTTTGGGTTGTATAGACAGAGTGCTAAGTGCCGCTGTTTTTTTTAGATTTTGTTTTGTTGTTACAGTTGTTGTTTTGTGGCCAGTCGTGAGTAAATTAAGCAGTAACTAGGTATTTCAGGGCATTTTTTCCTGTAGGCAAGACAATTAAAGCTACATTAGCCACTTGAGGGTGAAATGGCAAACCCACCGTGCCATTTTCTTCATTTGTCACAATTTTGGAGGTCATCAAGTAACTACATGTCAGCTCCATTCAGATGAGGGTACTGTGGCTGATGGAACGCTTTCAGGCCAAGAAGCAGCATTTCTGAGGCAGAGGAGCACACTGATCAAAGAGGGGCTGGGCTGGAATTGTATTTACAGAGCACATACTCCCTGCATAGCTGAATATGCTTGGTGGAAGACTTGGAGTAGCTGAGCTAGAAGAGGACAAGTGGTTCAAGTAGCTGAGGAAAGAGGGGCCTGGAAGTTGACTCTCAGCTATTTTTCTGCTCCCTGGATCCAGGAGCCAGCGTAACTTAGGTTTCGAGCTATGGGCCAATGGAGCTGTGTGGAACAGAGGTTGCAATGCAAGGATTAGGGTGTGGGTGTAGAGGTCACTCTCCACACGGGAAGGAAAGCAAGGCCTTGAAGTTCAGGGCACAACAAGAATCAACAGTTTGTAATTTCCCTGCTGCTTATAAGGTAATGTTTGAATACAAGGAATGCTTTTATTTTCCATAAAAGGGGTGCAATCCTTGCCCACTGAAGTAAGTGCTTAAATTCCTAAGTCAGGGAACAAGCAACTGGCATTTTTTACATCCCAGAAAGACCCTAACTATTGGACTGTAGAGTCATTCTGATTCTCTGGCCCAATGACTAGTTAGTTAGTTATACTGAGCAGGACAGCTTCAATAGGAAACACAAAAAGACCCACCAAGAATATCCCAGAGTCTTGAGGTTAGGACTCCCGTCCTGAGGAGGATGAATGTGGATTCAGATGCTTGCTCCAAATCATGTAGAGTAAGGATGGAATCTGGTTTTCCCATGTAGAGGTTGACTGCTCTAACCATTGAGCTAAAAGTTATAAGGGAGGGTAGACATGTCACCATTGCAGCTATCATTCTGTGTAGGGCCTGATTGATTAGGCATGTTCTTAGGCAGTCTCTGGGAATGCCACTGGATCACGTCCCATAGAGATAGACAAGGAAATGCCTAATTTAAAAATCCCATTGTGCCTTAGCCGGGAGCAAGTGGCCTGACTGAAGAACTTAGGAGTCTACACGCATGCCCACTGGCAGATTTTTAGGCATTTAGGGGACATTATGGGCAGAAACATGGTCATCTGAGGATGGCAAGTGCCTATGAGGGTCATGCAGCTGTTAAACAGGTGTCTTATGGGCTAAATTTTGGAACTGGGCACCTAAAGTAGTTGTTAGGGTTCTCAATCACGTTGTGGATCTAGCCCTTAAAGTTAAAACAGGCAGAGGGAAGGGACATAGTGGGCCAGTAGGATAACTGACAGGAAGTCTGGCACATAGCTCATCAGTTCCATTATTATTTTTCTTCCCCCCTGCATCTGTCTGTGGCCCCATCGCTCCTCTACCATGACCTGATCCATAGCCCGATTCAGTCAGTAGGAATCTTCCTGTTGGTTACAATGGCTTTTGATTCGATCTACAGGAAGACCCCTATTTTGCTTCGATCTCTCTGTTCCCCTGTCCCATTGCCTCTTCCATATGGGAACTAGGCAACAAGAACGTGCTTCTAAGACTCCATCTACACCTCAAGCAGTGTGTAGAGGACGGACATTGCACACCCAGCTAGTATGGGCATAAAAGCAGTGTAAACAGTAAAGCATGGCTTAGATGAGCAGAGTGCACCACCTAAATGACCCCCTGGGCATATGCCCTACAAGGCTATCTACCTGCAACATTCACACTGCTATTGTTATTGGTGTAGTATCGTGCTGTCTGCCGGGGGCTTTCACTAAAGCAAGCAACTTACATGCAATGCCTTTTACTGTACATGCCGCCAACTGTGCAGACGTAGCCAAAAAGTTCCAAATCATGGAGCCTAGGATCAGCTGGGGTAGGGTCCTGATTGTTTCTCTCACCTCCTCCTTGGAACCTCTAGGTTCCTGCAGCTCTTTCCGTGGGAGACTTGTCAGTGGGAAGCTCTGCAGGGGCCATTCACAGCAACAGTCAGATGGATGTTGGTGACTGTTCTGCATTTACTGATTTATTTTTCGCATGAGCTTTTGTGGGAGAAAATCCCACTTCACATTTGTCAGCAGTAGATTAACAAAGCAATAGCCTTCTTCCTCTCTTTCTTGGCCTCAACAGTTTTCTGGGTGTAATAAATGTTCTGCCTGGCTCGATGCCAATAACCATTTACTAAATTCATTTCCCAGTATGTTTTTCTTTTATTTCTCATGCTTGGATATTACATTCTCAGTAATGTACAAGCACCACCAATGTGTGAAGGATAGCTATTGGTTTCAGCAGCAGTACAGAGACGGCCCCCATTCAATGGCATTGTAAAGTCAGCCTCTGATGATAATGATGTGAGAGCATGATCAGTCTCTACCACGCTGAGGCTTTTCATGGCTGGAACAACAAGGGAACCAGCAGTTCAGAGCAACAGAGGTGGCTTACTCTGTGTGTCTCCAATATCCATCTCAGTGCGTGCCACCAATTAGAGTCCCGTAAAGCAAAAGGAAAGCTGCCGCAGAAAGGAAATAAAAGAAATAGGAGAACAGTGGGTAAATCAGGAAAAAAATTAATATAACTTCCTTATTTTACCTTCCTTAAAAACGTTTTAAAAAAACTCAACAGGGATGCTTCAGTTATTAAGTCCTGATCTTAGACTGAAATAGACAAATGTATTGTCAATGCACTTCAAGACACTGCCAGTAAATTTACTACATCTGCTGCAGGGTTTTTAGTTACCTCAGCGTCAAATTTCAATAGTGACTACAGATTCTGGGCACCCAATCTGTGACATTGTAAAGTGACTTTAGTTTCAGAGACTGCTGACCACTCCTTTGGGGTGCCCAGTTGTCACTAGTCACATCGTACATCTTAGGCCCTGGTGTTTTTCTGCACATCAAGGAGCATGTATAGTGACAGTCCAGCAGTCTCTATGGAGAGCTGGACTGCAAAGCAGGATAGTATTATTGCTGTAAGAATGTGAAGCACAGAGTGGCTTACCCAGGCTCACACAGGGACTTTGTGGTAGAGTTGGCAATTGAACCCAAATTTCCTAAGTCCCATTCCAGTGCCTTAACTGTGCTTATACAGTACCTGACATAATGGGGTCCTCTTCTATGACTGGGCCTCCAAAAGGGCTGCAATAATGTGAATAACGGTAATCATTAATTGCAAGGGGCTGTTAATTTCTTCCTCTAATAGTAATTCTTTTGAAATAAACAAGGAGACCTGTGGCACTTAAAGACCAACACATTTATTTATTGCATGAGCTTTTGTGGTCAAAAATCCCACTTCACCAAATGCTTTGAAGATGGGGGAACTTACAGAATGGGAAGAAGTAAATGCAGGGAAGTTAACCAAGAACACTGGGACAAATTTGAATAAAATAGAATATTTTGCAGAACCCCCCCCCCAAATAACCCAAAATCCATGTAACTAATCATTTTCTGTCTTCTGTTATTGGTTGAAAACTTGGAGAGGGTTCAGTAAAGATCCATAAGATTGATTAAATAATTAGAAAACATGGCTGAAAGTGATAGACTCAAAGAGCTCAATCTATTTATCTTAACAAAGAAGAGGTTAAAGGGTGATTTGATTACAATCTATAAGTGCCCACATGGGGAGCAAATATTTAAAAACTAGGCTCTTCAATTAAGCAGCTGGAATTTGAAGCTAGACAAATTCAGGCAGGAAGTAATGTGCAAATTTTAACAGGGAGGGTACTTAACCAGTGGTACAATTTGCAAAAAATCCATGGTGGATTCTCCATCATGGACAATTTTTAAAATCAAGTTTGAATGTTTTTTCTAAAAGATGTTCTGTAAGAATTATTTTGGGGAGTTCTATGGCCTGAGGTCAGATTCAGTCACCACAATGTTCCTTTTTGGCCTTGAATCTATGAATCTATTGAAATTGTTGCTGATAAACTTTGTTCTCTTCCCGAAATTGTCTCTGCTTGATCCTTCAGTGAAATGACACTCCTGATTTAAATAGTAATATTTTATGCTTGGAAAGCACCTTCTGAAATGCACTTTGCAGACAGTAAGTTAATCTCATCTTTCATCCTGTGTGATGAATAAATATAATTCCTCTCTTTATACTAACAGATAAAAATGAGGCAGAGAGATATTTGGGATAGCATGTGGTCAAAGCTCACATGGTGAATCTACATTAGAGTTAATATCAGAAGCCAGATCTTAAAGAAAGTTTTGTGAAACTTGATTTAAAATAATTAAGTTTTATGTCATTCACAATTTTCTGTGCAATTATGTTACTTGGATTTTAAACAAATCCATTTTGGTAAAGGACAAATGTTTTAAAAAACTTTATTTTAACCAATGAAAACCTGGGAACAGGCTTTTTTGACAAAAAAAAAAAAGGGGTTTTTTTTTTCCTTATTAAAATGAAACAAAGTTGACCATTTCAAAAAATGTTATTGTTAAGTGAAAACTGTTACTGAAATGGAAAAAAATGTTGGTGAACATTTTCATTTTGGTCATAAAGTCATTTTTTGTCAAAAAGAGTTTTGAGGGAGCTGTTTTTTTTAAATCTACTTAATCTGTTGTCAAAGAGAAATCATAGTCTAAAAGTCTCTGCACAGATTTGAGTTTACCTACCATAGAATCATAGAATCATAGGGTTGGAAGGGACCCCACGAGGTCATCTAGTCCAACCCCCTGCCAAAAAAAGCAGGACCACTCCCATTAGATCATCCCAGTCAGTGTTTTGTCCAGCTGGGACTTGAACACCTCCAGAGATGGAGATTCCACCACCTCCCTAGGCAACTTATTCCAATGCTTCACCACTCGCCTAGTAAGGAAGTTTTTCCTAATATCCAGCCTGGACCGCCCCAGCTGTAACTTGAAGCCATTGCTTCTCGTTCTGCCCTCTGTTACTACCGAGAACAGTCGAGCTCCCTCCTCCTTGGAGCAACCCTTCAAGTAGTTGAAGGTTGCTATCAAATCCCCCCTCAGTCTTCTCTTCTGCAGGCTAAATAAGCCTAGTTCCTTCAGTCTTTCTTCATAGGGCTTGTGCGCCAGCCCTTTGATCATTTTGGTTGCCCTCCTCTGGACTCTCTCCAATTTGTCCATGTCCTTTTTGTAGTGGGGAGCCCAAAACTGGACACAGTATTCCAGATGTGGCCTCACTAGTGCAGAATAGAGGGGAATGATCACATCCCTTGATCTGCTGGTAACACTTCTTCTGATGCAGCCCAGTATGCCATTGGCCTTTCTGGCAGCAAGAGCACACTGCTGACTCATATCCAGCTTCCCATCCACCATGACTCCCAGGTCCTTTTCTCCAGTGCTGCTATTTAGCTGATCACTCCCCAGCCTGTAGCAGTACATGGGGTTTTTTCGTCCCAAGTGCAGGATTTTACACTTATCCTTGTTGAACCTCATGAGATTCCTCTTGGCCCACTGCTCCAGTTTGTCTAGGTCTCCCTGAATCCTGTCTCTGCCCTCTAGGGTGTCTACCGTTCCCCCCAGTTTGGTATCATCAGCAAACTTACTAAGTGTGCAATCTATCCCATCATCCAGATCATTAATGAAAACATTGAACAGAACTGGCCCCAGGACCGACCCCTGGGGCACACCACTTGTTACTGCCTGCCAACTTGACATGGAGCCATTGATTCCTACACGCTGAAACCGTTGTTCTAGCCAGTTTTCTATCCACCTTACAGTCCATGCATCTAACCCATACTTCCTTAATTTGCCAATGAGAATGCTGTGGGAAACCGTATCAAAAGCCTTGCTAAAGTCAAGGTATATCACATCAACGGCTCTTCCCGCATCCACAAATCCAGTCATCTCATCATAGAAGGCGATGAGGTTGGTCAGGCATGATTTACCCTTGGTAAATCCATGCTGACTGTTCCTGATTACTCTACGTTCCTCCTACCCCTGAATTCTAATCCTGTCTCTTACAAAGATCTGTTGTGTGAACCAAATACTTAAAAGTTTCTGCTTCATTTCCTCCATCTGTAAAAGAGGAATTAACTATTTACCTGTTTATCTAATTAGGGGTTTTACGAGAATGCACTGGTGAATATGTATAAAGTACTACATACGTGCTAAATATTATTATGGGAAAGAAGAAGACGTTGTGTAAACATAACTTAGTAATGCATCTAAGAAGATCATGAAAAATTTTGAATTTCTTAATAAAGATACAGAGAGCAGATCTAAAGATGAGAGGTCGTATTTTGCTCTTGTTGTTTACTGTAAGCTGGGAACACTGGTTCGTCTTTGTGCAGCACCTAGTATGACAGGGCCCTGTTCTTTGACGAGGGTTTCCAGGCTGTATGGTGGTAGTGGTGGTGGTAATAATAATAATAATAACAACAATAAACTATTTGTTGATGGATTTGCCCAAAGAGAGTTGGAAGGCTTCGACCCCATACATTTGGAAGCATTCCTGAGTGAACATGGTTGATATATTTTTCTTTCGGAGAGAATCTGAAAAGCAACTTAAGAATGTACAATTCCTTCTCCTTTTAAAGGTCAAAATTGCAACCCAGAAATAGATTGCTGGATACTAATGTGTTGATACAGTTATTTCCAGGTCTTTTCCCTGAGGTCCTACAGAACAGAGAATCAATATATTAGACCCTTATCTTCTGAGTCTCAGTCACTAGAGTCCAGACAAAAAAAGATATTAATTTCATTTATCCACCTGCCTATGCTGGGACATAATATCATTCATAGCATAGCATGAGGCTCAGACACTGGTGAGATGTGCAAAGAGGCAAAGTGCACGTACTAGTTTAGAGCTTTTTCATGGTGCTTTAACTCTCTTGAACTGCCAGCAGATTGTTACTAAGATCCTGTTTTGCACACATGGCCTCCTTTTGTATGAGCTTCTGGTACATTTAAATAAAATATTAATTTAAAAAAAAAACCCTGACTTAAACACAATGGGCAAGCTGAGGAAAAGTTGCTTTTTATCCAATATGAATTTAAGCCAATATGTCATTTAACCACACAGCCAAGTCTGGCTTCTTCTAAGAGGAGCTAGCTATTTTGAAAGAGAATTTATCAGGATCTTGAGGTTAAGGTACTAAAATGGGACTCAGGACCTGGGCATCAATTCACATGGCCTGCCAGACTCCTGTGCAACCTTGGGCAAATCACTTTGCCTGTGTGCTTCAGTTCCCCTTCTATGAAAACAGGTTGTAATTTGAGAATAACACCTTATTTTGCAATAAGTTAATTCGAATTAACAGTTTGTTAATTCGAATTAAGGAGAAAAGCTCAAAGTGAAATAGCATGTTCAGACAACAGTTATTTTGAAACGAGTCACCGTTGTTTCGAAACAACATGTTCTGACGGCATTGTTTCGAAACAACGTTGTTTCATCCCCACATGGGGTTTAAGTTGTTTCGAAACAATGCCGTTGTTTCGAAACAATGGGTTCTGTTGTTTCGAAACAACAGTGCGTCGTGTGAACGTGGCCTTTCTTATTTCGAAACAACTTCTGTTGTTTCTAAATAAGACTGCTGTGTGAACGCACCCCAAGACTATTGCTTTGCCAGGCACTGAACTGCTTAGAGAAGTTCAGTTAAAAAACAAGATCTGGATCAAAATGTTCCCAATTCTGCCAATCTCCCACCACAGAAATTTCCAACCAGCTGTAGTCAGGAATGGCCTTCACGGCCACCATTTCGAACTGACTTGCAAGTAGTAGTAACATTTATGCTGTGCCCCAAGGGGTGCTAGGCACTTTGCAATGTAAAAACAGAGAGAAACTGTGCTCTCCAAAAAGATTACACTCCAAGGCCCAGCTCCTGGTATTGAGGGTCTGTCTGTGTGCTGTCAGTTGCAGAACTAGGGCCTGATTATAGAGACATCGCAAGGAGGAAGGGTCAGAGGTAATCAGAGGGGAGGAAAAGGTTATAAGTGTGCCCACTAAGGTCTGTGTTCCCTTCTGCTGTGGCATGCAATAATATCTGACAGCTTCTTAAATATTGGGACTGTTGTGTTCTATATCTTTTCACTGGGGCTACTTGCACTGGGCCATGGGATTCACTGTAGCTTCCTATGATGGGGGCTTAGATGCCCCCTGCATGCATAAACCAGAAAGGGATTAACTGCAGTCACCTAGCAGAAGGGACAAGCTGACCCTCAGAGACTGGCCTGCCTGACCTGGTAGAAAGTGCTGGCAGCTGTAGCTAGCCACTCGATTCAGCTGCTGAGAGGCGGATCTGACAGCTGTGCCTCTTCAGTAACGGGATACAAATAAAAAAGGCTAGCAGGCTAAGAAAAGAAAGGGGGCTCATAGGATGGCAAAGGAGCTGGCCGTCCTGTTCCCCCTCACCTTAAAAGCTCCTGATCCCCACTCAGGCTAGAGGCAAGGAGTAAATGGAGGAATTAACTGCCTGCTCTGAATTAAGGAGGACCCTCTGTCTGCCAGAGACTGCAACCACAATGAGCTTCTCGTCTTTTAATTATTTGTTTTGGGACAGCTCCCACCTGCCAAGTTCTGTGCTGCTCCAAGTGTGGCATTTCAGGCAGCTATTTAATGAGCTCATTTTGGGATCTACAGTTAATTGGCCTATATGGGTAAACTTTAAAAAATAGGGCATATGGATTTTGCATTGGTGAAAAGCAGCTGTGCTGAATTGAGGCCTTCTTTAAAGCCAGAAAGGCCCAGTCTGGTCCTGTGATCTGACCTGCAGAGTAACGCCAGCCCGAGAATCTCACCTAATATTTTCTGAATCCCACTAGACACTTCTGTTTGAGTTACAGCATTGCTTTTAAAGACATCCAGGCTTGACTGAAAGATTTCTACAAGGGTTAAAGTATGATTTGGCAGGCCCTGCATCCCTCCTAAATTTCCAGGCCCTGTTCACGCACTCCAGGTGCCCTTTACCTACCCCAGCTACTGCTCCTAAAACACCTGCCAGTCAGACCCCTCTTTCCCCATGTCCTCCTCAGCCTCCATCCCCATTCCCTAAGCTCCCTGCCCCCGTGTCCCCACTCTAGCCCTCCTAACCTCTCACTCCCCAACTCCCCCATCTTCGCTCCATCCCCTACAGCTCCCCAACCCCTTCTTTCCACCCCCTGCAGACCCACCTGAGGGGCGACTGGCCCCTGTGCCGCTCTAGCTTACGTTCAGCGGTGTGTGGACTCCCAAGGGCTGGCTGGGGCAGAGGCAGGGCAGAATCACCCCTTTTTTCCCCCTACAGGCTGCTCAGCTTGCGCATGTGTGTGGGGGCAGCCAGCACATCACAGCAGGGCAGGCATGCTTCCCCTCTTCCTAGAGCGGTGCCTGCCCTGCCAGAACGCTCTGGCTCGATTTCCTATTTTTAGGGCTCCCGGAATGCTGGGCCCCCTAAAAATAGACCCAGCATTCTGAGCCCCCTAAAAATAGAAAATGGAGCCAGAAAGCTGCGTTTTGGGGCCCGCTATGTTGAATGGTGGGCCCCAGAACGCAGCGTGCCAGCTCCATTTTCTATTTTTAAGGGCCCTGGAAGGCTGACCTGCTAAAAAAAGTGGGCCCCAGAACGCCAGTCCAGTGTGTTCCAGGCCACTTTAACCCCTGGGTTTCTTACCAGTTTCTTTTAAAAAATAGGATGAGCTAAAGTAGGCAGCAGGCCATTGATCCAGTTTTTAAGCACGGATAGCTCCTTTACTTTGGATTGTTCCCTGCCTGGTCCTGAGACAAAACCAGGCAGGGCTTTGTTTGGTACTGGATGGGGGCATCATTTTGAAGACTGCACTGCTCCACCAGGACTCACCAGTGTGATCTCACTTGTTTCGCTGCTGGGGGGCAAGACAGAGAACTCTTTAAAATGCGATCTTCTAGTGATGTGACCTCCCACGTGGTAGGTGAGGGCTCACATCGGTGCAACTGGGAGGGGGCCTGTGCTGTTCCCAGAAGCACCAGAGTCTCTGAGATTCTGGGAATGCACAAGTGGCCACCCTGAAGTGAAAACATGACTCTTGAAAATGCTTCAAGGACAGCTTCTTAAGGGCTTTCCACATCCAATACAAAGCACATGTGCTGCTAGCTGGCTGCTTTTCCCAGTTGTTCTGGATGAGAGGTTCTCAAAATCTCATCTGCAAAGCAGATGCTGATGGCCCCAAGACAGCTGGCCAGGGAGGTGATGATGGCCCCTCCTATATGTGCACCCTTCACTTCCCATCCAGAGCAAACTCTTCATTCCACAGAAAGGACTGGATGCCTATAGAAGTGGGTGGAAATTGTAGCAAAGGGGTCACCATGGGCTTAACTGAGTTACTCAGTGTATAAGAGGATAGAGCGATGCACCACAACTCCCTCCTTGCTGTTTGTCAGTGACAGCCCCCCACCACCTGCCCATCTCTTCATTGTGAAGCAATTGAGCAAAGCAGCTCTCCGCTATTGCTGGCTTTCCACCATCCATTTCAGTAACTTTTCCGTATCCATGGCCACTTCAGGTCAAGTTAGCTAGGACACCTGCTGTTCCTCCAATAAGACTTAGTGGCCTGCATTTCCCACCATGTTTTTGAGGGTGGGGCTGAAGCCTGGTAGGCAGCGACCGGGACTGTGTCACCCAGTGGCCAGAGGTAGGAGAACACAAGCCCTCCCTTGCTCAAGTGGGTTTCAACTCAGGACCTTGTGAATAATACGTGTGGCCCATGGGTAAGTGCCCTTATGCCTGTTTCCTGAGCCACTTCCTACTTTGGCTTCAGTTCCTCCGTTTCTGGGTTCCCATGGAGTTCCCTCTGGTGGCGCTCCAGAGGGTTTTCCCCTCTCAGCCACCAACCATTTTTCCCAGCCACCATACAGCGAAGGACCCGGGTGATAGCTTAGCAGTGAGGCCTGGTCTCAGCCACGTGGCACCCCGGCAGCTTATCTACATTGGCAGCACACAACTGCTCCCCTGCTCTCTCCACCTAGGCTGAACTGAGTTGCTCCCATTTGAGCCCAGCTGCCAATGTGAGTGTGTTGAGCAGATGAAGCTGGGCAGAGCCTCCTGGGCCAAGAGTTGCTATTTAATGCTTAGTCTGCCAGTGAAGGACTCGTACCGCCATCACACAATATAATAAACATCCCTGTGATTTGTCCAGTCTATGAGGACAAAACCAGGCTGGTTGTAGGGTTTGAACAATGAATTATGGCCCCCTTTTCCCAAAAGACAGAGTGATCGAGTGGAGGAGACTTGGGTCTGCCTAGAGGCCAAGGTTCTCCAGCCAACTCTACCTATTGTTATCCTGTGTAATTCTGTTAAAATGGGTGAATCATTATTTTCACCCTAAGGTGAGGCCTTGGCTAATCAAGGATTGTGAAATGCACAGAAATACAAAGCAGTCTGTGGAATAGCTAAGCAAACAAGGAGTCCTGTGGCACTTTTAAAGACTAACAAATTTATTTATTGCATGAGATTTTGTGGGAGAAAATCCCACTTCACCAGATGCTTGAAGATCCTTTTGCATCTGGCAAAGTGGGATTTTCTCCCATGAAAGCTCATGCAATAAATAAATTTGTTAGTCTTTAAAAGTGCCACAGGACTCCTTGTTTGTTTGGCTGAACTAGACTAACAGGGCTGCCCCTTTGGAACTGAGAACTCAGGGGCTCATTCCTGGTAATCAGCTGCACCTTTCCTAGGCAAGGGAATCGTGTCTGGTCGTCTGTCTTTGTCCCCTCTTCCTGGAGATGACAAGGACTTCTTAAAGTGCTGAGCTCTGTGTGTTGAAGCTATAGACCAATTTTACTTAATACAGCAAGCTATTTCAGAAGCAGTGTGACTTACTGGCTAGAACACTGGCCTGGGACTCACCTCTCAGGGCATCTGTTTCTCCATCTATAAAATGATACTGACCTCCTCTGTAAGGTGCTTTGAGATCTACTGATGAAGTGCAGTAGAAGAATGGGGTGGTGTGGTTTACCTTGGGTGTTGTTTTCAGGAACTTTTCTTTTAGAATTTTATTACTCATGTTCAATCACAAACTGCATTTTTTCCGGCCATTTTACAAAAAAATTATCATCATTAACAACAGATCTAACCTGAGATTGAACTGATGGCATTTTATAGCTTGATGTCTACCATGAGTTGGTACTTTAGCATATGAAAACGGTCAGTGCTTACTAAGGTGCTCTCCATTATTGGAAATTGTTTCAGTGCTTGTCATATGTGAATCAGCATGAACTTAGACCGGATATATGACCCAACAGCATTACAACTGACCAAGCTTCATTTGTTTCTAGGTCACAATAGGCTCCAGTGTTTGCCATTATAAAAGGATAAGGGAGGAGGAAGAGGGTGGATTCCTATTTTTAACATAAAAATAATTTCATTTTTTAGATCTGCACAATGGCACATGCAAGCTTAGATATCTGCCTGGTCCACCGGGGAACAGCTTTGGCTTTGAAGTGCAGGACTGTTTTCATATTCAATAATGAGATCTTTTAAAAGTGAGGCATAACTGAGCTTTGTTGATCATTATTCTGCCTCATTGATAAAGATCCCAAAGACACAGGAGTTTCAAATGATTTCACAGCTAATTTATATGCACAAAACATAATTAGCATCATGTAATTTTCTTTGCTAGATAGTCTCATTTGAATATCGAACGATGTCATTTTAAAAAATTGTTGGTTGACATATTGAATTTAAATTATATCCCCAAAATAGGTCAAAAGAATCTCACTATTTCTTCTCACTATTCAAACTGTATTTTGAATACAGAAGTATTTGTTTGCTCATAGACATTTTTGTTGTGCCCATTGTATGGAAAACACTAATTTATTTCACAACACCCTTGTGAGAGGCAAGGGTGATAGTCTTCTGAGTTTACAGATTAAGAACAGGCTGCACAAAGAGATTAAGGACAAAAATGTCCACTTTTTTGGGGTGCTCTATTTCAGATACTTGGGGCATAATTTTTAAGAATGCTTAGCATTATACAGCACTTAAGTTCACAGTACAGAGCCTGTTGACTTAAGATGCAGATGTGTGTGCTCAGCACTGTTCCCTCTAAGCTGTGCACGTGTGCGCACGCACACAGGTCATGATGTGTGTGCTCAGCACTGTTCCCTCTAAGCTGTGCACGTGTGTGCATGCACACAACAAAATAAAGTGTGCACAAAAAAATTCAATAGTGCTAATATGGGTGCTCACAAAGAAATGTTTTTGTGCATACAAAGAAATGGTTTGCGCACACAGTCTATGAGTAATTAGAGGGAACATTGGTGCTCAGGTCATCTGCATGTTATATTCCAGAGTAACAAGTTGGCCATCCAAATTGTCAAAATATCGCATTAAAAAAAAACAACAGAATTTTGTTTTCCCATTCAGAAGGACTGTGCATTTTGAAATTTTAGTTAGTTTTAAAGTATATAAAATTGAAACAAAGCATTTGGAAATAAAGGAAGCATTTCAGTTGATCTGAAAAAGAGGGAGCACAAAAGCTTGTCTCTTTCACCAGTAGAGATTGGTCCAATAAAAGACACTGTGTT
This sequence comes from Podocnemis expansa, assembly GCA_007922195.1. NCBI lineage: Eukaryota > Metazoa > Chordata > Testudines > Podocnemididae > Podocnemis > Podocnemis expansa. The sequence continues at coordinate 763,116 of ML682008.1, read as the reverse complement.
ACCTCCCCCAGATTGTCTCTCTTTTTTGGATTATTTATTTGAGGATTTTTTTTTCTTTTTACTTTTCATCTTGGCTCAGGATGGAATTCCTTCAAAATCTGAACTCTCATGGGATGTAAAAATCACTTCCCATGCAGCTGTACATCTAACAGTCCTCACTATGAAGATGTACTCTCTCTTTTGCAATCTACTACCTTATGCACTATAAACCTTCCCACTTGAGCAAAGGATGAAGCATATGTCCTACAGACAGCAGTCTCCTTCATTATGCTACAGTGGTCCATCCTGTGCGCTGAATGAGGTGGGGTTCCTATGGAAATAATAGCATTACATCATGTCATTAAAGACTGCATTACACTGCAAATGCACAAAGGGGCCAAATTACAGCTGCATAGACAACATTAATTCTGGCCTTTCAAACAGTTGAGTGTTTGGCTTTGCAACCTTAGCACGCTTTATATGCATTTTTTGTGAATAATTTGCTTTGTTTAAACCAACCAAATGAAAACCATTAAAGTCCATTAGTTTTGGTTTTTCAATGTTAATTTTTGCAGTCTATGTAAATATCCAAAAATCAGGGGGGTTAGGGTTTTCTTTTTGTCTATACTGCAAAGACCATTCTTAATAATTTTCCATAGTGCCCTATAATGTAATACTCTTCTAGTACTTTGTTAAAGCATGCTGGAGTCTGCATGGACAAATTAATAGCCAGCAAGTTTGTGTGTTTTAGAAATTGTACCTGTGTAATCTACTTTCCTGCTCTGTGAAGACAAGCCCTTCATACCAGTAACCATTTCTAGAGAAAGCATTTATTTATTTGTAAGAGGGGTGTTTATTGGTTAAACCTAAGCTCTAAAGCTCTAATTATGTGGTATCATATTGCAGCCACATGGCTCATCAGTACCATTGTAACTTTTAGATCCATTGCACAGACTCTAGCACTTGAACTAGAGGCATAGCTGATAGAGAGAGTAGGTTGTCATCCTCTTTGGTGAGCTGCACTGGGAGAGGGCTGGACAGTTGGCCAGTGATATTTGCTGACAGCAAAGGAAAGATGAAAGTTTGGATTTTTGGGTTTCCATTCCAGGTTCTGATGGGGAATGTACTTTCCTGTACACCAACCCTTGTGCTTCAGTTACCTGTCACCCCAAAGTGCTGACCACTCCTTCCTTTGGGCCTCCTGGCCTGTCCTCATCCTGTATCACTCCCATCTCACCCTCCTCTTCTGGGCTCCCTGTCTGAATCCCAATCTTCCTCCCACCATGGCTTCCCATTCCAGTGTCCTTGCCAAACCATCCCAGTCTCCTTCTCCAGACCCAGTTCTCCTAGCCCTCCTGCCCCAGCTCACAGTTTTGAACTTCCTTTTAGACTCATTGACCCTTCACTCTTTACTCTCTTTACTCCTTCTCTGCCCAGATCTAGCTCTTGTCCCCTCTGCATTAGTTTCAGGCAACTTCCTCCTCCATGCTGCCTGGAGATCACTTAAAGCACAGGAATGACACCGCCTGCTCTCTGGTCCCATGCCCAGTGGCCTCTTCACAGTCCAGTCACGTATGGGAGCTGTGAGTGGATGTCATGCCCATTGCAGACAGAATATCCAGGAAATGTAGCTGCCACGTTCTAAGTCTCTACTGAGCATGTTCAAATTGAGACTTTTCACAGACTTATAAGTTGGCCAAATTTGAATTTGAACAGCAAAATGTTCAGCCCTGACACCAAATTTAAAGTTCTTGTTCCAAAGTATTGAGGTGCTAGAAGCTCTCAACAAAACAATTGTAAGGGTTTGGTTTTTTGGTTGTTTTCTTTTCTTTTCTTTTTTTTTTTTTGACATAGGCAAAACAACAGTTTTGTTCCTAACCTTGTTCTTTGAAGTGGGTGAATGGTTTTGAATAAAAGAATCAGACCAAGGCAGATGGGTGGCATTGGAAATTTCATCCCAAACAGCTAGTTTGTAAAGCTGTGGCCAACTGAAAGAAGAGGTGTACAACATGAAGTGTTCAGCAACCTTAATAATAGGCCTGTAATGTATGCGAGATGCTGTTAAAATTTTATTCTACTTTATTTCCTTATGCAAAGGGATAAACAGGAAGGGTTCTGGTGCTTTCATGTCTGATCAGTGTCTTATCACGCTTTGATCAGGCATTGTCTAAGTAGACCTCAGTGCATGACCTCTTCTATGTTTATGAAAGGTTATTCCTAACCTGGTGACATCAACCCATTTTTAGATATGAAATGGAATTAATTTTCCAGTCTGTCTCTGCTGCAGGCCCCCTCTGGCTAGAGAATTTCTTGTGCACTGTAGTGGGCTTTTATGTGGCCTGGTTAACATCTCAGGTCAGATTTGAACCACAGTCTATGCACATAATTGAATGTATTCTTGAATGCCTCCTCCTTTGGTTGTTTTCTCTGAAGAGCTTTATTGTGCATTAGTCTTGATGGTACTACGCAGAAGTGAGATTTAACATAGGAGGCACAGTATGTACATGTCTTTTTAGATGTGGATAAAATACAGTTTTTAAAAGGACTTGTTTAATGTGTTATGTTTATGCCAGTCCCACTCATTCTGAATAATGGGTCAGCCTCCTTTCACTGATTTCCTACTCCTGATCATGAGATATTCATAATAATAATTTTTAACTTTATCTTTCTTCTGTGTTTGAGCCATTAGGGTTCATCTTTTTAAACTTTTCTCTCTAATCAAGAAGACTAAGACTCCACTTATTTTTTTTTTCCCAATTAAAGCTGAACTTCTGCTATAATCCCTTTACTCCAGAAGCTGAGGCTCTAAGAAAAAACTATTAGCAAGTGCTACAAAGCTGAAGATCCTGGCTTGAAGAGGTAGTGACCTCCCACTGGGCTCAGGGAAGGCTATGTAACACCACTGCACATAACAAACAAGGGCTATGTCTACACTGCCAAATTGGTCCGGACTAAGGAGGCTTAGTTTGGACTAATTTAGCCCATGGCTATACTAACCTTTCCCTAGTCCAAACTAAGAAGTTTCTTAGTTTGTACTAGTCAAAGCTTAGTCTAAACTAGTAAGAGCCTGCACTAGTCCAGACTTCCATGCTTAGTTCAAACTTATTTTGAACTAGGTGTGGGCAAAACCCAGACTAAGGCTTAGTTCGAATTTAAGAAGTTCGAATTAAGCCTTTAGTTTGAATTAACCATGCATTCTAGTTCAAAATAACCGTTAGTTCAAACTAGAACACATGGTTAGTTCAAACTAAAAAGTCCACTGTTTGTTTGAACTAGCCTGAGGTTAGTTCGGACTTCTTAGTTTGTACTTGGTAGTTTGAACTAGTTAGCCCTGATGTAGACATAGCCAAGGAGTCCTGTGGCACTTTTAAAGATGAATAAATTTCTTTATCATATGAGCTTTTGTGGGTATAATCCCACTTCATTAGTTGTTTTCCTTCTTGAGTTTGCCCAGTAGTAGTAGCCCAACAACAAAAACAATAAAACGCCACTGGTCATCACCTACAGCTCCCAAGTCAAACCCCTCCAGCACATCACCAAGGATCTACAACCTATCCTATAAGATGATCCCTCACTCTCTCAAGCCGTGGGAGGTAGATCACGCCTCACTTACAGACAGAACTCCAACCTGTTGTGGGGGAGTGGGTGCAGGGGGCACAATCCCCACACTGCAAGAAGAAGTCCCAACTGAGAGGCAAGAGAGCAAACCACAATTTTTTGGGTTAACTACTTTCTATGTGACTTTTATTGAGAGAAACAAAATTTAAAAAAAAAAGAGAAGAGGAAAAAAAGGTTAAATAAGAGCTTAATATTATTCAATTACTAATATTCCTGTTACAAAAATTAAAACTTGCAATTCCTATTAAATTACACTTAACAAATCTCATACAAACTGCGGTTTTAGAACTCTATTTCTTTAAGGCATTTAAAGATCTTCTGAGTACAAATTAATTGCCCAATAAACAGAAAATAGAGCACAAATATTACTATAACATTTATCTCCATTCTTGTGCCTAACCCTGAATTAAACCCCCCAGTTCCAATCCTGATTGATTATAATTTAACAGAGTGGGGTTTATGAGAGACAGAGGTAGAACACACAGTCTGTAGGTAAAAAGAGCTTTGCTGTTTACCACATACACACACTGAAACATTACACTAAAACATCATACACAGCCCAGGACAGCATGAACACCTTGCTTCTCCCCCTGGCTCTCCAGACACCATGGATCACTGCCCAGTGAGGCTAGCCATGGGCTGTTTGAAGCTAGGAGTTACAAGAGTCAGCTGGGGTACCTGGCAGGGAACACAAGTGGATTTATTCTTTCATCACACTCTCTCACACTGCTGTTTCCCAATTTGATTGTGGAACACCAGCTTGATTCTGATCTGTGAGGTTAATAGGTTCAGAGCAGTAATAATACACATGCACATCTTTAAAAAGCATTTCCCAATTTAAATTCCAAATTTGACCAGAGTATATTTACCACATCTGGATGTTATCTCCGGAGTGACAGACAGCAGACCTGTTTCTTTAAGAGAAAGATAGCAAAATGTGATAGAACAGCCCGGTGTTAAGACGGCTCTGGCTGCGGACCAACAGGACAGCCTTCGGGCTCCTATCTGTTGCCGTCAACCCAGTAGCCCACCGGTCTGGCGTCTGCCAACTGCAAGCTCCATGCACTTGGCTGGACCGGTGTTAAAGTGGCTCGACCAAGCGCTTCACAGGACAGCCTCTGGGCTCCTATCTGTGGCCTTAGAAATCAGAGCCCACCACGATCAGCTGCAGTGGTTGAACACCCCCTGGCACCCCCTTCGGATGTGGGCTCTGGCCCTCCACTCCAGGGTGAACAGGTGAAAATTGAAAACTTAGTAAAAGAATTCAAAAAGAAAAAGAAAAAGAAAAAGATCTGCCAAAGAAAAACTGCAGACTCCCTTGGTGATCAGTCAAGGGGTTTAACACTCTTCCTTGTGAAGAGTGGGGAGATGCCTAGGGGGTGGCCAAATCCCCTGGCAACACGACAGGCTGCTGGCCTATCACTTCTCCAACGTGCCTAAGCCAGAACCCCGGCTTTATGCCTTGGACCCCCGAAAATTAGCATATCACTTGTTGTCATAGAAACTTACTGACACTGGTCTGGTCAGCAGAGGAACTCATAAGTCTTTCAGCTATCACTCACAAGTTTTGCAGCTGTAATGTATAGTTTATTTTATCACTTTCTTTAGGTCTGGTCCCACTCAGCTTGGATACTGACAATAACTCTTCTTGAAGGCCATTACTCCCTGCTGTCAAGAGATAACACCACCTAATTGTAGAGGCCTAACAGGCCACATTCCATAAGACAAGCTGAAGTTTGGCCACAGCAAAAGAAAACACAAAGAGGGGTAGAAAAATCCACCTCTCACACAACCTTAAGTAAATGTTCATCAGCAACTATACACTATAGAACGGAAACACTAAGGCAAGTACCTATCCCTGCAACTCTGGCAACATATCTACTCAAGTGACACCATCGTAGGACCTAACCAAATCTGCCACTCCATCAGGAGCTCGTGCATCTACACATCTTCCTATGTGAAATATGCCAACAATGGCCTTCTGTTTTATGCATTGGCCAAACTGGACTGTTTCTGCTCAAAAGAATAAATAGATATAAATAAGACATAAAGAAAGGTAACATTCAGAAACCAATAAGGGAGCACTTCAACCTCCCTAGACATTCTAGTAACTGTGACAGTGCTTCAACAAAAAAACTTTAAAACCAGGCTCCAACAAGAGACTGCAGAACTAGAATTCATATGCAAATTTGACACCATCAGATTAGGTTTGAATAGGGATCTGGAATGGCTAACTCATTACCAAAGGTGATTCATGTTCTCAGCTTCTCATCTGTTGTTCCATGCTGTTTGAATAAAAACAACTTGCTTGGCTTGCTGGAAAAGTTTGAAGTGACCCTGTGGCTTCCTCTTCTCTGCATGTATATATTCACCTACATACTGTAGTTTCAGTGTCATGCCTCTGATGAAGTGGGATGATATCCACAAAAGCTCATGCAATAAATAAATTTGTTAGTCTCTAAAAGTGCCACAGGACTCCATGTTTGTTTTGTGGAAATCAACTAACAATACTACCCCTTGGAATTTGTCATCATTGCACATGATGCCTCAATGCAGCACAGCATGCCAGTGAAGGACCATCATCCCATATACAGACTTCAGGGCCACATTTCATCCTTGCTTCTCTGTGCTGTGCAGTGAAAGGCAAATGGAGCTAGAGTAGCGAAGTAGATGTGCTGAGGCAAGCAATGCACTTCCCACCAGTGAGTTCCCGTTCAGTCCCTTAATCGGCACATCTTCCTTCCTCTGTGTAAGACTGTGTGCTCCCTGGTTGGATAGCTACATAGGCCAGTGCCTTCCAAAAAGTGCACTACTTTAGCATTTGGGTAACCAACCTGAGACATTTAACTATTTAAAGGTGGCTACCCAGAGTTCGAGGCATCCAAAATTAATGTGTAAAGCCAGGAATGTGGCTCCCTTAAACCTGCAGGAAACAAAGCGCTGAATGTGTAAAGCATTCCACCATATTACCTCAAGACAAATGACGGTTTCATAGTACACAGTCACAGTATTTGATGCCTTAACACAGGGGCACAGAGGTTGGATATTGGCAGAGACGGGTGGTTCTGTGTCTATGCGCTGGGAAGCATCTGCCAAAAATTTCTCATTTCCTTTGGCAGCACTTCCACTGTTGAGTCCCCAAGTGGATTTTATAGGCTAACTTTTTTTACGAAGCTAGGGTTGTTCATGAGTTTGTGGCAGCTCTTCGCATACACATGGGGAGCCTTGCAAATCTCAATTAGAATGTCATTGCTGAATTAAAGTTGCAAAAATGACTGCATTTGGAAGAGCGTATAATAGGGTGCAGTAGGCAGGGAAAAGACAATGGCTGTACAGAGAAATGGGAAGATTGCAGAAGACGCAGCTGTTAGCTGTCCCCATTTTGGGCAGTGACTGAGGACTGGATCCTCTGTCTCAGATAAAGCATGTACAGCATGGACAATGAGAGGGTACAAATGTGGGTATAAGACTTATCTTGAAGCATAGGGATCCTTGGTTGGATGTATGAAAGCTGCTTTAAATTATTCTGGCTGCCAACAATCCTGTCTCTGAAACAGCCTCCTCCTGGATTGATTCCTCTGTAGCTCAGTATACTGGTTTATGCACCACTTTGCAGTTTTAAGTAGGTATGATGGTCACTCAGGCCCACTGATGGGGGGTCAGGGTTGCAAAAGGGGTGATCGTCTAGGGGCACAGCAGTTTGAAAAGGCATTTGGGCCCTGGATGGTGAAGTGAAATCTTCCCCTCAGGCAGCCCAGCTCCTTGTCCTACCTCTTCTATCCATGACCTCACTTGGACACTACCCCTGCTCTGCTTTAGACCCCTCCCCACCAGCCCACCTCTCCGCTTGGCCTCCCTTCTCTCTTCCATGCCGGCTTTACTTGCTTGGCCTCCCCACAGCCATGTCATCCCTCCTTGCTCACCCTTCCACCGCCATTGTTTGCCATGTATGATCCTCCTCCCCTTCCCTTTGAAGAACATACTGTTGCTATTTGGGCTCAGTTTTTAGGAAGTGAAAAGATGAATGTAACTGATAAGTATTTTTTGAGTAAAGCCAGGTACCTGTACAACTAATTGGGCACTATATTTTATGCCCTGAAATTTCACATTGGGACTTTAAACTTCAAGGTATGTGCTTAACAGATCCAGCTTCTAGGTGGTTTAAACTTGGACAGCCACAAATACACAGTCCAGTACACCACTGCTGCAAAATTGTTGCACACAACATAAATAAAAGCAAGCCAGAACATTCCTACATTAGTTTAGTGCTTCCGCAGAAAAAATGAGACAAAAAAAATGAAATATTGTTGGCCTTCAGATTTTCATGAGCCCTGCCAGAGTTAAACAAGACAAACACTTCATCTTTAGTGGATCTTCTTAAGTTTTACCCACTAGTTGTTTTGCTGTCAGATGTTCCTACTGGTGATGTATTTTTAATCACAAATGATGACTTTCATCGCCAATCACAAGTGATCCATGCAGCCCTGTAAACTGGCAGACCTCATAGTCATCACCAGCACAAAAAGGACAGATCATGACCTCCTGTCTTCCAGAGTGCAGCCCCAATTTAAAAAACAATACCCCAGTAGTCTACAGAATAATCCAGGGTCAGATTGAACTGGCCTATGGTAATACTCTGTCAGCATTTCTCTGGTGACCTCATGTGTTTCTATTCAAAAACAAAAAAAAGAATGGTTTCTGTCTCTTGTACCAAAAGCCTTCTGAACGTGACTCAATATTGTAGTCCTGAGTGCAGTAAAAGAAAAAGAAACAGTAGCACTGAAAGGGGTGGGCTCGTCCCTTCCAACACTCTAGGGTATTAACTCTGAAGCCTAATGATAACTTTTAAAAACACTCTTGCTGTTAATTTTTTACAGGGAAAGAATCTAGCAGTTTTGAGCCTGTGGCTTTATCTCACATTGAGTGGAGCTAGAGAGAAAAGTGTTTGGAGGCAAGGTGCTCCACACTTCTTGAATTCAAGTTGGGACTTGGGAGTGTCTGAAGTTGGCAGACAAAATAAATGAACAACTCTGATTGTTGGGTGCAGTGCTGTTGATCCCAGGATATTTAAAGAGACATGGTGAAGAACTGTGTGTAAATGCAGAAACTTCTCTCTCTTGCCAACTCACCCCCCTTGTGCCTCTAATCCTCAAGCTGCAGCATTTTCCACAGCATTTCACCTGAATCCTGAGTGTAGTGTTGAGAATTGTGTGTGTGCATGTGTGTATTTATATGTACTGGTACTTTTTAAATAAGAAATTATTTTGTTTCTTTGTTTTTCTTCTCTTAGGGCTTGCTGCCTTTATGGCTGAAGAACAGGATTTCAAGCAACTGGTTTTGCTTTTATTCTTTGGCTTCTCAGCCAAGCTAAGAAAACATTGTCTCAAACACTGTTCCTTATGCATATTTAAAATGCATTAAAATACCTCATTTGACAAAAATATAAACTCTTTCCACAGAATCCTAGGCAGGCACCCTAACTCACTAGTATATATTTTAATATGTCATGTTCAAAAACATGATACTTTTAAAAATGTAAAAATAATTTTGGGGTGTGGGGGCATTGTTTGCCTTCTGTTGTGTGAGCCTTTACTGTCACATTTTGAAGGTTTGTGCCATGACAATGAGGGCTAGAAACTTTTTTTATTTTATATGGAAGTTTTGATTCACATTTAAGTCGACAGTGCCAGGAACTGCTGGATATTTAAGAAAACACCACATGCTACAAGATTCATGATAAAATCATGAGAATTGGCAACACAGTTTTATTGGAGGAACTGGTTTGAGTTTGGTTCCATTCCATCTTCTTTGTATCTCCTCCTACTGCAGTCTCCATTAGAGCAAAACTTGATCTGTGATGATGGTCTGAGCCTTTCCACTATCACCTCTGGCATTTTTTTGTGCCTGGTGTTGCAAATGCAAATCAAAACTTAGCACTAAGTAGACTCAGAAATTCATATATTTTTGGACAAGATTTGCATAAGCAGCCAGATTTCTGGGTGGCTCTCCAAACAACTCAGAACATCTCCATGTTCATACATCACTATTCATAACTAGAGTCACTAGAATATTACAGCAAGTATGTTCTGTGAAAGGGAATGAAAACTGTCAGATGTAGAAATCTGCCTGTGCTGTCTTTGGCTTTTCCACAAAAAAATGGTCCTGAGATGTTGAATTAATGTGGATTCTGCCTACCTACAGTCAAACCTAGAGTTTCAGTTGCAAAGTCTATTCTTTATTCCCTAAGATATAAACACCTGCATGGTGTTGACTCCACAGACAGCTGCTACCCATCACCCCGGAGCTGGGTGCATGTAACTGGTAGACAAACACTCCAGAGACAGAGGGCTAAATCCTCCCCTCGCTTTAGGATAACCTCATTAACTTCAAGCATATGTCAGAAGAATTTGACCTGGAGGGCCAGGTCTTTCTGTGGTCTATCCTGAGGAATAAAATAGATCAGCCTCAGGGCTGCAGTCAACTCTGCCAGCTGCCTCTGGTTCATAGGCACTGTTCTGGCAGCTGGGATGGTTGGAGTACAGAGCATCTCCGCACATTTCCTTTTCCCCCAGCCACACTGTCTCTGTTAAGGAAATGGGCTAGGAGCTTCCTCGACAGGCCAACACTTAGTAAGACCTTCCCAGAGACAGGGAAATTCCCAACTGGCAGCTAACCCAGCTTTAACGCCCTTTTTTTTATCTGATAGAGGTCAAGGCAGCCTTACCGAGGCAGATATCTGATGGTCGGGATCATACATGACTGAAGCTGTTACATAAACTAACATTATTATTTATTTGTTCTTATTGTATGATACAATTGTACTCACAAGCCATGAAGTAGTGGAGGGCTTTAGCTCAAACCCATAATGATGTTCATTTAAGTAGGTTGGTGTGTGTATATTGGTGTTGATTTGGGGAACTCTGGCGCAGTTTGGGTGTTAACTGGCCCCCTGGGAAATACTCGAAAATATTCCTGATTAGCGGCCAATATTGACACAAATCACATTGCATTACATAAAAATACAAATTTTCTCTAGCATCCAAAAAAGCTTATTTATCAGAAGCTCTGAAGCCAACAGTCTCTAGAATCACTTTGTCAGTGCGCTCTATTTTGTGTGAAGATGTCAGGGGCTATAAAATCATAGACTCGTACAAATGTAGGGACTTCTCCATCTTAAAAACTTTCATTGATGGGGATTCCACAAGCTCCACTGGAAATCTATTCAAGATCTTAACTAACTTTATAGTTATAAAGGTTCCTAATATCTTATTTAAATTTCCCTTGCTGCAAATTAAGCCAGTTACTTCTTATCCAGTTTTCAGTGGGTATAGAGAACAGTTGATCACCGTCCTCTTTGACAGCTCATACCGTGTTTGAAGACTGTTGACAGGTGCCCTGTCAGTGGTCTTCTCAAGGTTAAATACAGCCAGTCCTTTTTAACCTCTCCTTATAGGTCAAATTTCTTAAGCCTTATCATTTTTGGTGGTCTCTTCTGAACTGTCTTCAGTTTGTCTGTATCTTTTCTAAAGTGTGAATCCCAGAACTGGACATACTACTCCACCTGAGGCCTCACCAGTGCCAAACAGGGTGGGAGAATTATGTCTTACCTTATAACAGTCTATTAAAATATCTGACTGATTAGTCTTTTAACAGCTGCATTACATGGCTGACTCATATTTAATTTGGGATCTCTCAGATCTCTCTCTCTTTTTTTTTAGCAGTTGTACCACAGAGCCAGTTATTCCCCAGTTTGTAGCTGTGAGTTTGATTTTTTTCCTCCTAAGAGAAGTACAGTGCACTTGTCTTTATTGAATTTCATCTTGCTGAATTCAGACTTTCTCCAATTGTCAAGGTCATTTTGATTGATAATTCTGTCCTTGAAAGTGCTTGCAACCCCTCCCAACTTGGTGTTAGCAGAAAATTTTATAACTTTACTCTCAAATCCATTATCCAAGTCCTTAATGAAAATGTTGAATCATACCAGACCCAGGACTGACCCCTGAGGGACCGTATTAGATACATCTACCCAGTTTGACAGAGAACTATTGACAACTACTCTTTGAGCACGATCCTCCAACCAGTTGTGCACCCTCCTTATAGTAATTTCATCTATGCTTACAGTTCCTTAGTTTGCTTATGAGAATGTCATGTGTGACAGTGACAAAAGTCTTTCTAAAATCAATTGTTGTAGCCATGTCAGTCCCAGGATATTACAGAGACAAGGCAGATGAGCTAATACCTTTTATTGGAACAACTTCTGTTGGTGAGAGAGAGAAGCTTACACACAGCTCTTCTTCAAGTCTGGGAAATTTAATGAGCGTGTCACAGCTAAATACTATGTGGAACAGATTGTTTAGCGTCAGTAGTTAACACAGGTTTCAAGGGACCATTTGAGGTAAAGCGGCCTGTTAACAGTCGTCCAGTGCAGGGAGGAAAGGAGGGGTCGGAGAGAAGTAGGGAAGGGTAGGCTGTTCCTAGTGAGTTATAGATTGTTGTAATAAACTGGAAATCTAGTCTCTCTATGCAGTCCAGGTTTTGTAGTGTCTAGTGGAGTTATGAACTCAGTCTCCCAGGCTTGTCTTTTGAAAGAGTGTGAAGGTTTCCTTTGAGGATGACAGCTGATAGGTCAGATATAGATTGAAGGCTTTGTGTAAAGTGTTCACCCACAGGTGATATGGTGGTTTTGACTTCTATCACTTTTCTGTGTGAGATCATTCAAAAGCTTAGAAATTGCCTGATTGCACCCGCATAATTGTTATTGGGGCAGTTAGTGTTATAGGTGAAGTGCACCACATGCTGCGGTAGGCAAGTGTAGGACTCATGGATCTTGCAAGGTTTGTTGTGGTGGGGGACTGGCCATTGTAGCAGTGGGGATATGTCTGCAGGGTCTGCGTTTGTTGTTCTGGCCAGGTCTATTACTGCTGTGAGTTGGGGTGTCCTGCTCTGTGGAACATGACTTCTGATGATGAGCTTGTCTGAAGGCCAAAAGATTTGGTTCAGGAAAGATTTCTTTCGGGGTGAGATCCTCATCAAGTATTGTGCGGACCCTACAACTGGACACATACAGTAGTCCAACTGTGAACTCATTCATGCCAAATAGAATGAGCAATTGGCCTTCTGTGTCTTATACAACGTTTCTGTTAATACACCCTAGAATCAAATCAACTGTGTTTGCAGATGCATCATATTGATGACCCATATTCGGGTTGTCGTCCACTATGACCCTTTGATACTTTTCTGCAGTGCTAGACGGCTATTGTCTCCTTGAAGAATTGCCAGCTCTTCTATCTTTTTCCCTTAGATTTTCTTTTAACAATGGGCTTTTGGTGTTCATATTTTTGGGTATGGTTCAATTTTCTGACTATGACAGCTTAATATCTACTGTCAGCAAACGGGGTATCATTTCCCTCTATTCTCCTCTTCTTGAAATAGAAGATTTAAAAAAAAAAGAAAAAAACCACACTTCACACCCAGCAAACTTGAAGCCTCTCTTTGATGTCTGCTTAATCGGAGTAAAGCTAGCTGGGCACTGAATCCCAACACATCTGCATTTGCCAGTGGAGGTATCAAAGTAGCAGCAACTTCCTTCTGATGAAAGTTTGCACTGGGTTGACTCTTACGTTCCCTCTAATTATCAGATCACCATGAATTTAATTTGTTATGTTATGCAGTTTGGTGTTATGTGGCCATGAAATGGCACTTTTCTCCCAACTCATTTTTTGGGTTGCCTTTATCCAGAGGCAGACTATTTTGTGAAATAAGAATAAGAATAATAATAAATAGAATTTAAAATCTAACACTCCCTCCTTTGCCTGAAACATTTGCGTAATCTAAATGAAAATGCTCATCTAACTTTTTGTACTGAGTGTTGTGTAGCATGCAGACATTACAATCAAAACCAGGTGTTAAATTGTAATTATAACCATGCTCTGTTTAATGTAAATAGTGTAAGGCAGCTATGACTGAACTGGGCACTCAAGGGGCCAGAGCCTCAGCTATTCTCAGTCATCATAGCTCTATTGAATTCAGTGTGGCTGTGGTGATTTAGGATTTGGCCATGTGTTCCTAAATTTGATCTCACGTACATGAGATATACACTGAATTCAGTAGTGTTGCTATAGAGGAGAATCAGCCCCTGTCTTATTTTCCTCAAGAGAAAAATAGTTTATGGTTTTAAAAAGGTGCATGTTGGTGGTGGTAATTATTCACTCTGTTTCTGCGGGTTAGATGAACACCTGTCAGGGATGGTTTAAGAGGGTACTTGGTCCTGCCATGAGTGCACGGGACTGGACTCAATGATCTCTCATGTCCCTTCCAGTTGCTATCACTCTGTCCTCCAAATCCTACAGTGCGCATGGTACCACTGGGACACACTTGTTTCCCTTAGTGGCATTAATGCACTGATACTATAAAATGGCAATCTGCATCCCAATTGGCTGCCATTAATGGTCAATGAAACAGTCAAACTCTTCGCGTCCTTTCTTTGCACCTCTACTCAATCTCCACTCTAACAGGATTACAGGACCTCATGCATCACATTTGCTATAATCTTGCTAAAATAATTAAATGAAAGAGATTAGTTTAACATGCTCCTTTGTGAACCCCAAGTTGCTTTGGCACTAGCTTCAGTCTTATGTGTCACACTACTCAGCTGTACTCCACGCAAAGGGGCTGCTACTGAGAGAATTCTTCCTTAGCTGGTTTAGAGCCCTGATTGAAATAAAAGATAGTAAATGTCAAGGCAAGATAGTCTTTTCTATAATAAGGTGGAGTTAACTATGTTTCTCTGCCTCCCAAAAGGGCTTGCTGGGTGTCATTTTAGCAACATTGCAGACAATGCTTTTCAGGATAATGGGAAATGTTAGTGTGCTACAGGTTCTTTGAGACCCTCCCTTGGTGATGTGTTGGAGTAGGGAGAAGGTTCAGGAATTCTGTTCCCTTTTGGGCACAGATTGCACCCACAGGAAGAGTAAGGAAGAGATTAGTCGTCAATGTTGCAATGTTAATCAGCCTAGAAGGAGCGGAACAGAAGTGGAGCAATGATCTGCTTTTCACTGCAGACCCACAGGATTAGGACAAGCAGTGCTCTGCAGGCACAAGGGCTATGCCTACACTGGGCGGGCTCTTTTAAGTCAACTGAACAAGGTCAACTTTAAGTCATCTTAAAATCGACCTCGTTAAGTCAACTATATGGCATGCTGTTGGGTTTTAGAGAATCATTTATTATTATTTTTCATATTAAAATTTCATATTAGCAATAATCCATATGTGATATTGGTTCTCAACCTTTTTGAGGCTGGGGATCCCTTTTTTAATTAAAAAAGTTTGTGGGCCCCCCCGGCTGGAATTTTTATACAACAGTGGTGGCACCACTGTGGGGCACAATGAGGCCCCTGCCGGCAAAATGAGGCCTCCGCCAGCAGGATCTAGCCCCTGCCAGCAGAATGAGGCCCCTGCCACTCCAGGAGAACCTCCCTGCCCCTGTCCCTCGTCCCAAGTCTTCCCTGCCTGCTGGCCCGACCATCCTCGTGTCCCCCCACCTACCCTTTCACAGAGTCCCTTCTCCCAGCCCTTACCTGGCCAGAGCTGCTGGCACCTGGCCATCCCTCAGGCTACTCTCCCTGAGCATGTTCTAAACATGCCCAGGATGCAGGAGTTTTAAAAACTCCTTGCCTGGGGGAAGCTCCATGCTGGCCAGAAGCCTAGGTCTCTATGGGAACCTGAGACCCTGGAGGCATCCGGCCCCAGCTCCCAGCCTGTCCACAGACTTCCTGGAGCCACTCTGCAGCACCCCCCTCAGGGGTCCATGGACCCCAGGTTGGGAACCACTGTGATATGCCATGTTTGGTACCAATGGAAAGGTTGTAATCAGTTAGAAATGATTCTATGGCTTATAAGAAGGGGTCATATCTGTATTAGAAGCTAGGAATTGGTTTATTCTATTTGTGTTTCAAGTTATTGGATTCTGGGACTCTCCCATGTCTACAAACCATTGTCTGCTTAATGGCCCATTAAGGAAGCTCCCAGGTATAGTGGGCCCAGGGCGAAACCTGTTGAGCCAATAAGACTTGCCCATGTGACTCAACTCCATGCCATTTTGATTTGCAAAAACTATATATAGCATGAGGAAGGCCAGAGGTGATAAAAGGCAGCAGCCCCAACTCCATTTTGTCTTCAGTCTCCAATCTACAACCAACACCCTCCTCTGGAACTATCCCTGTGTGACTGAACAAAGGACTGAGACCCACCCAGGTACTGGGTGTATACCAGAGGAATTGAACTAGCCTGCAAACTCCAGATTCTTCAAGGACTTGCTCTCTATGGACTCTAAATCATTTATATGTATGTGATTCACTTTGACCCTTTAACATCTCTCATTTTGTTTCTTTTCTTTATATTAAACCTTTAGCTTTAGTTACTAAAGGATTGGCTGGCAGTGTGGTATTTGGGGTGAGAGCCAAGGTTATATTGTTCTGTGTAATGTGGCTGGCTATTTGGGGTCAGAAGAACCTATTTCTTTGAGAGAACCAGTGGCTAGGTGGGGACCAGAGGAGCTGATGTGCAGTAAAGGGGGCTGTTTCTGTTTTGTTATGCTTTGTGGTGGTTGGTGTGGGGAATCAGAAGCATGTTGTATTACTGATTAGGATACTGGTTTAAGTACCAGCCATTGGTGTTTTGGGAGTTTGGCTCCCGGTTTTGCAGCTTGCCTTGATTTTTGCACATTCAGAAGGTTGTTCCACAAGTTCCAGGCCACAGTATGTCAGTGCTTTGTCCAGTGTAGACATACCCTGCCCCGAGTCCTGATCCATCTCCAGTGGCCCAATCTGGCCCCAGTTGTGGCTGACATGTGGCTTGGGAGCTGGGTCCAGCCCCTGCTCTTGCTGCAAGCTCAGAGCTGGCCCTAGCAGCCAGCAGCAAGCAGCTGGGAGCCCATTCCGGCCCCTGCCGTTACCACAAACAGCAAGGGGCTTGGAACCAGCCCCAGCCACCACCATCAGGTGGCTGGGAGCCTGATTGGCAAGTGGCAAGCTTGTGGCAAGTGGCTCAGGGCTGGATCCAACTCCCAGCTATTTACTGGTGGCAGGTGGGGCTGGATTGGGCCCCTGGAGCTGGATCGGGACTCAGGGTAAGTAGGGGGTGGGGCCCAGGCCCTGACCGTTTCTGCTGTCTGAAGTCAACTTAACACTTAAGGGCACATGTTATTAAGTCAACATAAGCAGGTGCTTACGGTGACTTACTAAATTCTAGATATGGCCAGGGAGTTCCTTAGGTCAACTAAAGGCAGGTTAAGTTGACCTAAGGCTCCAGTGTAGACACACCCAAGGAGACCCACTGCTCCCTGCATTTCCCCACTTACTCCATAGGCAGGATGACTGTCATAATAAAGTCCTCTTTTCACTGTAGTTGGGTCATTGGAGGTGCACCCCTTCACCAGTGTCCCACACATCTGGAGAAACGAGCTAGACCTTTTTCAGCGAAGTTGGATGGCTCAAAGTACTGATGGTTTTAGATTGGAGCAAATGATTCACCATATCAGGACTGTAGATCAATTTCACTCTTAATGAAAAAAAAAAGTTTGCAATGAGCTCTGGGCCATCATCTGATTCAGTGTACTTCCTATCTGATAAAGAGAGATGACAATCTACATTAGGCAGCTGACTGCTGCTTCCAACAAAGTCTAAGAAGATGTGACTGTGGCTAAATAAATCCTAGCGAATTAATATATGTGACACATTCTTAGTCATTTTTCTGTAGTGGATGAGGTATGCATGGCGTTTCATGGGTGAGCAAAATGATAAGATCAAAGCCACCAAGGACTGTACAATCCAAAACCAAATTAGTTATATGAGCTCATTAGCTGAGCAGGTGCACGCAGTCTGTGATGTCCAAGGAAGTAAACAGGTCTCCAGCACTCAGTGTGTTGAAAGATTTTCCAGCCCTTTCAGCTTGGTGACCCTTTTGCTCAAGAAATCCCAGCAGCAGAGCTGTGCCTGGAGCTAGAAGGGTTATGATGGAGGAAGAAAATTTTTGTACCTTGTCTACTGACTCCAAACCCTTGTGTGCAAGCCAAAATTTTGCTCTAGTATGAAAATCATTTTCTGTGAGCTGCAGAGAGCCTAAATGAACATACTTAGTCAAGGGCAGTAAGTTGACAGAGCTGGGGTGGGGGTGGGGGTGCAAACAAGACCATAGGGTGGGAAATTGTAAGGATTTTGAATGGCCTCTGAATGCTCTGCTTTAAAAGCTTGAAAGCAACCAGGAAAATGGCTAAACATGCAATTAATGACAATTGTGGCATTGTAAATCAAATGGGAAAGGCAGAATGGGTCAATAAAAATAAATAAAAGGGAAGGTCCCCTGGGGGAAAGGAAAAGCCAAGAGCTTCTGTTAGCGACTCCCTCCCCTCCATAATCAAGGGCATTTCACTAGTAGTAAAGCACAGGCGGAAAGAATGTTGAAGTGACTTGTCCCAGCGTTACTCATTGTACAGCCATAGTGAATCCAAACTACTATAATGTGATCAACAAAGGGTTCCTCTTCCCCATGCTGGATGATATTTCTGTAGCTCATCATGTATCTTCCTTCTGGTGCATCTGAAAGCCAGAGAAGTATATTTTCCCACAAAACTCCGAAGAGGTTAAAAACTCATTAAAGTTTCAACCCCAATTTAACACCTTAGCTCCACCCCTAGCCTCACCTCCATCATTATATGGATCACTTCTGAGCAAAGATGCCCATTGACACTGTATGGTGACACAGTGCTCCCCCATCTTGATGTGATTGTTTATCATTCATGTTCACCCTTGTAATGTAATTTTTTACTAGCTAATGCAAAGTGTGTCATTGCAAGATGTTTTTGGATTCTCATGGCATACTGAAAATTATTGTTCAGTGATATGTCTACCCAGTAACATGGGTATGGTTATGAGGCTTCGCTGTGTAATATTCCGAGATATGAGTCTCAAGGCTTGAGAGAGATCCAGGCAAAATGCTATAGAGCTGATGGGCAGGTTGACCTCACATAGAGATGCATAAAACAAACCAGCTCTTCCAGGAACAATAGACTGGCCTAAGCATCGATAAGTGGATGTTCATGTGATTCAGGCATGAATGAACCCATACAAGGGCATTGTTGTCACTTGATACTGAAGGGGAAGTGAAGGAACATTTTTAAAAAGGAGACCAATTTTGCTGTTCTCTCTCTCTTTCCCCTCCAAATATAGTGCCCTTCTTCCAGAAAGGGGAAGGAGAAGGATCTGGGGAATTACAGACCAGTCCCCCTCACCCCCAAAAAATCATGGAGCAGGTCTCCAAGGAATCCATTTTGAGGCTTTTGGAAGAGAGGAAAGTGCTCAGGAGCAATCAGCATAGATTCACCAAGGGCAAGTCATGCCTGACCAACCTGGTTTCCTTCTGTGATGAGATACCTGACTCTGGATGTGGAGAAAACAATGGATATGATATATCTTGACTTTAGCAAAGCTTTTGGTACAGTCTCCCACAGTGTTCTTATCAGCAAGTTAAAGAAGTATGGGTTGGATGAGTGAACTATAAGGTGGATAGAAAGCTCACTAGATCATCAGGCTCAACAGGTAGTGATCAACAGCTCATTGTCTAGTTGGCAGCTGGTAACAAGTGGCATGCCCCAGTGATCCATTTTGAGGCTGATTTTATTCACCATCCTCATTAATGATCTGGAAGATGTAGTGGATGCACTCTCAGCAAGTCTGCAGATGATGCTAAGATGTAGGGAAAGGAATGGTAGATACACTGGAGGGCAGGCATAGTATACAAAGAGACCTAGACAAATTATAAAATTGCACCAAAGAAACAGGATGAGGTTCAACAAGGACAAGTGCAGAGTCCTGCACTTGGGACAGAAGAATCCCATGCATTGCTGCAGACTGGGGATCAGATGGCTAGACAGCAGTTCTGCAGAAAAGATCCTGGGAGCTACAGTGGACAAGAAGCAGGATGTAAGTCAACGGTGTGCCCTTATTGTCAAGAAGGCTAACAGCATATTGGGCCGCCTTATTAGGAGCAATGCCACCAGATCAAGGGAAGTGATTATCACCCTCTATTTGACACTAGTGAGGCCTCACCTCAAGTACTGCATCTGGTTGTGGGCCCCCCGCTACAGGAAGGATGTGGACAAATGGGAAAGAATCCAGTGGAAAGCAATGAAACTGATTAGGGGAGTGAAACACATGATTTATGAGGAGAAGGTGAGGGAACTAGGCTTGTTTAGTCTGCAGAAGAGAAGAATTAGGGGGCATGTGATAACAACCTTTGGGAAGATGGAACAAGGCTGTTTTCAGTGGTGGTAAATGACAGAACTAGGAGCAATGGTCTCAGTCTGCAGTGAGGGAGATCTAGGTTGGATATTAAGGCAAGCTTTTCCACCAGGAGTGTGTGAAGCACTGGAGGGGGTTACCTAGAGAGGTGGTAGAATCTCCATACTTAGAAGTTTTTAAGGTGCTTGAAAAAATCCTGGCTGGGTTGATTTAGCTGGGGTTGGTCCTGCTTTGAGGAGGAGGTTGGGCAGGATGACCTGCTGAGCTCCCCTCCAACCCTAAGCCAGTGTTTCCCAACAGGTGTGCCATGACACACAGGTGTGCCATCAGGTCTGAACAAGTGTGTCACAAAATTTTTTGAAAAACTACTCAAAGAGCTGTGGATTGGCTCATCGGCTCATGAATATTCACGAGTTCATTTGGAAACTATATGATGGTGTGCCTCAAATTAATTTAAGGTAGCAAGGTGTGTCATGGCAGAGCAAATGTTGGGAACCACTGCCCTAATCTTTATGATTCTGTGATCTACAAACACCAACAAGCAACTGAAAGGCTGACCAAGAAGGGAGTTTTGTTGGGAAGGGATCCAGCCAGCCCATGGTGAGAACCATCTCCATAAGGTTGCTGAAAGTGTTAAGCTTAGATTAGAATGTATTTTGCTTCTTTTTTGTCTTGATAAAATCTGTTATTTTCTTCTAACTTATAATCACTTACATTTTTCTGTAGTTAATACATTGGTTTGTTTGTCTCTTTCTCTAAAGCAGTGCACGTGGTTTGAACTGTGTTAAGACTCCATTTGAAGTGACAAGGCTGGTGCATATCAATCTTTGATAAATTGATGAACATGAACTTGCAGTGTAAAGTGGACAGCATTGAGCCCTGTAAGATGGCAGTTCCCAGGGCTACATCTGGGACTGGGGGTTTTGGCTGGGGTTATATCAATACACAGTTCCCAAAACGGTGGGCAGAGGCATTTGCTTACTTAGTCCGGAGCAGTTTGCTTGCTATGGGCTGTACATGGGCTGACCCAGGAGTGGGGCTTCACACAGTGGAGCAGAGTAAGATGGGATCCTAGAGTGAGTGACTGGAGTAACACAGCTATACGCTGGTCCAGATTGCAGAGGGAACATCACAATTAGGATTATGCTCACCAAACTCATTTCTGCTTCTAACTGAAGCAGGATTTGACCTAGAGGTCAAAGGCTATGATGTTAAACTACTGCGTGACCTTACCTCCACTTCGTTTGAGATGCTGTACAGCCATTTTGTTACACGTCATTGAGAAGGTGTTGGATGTGGACTTTATCATGAATTTGGCAGTTACGTACACATACATAAATGGCACCTAGTTCTGAGACCAGTCGATGCAAAAATGATGTGCAAAGGACAGAAAGCTTGACAAAGTATATAATACAACACTTTCCAGTGACCCATCTCCAGCAGTGAGCTATACACAGAAAAGCCCTGCATATAGTTGTATATTTTCAATTGTATTTTACTTTTCAATCATAGATGGTGTAGATTTATGCATTTTTGTGCTGTGCTGTCTATAATTGCACATCCAAGCTCCTTACATTCAAGATTATCAAAACCTTTGAGGAGCTATAGTCCTATGGCAGGCTTACATGCATTTTAGTAAGTAACAGATGTATGCATGATTTGGTGCTTTGTCCATTTGGTAAGGCATAAAAATGTAATGACTGTACTGTAGAATAGCCATGTTATACTGAGCTATGTATTTCACAGATGATGGTGGCTAGCTGACAGTTGAGACTCAAGTGGATAGATGCTCTAACATCATCATAGCCATCCTTACAACTGAGGTTTTTGAGTGGCCCCTATATTCTCCACAAGTAGTGACAGTAGTTGAAGATTGCTGTCCTCTTATTTCCCTAGAGTTATTTAGAGGACAAAAAGGATGGGAGGAGGAAGGCTGGAATAGTGTGAGAGTTACAGATAGAACAAAATGGCTGTTGCATGTTGCAGGTACACTGGGGGAGGGGGTTTAATGACCTCATTATAGTCTGTGCAAGTCTTGCCATCTGCTTGAATCAAGCCCTAGAAATATTAATATTACTTAATGTGCATATAGTGCTTCACCCCAACATCAGCTGAGCTTAGCATTGACCTGGGAAGTAGGTAAGCATTATCACTCCTATCTGACAAGTGGAAAAACGGAAGTAGAGGGACAAAAGGGTAGATCTGAAAGCTTCTGAACATCTCTCTTTCTGGCTCTATATTCAGAAATAAAGCTATGGTGGTTGTAGCAGCCAGTCTAACTTGAAATCACCAGTGGGCTGTCTCAGTTTCTGGCTGACTTCAACTGCTCTCATTCTAGGTCTTGAAAGCTGTTCATTTCACAGTTAAGTTTCAGGATCTATGTGTTTAGAGAGGTGTGAGCTAACTGTGGTAGAAACACCTCTGGGTAAGAGATGATTGAAGAAGCTATACTGTACAGTGTTGCATTTCTGAGTGAATGACCTGCAGTAACCGACCTCCAAGAAGACAAGAGACCTACTGCTAATGTCAGTGAAAGGAAAACTCCAAAAGCTCAAGGAGTGGTGTTGCAACAGTTAAGCCTACAAAATGACCCTAATTATAAGTTTAACTGTAAGACATGAGTTAAAATTCATGGACTGTTAAAATAATCTATAACAAATGTTGATGGGAAAAGATGCAAAAGGGAGATGAAAACTGCTAAACTAGTACAATTGAAAAGGCCCACAAGTATAATTCAAGGACCAGGTTACAATTATGACCAATAAGAGAAGTAGAGGATAGAAAATCAGTGAACCAAAATTGGTGTGTCAAAAATTAGACCTAATGAATAAACACAGTTTATTTGAACCTTGCAGAATCCTTTGACAAAATCCTCGATACAAGGCAGGGTTAAGGAGATCCTACAGGCATTCGGTGAGACATAAAGTACTGTGTCATGTATTAGAATATTGCATAAAATTTACGAGTAGGAATTGCTGGTCAGTTATTCACATGAAAGGTTAACAGTAGGGTGTCACAAGGAAATGGAAGTAGGTACCTTTTGTTAGTAAACCTATTCAGAGACAGAGGATTTTGTCAGAAAGAACTAAGATTGTTATTGTTTCTCTGGCATCCATCTAACATCCACAAAGTGTTATTTTGGTTTCAAATATTGCACTTTTTGTCTGAAGTCCAGATACTAGGAGCATACTGGAAGTGGGTCACTTAAATTGGAAATGCAATTTTATAACCCCTTGCAATTTTTTTAACCTACCTGTGGGAGCAAAGTTCCCAAGAGCAATGTAAGTTTTAAGGAGGCGAGGGGAATGGAATAACATTGGTGGAGTTGATATGTGGGGTCAGCATAAAGGGTCAGCCGCAGACGGACTGAGCATGCTCAATAACACTGCTGTGACAGGTGTAGGCTCACAAACCAAGACTTACCACATTTTCAGATAAGGTTGTAATGAGCATGCTCACACCAAACTGAGCTCGCTCAGTAACAGTTGCTGAAGCCATGCCCTCATACTTGCAGTCATGTTCTGCTGCCAGTGTGATGGAACTGTAGCAAAATGCGATAAGTCTTGGTTTGTGAGGCTGCACTAGCTGCCCTCACTCTCTCCTCCTACTATCAGCAAGCATGGGTCATCTCTGAGTGCTGGGATGGAGTATGCACGGATCTTGCAAATGTTGACTGGTGAGATCATCCTGCCTACAGTGTGTAACCAAAGGAATTGGCTGGGTTTCTAAACTCTTCACTTTCAGGCAGTGGCTATCACAGCCGTTCACACATTTACACACAGTATTTGACAGTGGTAAGAAGAGACAGCACTCCCTGCCCCACTGCCTGCTCACGTTTGTCCCTATGGCATAGAGTGAGTGGGGTGCACTGGGATTACAGCACCACTTGCTTGGATTTGGCCCTCTGGAAGGACTATGGGAGGGGAGGCAAACCTGAGTAGGCAGTGGGGCAGTCAGCCCTGCTCCTCCTCTCCACTGCCATGGGGCCAACTCGTGCATCATTGGTCGTCTCAGGGAGGCCTGCCTGGGAGCATTCGCTGGACTCCACTGAATCATTATAAAACAGCATATTTTACTCAGTAATTGAAGCTTTTCCATGGAAGCTGCTTTTGGAAAAATGTGTATTCACCCAAATTTATTTTCCCTGGAAAGCATCTGCTTTCTCCAGGAAACGTGGCATTCCCATGCAAAACCAAAAATTTTTAGGCCAAAAACTTTGTTTTCAAATGAATCTCAGTGGGAGGAGGGGGGATTTTGATAAAATACCCACTTTTCCCATGAAAGGACCAGCTATGTATTATACATGGATATTGAATGTTGAACTCTGGTTAGTCATCAGCATAAAGATATTGCTAATAATGCAAAGTACTGGAATGCACCTTTTCATCTATAGATGTCAAAGCACTTCACGAAGGCAGTGGTGTCCCTTAGAAATAGAGAAGCTGAGGGATAGCTGTTAAATGGCGTATCCAAAGTCAACAGCACAGCTGGGAATGGCACCTATGTTTGCTAATTCTTAATGCAGTGTGCTGTCTACTGAACCATGACATAAATTGTTGGAGATTGAAAATCTTCAGGTTGATTTTTCAGGGATGGGGAAAGAGGCAATGACTGTGAATAATTTGGAATAACTCATGTATTTTCTAAAGAGGAAAAAATAGAGCAACCTATTTATTTTCCAGTATAACTCAAGACAATATAGATCTTCATGTACTTTAATACTTCCCTTTATCAGCAAGATGGTTTTTGCTGCATGAAGTCTTTATCTTCAACAGATCTAATTTTTTTAAGCAGCTGAGTTTTCTTGCACTGTGAAAGCTCTCTGGTAATCTCAATTTCTCTACTTTTCTCTGTACCATTCCCTGCTGCTCAGAAATGAACACTGAGCTTTCATCTTTCATTTTTCTTTTTCTTATCAAGCATAACAGTTTCTAAAATACCTACATACATATAAAAATGCATAGTTTAATTTGTTAAAAAGCCTAATAGAGGAAAAATATGTGGGTGGGAGAAGATACCGTCTCTCAATTGCAAGGGAAAATAAAACCCTGCTGTGATCTTGCTAATGATGTATTTTCTTAGAAAGATGAATTTTCCAAGCCATTATAAAATGTGATTATGGTCAAACTTATCTATTTAGATGAGACTGGAGAGCAGGGGAAAGTTCAGATATGCAGGGTTTCAGATGAGTGGGGGTATTTGGACCCACAGGGAAACATGACCTCATTTGGGGCTAATGAGTTTTTTTGGTAATTGGGTTCAGCTAAATGAGTTTTGACAGATTAGACTTCACTTCTTATTCTTATTCACTTAAGAAAAGGTTTTTTTCTGTGCATGAAAAATGAAAACATTGTATAAAATGACCACTGCATCAACATTTGAGTAGGAGGGTAGGCTATGAAACTGAAATTACTGAATTTTCTTCCTCTGAATGTTCCTAGAAAGAAAGCTATCTTTATAGATATCTAGGTACATATATTGCTTTCATTACTATCTCATGTGTATTTGATCCTACTTTAGCTTGTCACATGCACTGTCTTGCAAACCACTGTAGTAAGATCTTATACATAGTAAATGTAAAAGTGACATTTATTAGTAGTCAGTTCAGCTGAAAAAAGTGGGTGTGCTATGGAAATATTCATCTCATTGAAGAGTGCCGTGTTACTGAAAAGGTTGGGGACCATTGGTCTAGATTGAAAGCTCTTCAGAACAGGGTCTCACTCTCACTATGGGGATTTTGGAGTCCAGGGCACTTTCAAGCCTGGGAACCTAGTGTTAGGCTCTTAAATCCATAATTAAGCACCTAAGTGAAGCTGCCTGACTCTCAAAAAGGATGGATAGATAGCCCAATCTCCCACATATGACACCTCTGAAAATCAAGTCACTTTTTAGAGCCCTAAATGGAAGATTTTCGAGGTTAGGCACCCAGGTTTGTAAGCATGGATTGTAATCTCTTTGGCCTCCTCCTGTGGAGGCCCCTATGTGTGTTTTGTAGGTGCAAAGCAAGATATCAGTGTTGTGAAGTCCAATTTTACTGCTGCTCCCCAAATCTCTATGCATCTTACTACAGAGCATGTGTACCTGTGGTGGTGTGGCAGCAACTGCTGTGGCTTATTTTGTTCCCACCACAAAAAGAGAGGAGGACACAGCTATGGTTGCTGTTTAATGTTGAGATCTAGTCTGGAAAGAGTCTGACTCAAAGGAGTTCATGGAAGTTTTTTCATTCTCCATCACAGCACTTACCATTTTTGTTTGTTTCGCTCTAACAGTGTACTCCATACTATACAAGCTCAGAGATAGGTCCTTCCCCAAATCACTGACAGGCTGAGAACATACAGCCACATTTTTTCTTTAAAGTGTGTTCTTCATTCAGGTTAGTTAATCTTCAAGAAAACAGTAGTGAAGACACTGCTTTTAACTGTGGTTCGCAGATTCAGCTAACGCCTGTGGGGGAACCTGGAGCTGAACTTGCTTCGCTAACCTGCGTTAAAAACACAGTTGCCATGTCTTCTCTGCTATTTGTAATATGGGTTTTTCTTGATGCATCAATGTACCCTAAAAGAAATCACATGAAAGAGGAGGCACACTGGGCAATCCAGAAGTGAAGAGGAGTCTCTTGACCTATAAATTCATTACTTGTGGGTCTCACAGACAAAGTGGTGTTTTAAGAGACATTGAACTAGAGAAGGCAATGGCTGGGTAAACTGGGATAAAGAGGGCATTGCATGGATGGGAATGCAGTGAAAAAAAAGGCAAAGACAATGTGAAAGAAGGACACATGGGCGTTATTAACACTTTTGTCTTTGGTGAAGGAAACATTTCATCCTGAGCTTGCTAAAGAAGCTATATTGAGCTCAGTTTGTGAAGAGCGTCAAGCATATTAGATTATGATGGGTGAGGTCTATGAAGCAGAAGCTATATATTAACCTTGATCCACAAGGAATCTCCTGATCAAAATGGGCAAGTTTATAGAGATATAAAATAGGAGGTGGAGAAAGGGAAGCCTCTGGCTGTTGTCATGAAGGAGGCCAGATGACACGATAATTCTCCCTTCTGATCTTAAAATTGATGAATTTGTAGTAGAATATGATCCTTGTGTAGTAAGGAGGCTTTTTGTTTGTAAAGTTGCTGATGTATTCGGTGTACTTCAGTCAACTTTAAGGGTTATTAAGTCAACTTAACGAAATGTGGCCATTAAAGTCGACTTAAGGCAGGGGACCCATTTCAAGTTGACTTTATTAAGTCGACTTTCAATGGATTCTCCAGCTTAAGTTGACTTAACTGAGCCCTCTAGTGTAGATATAGCCAATGAAGGTTGAAGCCCTGCAGATTCTTAAAGCCATGCTAGTGACTTAGCATCCAGCCCCACTGTTTCAAAGGATTGGATTATAGCGAAACTTTAGGGGCTGTAGATTAATGTGTCAGTTTAAACTCCAGTTCCACTCCTGTATGAGATTGGGCAAGTCTTTTAATCAGTCTGTGCTGCAGATCCACCATCTGGGAAATGGGGATGATACAGCACCTTCTTCAGAGGGTGGCTGTCACTGGTGGAAAGTAAATCCATTAATGTTTGTGAACTGCTATGTAAATGACTTGTAAATTAAGTCCACTGAATTATGAAACCACTGATGTAGACTAAATTCATTAATGTTAGCAAAATCTTTTGAGAGTCTCAAATGCAGGCGCTAAATATGTTAAATGACACCTCCTTCAAACGTTTCTGGGTCTTTTATGCAAGACCTTGCAGGAGATAAAGCAACATCCAGGGTACACTGTATTGAGTCACTACTGGTCACACAATGATAGGTAAATACATCATATTCAAGAGAATGTGTGATTCGTCCAGGGTGATGCCTTAGAGCCAGGCTTATGGTGGTTCTTCGTGACCAGATGTGATGCTCCCTTGGTACAAGCCAGAATGATTGCTTTCTAAGGAGGTGGCAACAATGAGGGCAATTCTGGGGAAATGGGAAGAGAGATTAATCATGCAGAAAAGTCAGGAAAGGGCAGGAATGCAAGTGCAATTCTGGTTCCAATAATGCAGATCCATTTAACTATCTGAAAATTGAAGTGATTAGCAATAATGATGGGACAGAGCCAGAAAGGGAGATGACACTTTAATATAGTAGTTGACCTTGGCAGAGATCACTGGTACATGAAGCAAAACAGTCCCAAACATAATAAAGTAAGTTTAAATTCAAACACGATGCAAACATCCTTCAATGTGGCTACTGTAGATTAAGAGGGCTGTTGATGATGAATTGGTAATCAACTACAACGCTCTTAAAATTAGAACCATTGCTATTACATTGCATAGTTGAGCAGTCTTATAGCTTATTTCTGACAGGTTGTTTCTTTGTAATTTATCTGCTCAGGTGACTTTAACTCAAGTGCAGCAAATGGTTTCTCATTAGGACATTGCTTTTATCCAGTTCTTACATTTGAGGGTAGGTTCTTATTTTATGAAGGTTTTCTGGATCCCACCTTTCCTTTGTGACTGCTCAACTCTGAACACTTCATGCTTCCAACCCACCATGCAGAATGGAAGTGTTTGTTTTGATCTTGAGCTTGCAAAGCTTTCTGAAGCAAAACTCCTGATGAAGTCAACTCTGTACTACTTCAGTCGAACTCTTACTTGGATGTGGTCTTCAGGATCGCCTTTCAAGTAAGCTCCTCGGCTGTTGGGCACAACATATTTTTTTTGTATAATTGCCTTGTGCCTAACCCTTTCTTTTAAAATGAATTGTTTGCTTGAGTGATTTTAGTGTAGAGAAAGTACCTAAGAACTCGATTGTGTCTGGAACAATTGCTCTCTGTAAATAATACTTTGAATTTCGGTAACACCTGCCGTCTGAGGAGCTCTGTTACTTAATTTGGCCTCACAACTTCCCTGTGAGATGTCTTTCAAAGAGATGGAGCTGAGCATAGAAAGGTTTGCCATGTGATTTGTTCAGGATCACCCAGGAAGTACATGGGAGCCATGGGAATAGAACCTCAACCATCTGATTGCCATGTCACAACTACCTGACTGGCTTTCTTTTTTTCACAATGCACCTAACTGCATTTAGGGGATTGTGAGTAAGAACAAACTCAAACCAGTCCCTCCTTCAGAAAATCATGCTACTGAGCCAGTAAACTGGTCAAACTACTCCATGCCCTTAAATCAATAGAGCTGATCAAATAAAAAAGAAAGTTCAGCCTGGACTTGCTGGATCTTGATTCTGTATAACTCACATTGCTGCTTTGACTGGCATTTGGGTGAACCAGATTGGAGTACCAGTGACAAAATGTTCACAAAGAAAGTCCACAGTATCTAGTTGCTTCTTAGTTCTACTCATCCTTGCTTTGGTAACTGTACAGAAACACTGTTATGTTGAGCTTGGTCTCCTATGGAAGAAAATCGATGTCTTTAACAATCCTCTGTCATGGCTCCTCAGTGGGAAGGAAAGCAAGGACTGCCGGTACTGAAGCAGAAGCTCTACTGCTTGTCTTAAAGGAGTAGCCCCTCTATCTGGGAGCTATTGTAGACTCTTATGCTCTAAGTAACATGCCCTGAACTATGGAATATAGTTGCACAATTCCTATTAGCGATAGTGGAAGGTAAACCTATAAAAGCCCCCTGAATCAATAGGAGAGAAAACCCCTTAAGTGCCTTCTTCCTTTGACTCTATTTAATTCTACCTTAGGCTCTGAATCATGTGTTGGGGGAGATGATCCACTAGTTTGAAATTGTTTTTAACAAGCAAAGTAACAGACTGAGAGGTGGACGGTTGAAAAGTATTGAAGAGCGTGTAAATGTAATTGTAGATTAAAAGCAAGTATGGAAGTGCTTAAGGAGATTGGTGTCCTACCAGTCATCACAGACAGGTGATACATGGACTTGACATTGTAAAGTGAATTAGCTAATTAACTTATTGAACCGCTGGCTATTATCTTTGCAAAATCATGGTCAACTGAACTGAGAAGGTTTCAAAAGATGAAGGAGGAGAGAATCTGGCTGGGTTCCAATTTTCAAAACAGGGAAAATATTTCTAACAATGATTTGCTTGTGAAATGAACCTTGTTCCAAGTAAAATAGGGAACAAATATTCAGCTAAAATACCTCAGTCACATGCAGGAAAAACATTTAGGTATGTTAATGACATAAGACATCCTATTTGTACAAAGTATTATTTGAAAACTCATAATTTGCTGGTCAGTACTGCCCTGGTATAATATGTAAGGCAACATTCTAAGTGAAGTTGTAAGATTCCTTCACATGATGTTGTTAACACATGTTCCAAACCCCACAGCACTAACTAGGCAGAAGTCAGGTTTGCCCTAAACAAAAGAAGGAATGTGTGTTTGCCTTAACTGGCATTTAAGCAATAGACAGACTCCTCAAACAAGTGAAAAAAAGAATATTCCAACAGGTGAGAGGGGAAAAAAGCAGGGAACATCCTTCAATATAGACTCTTTGTCTCCAGGGTCTTCTGCAAATGTTTTGTAAGAGGGGGACTGAAACTATAAAATAGAGGGACAAACACCTGATGCATCCCTCTCTCTCTCTCTCTCTGCTCCCTGCCCATTGCACTCACTACACTTGACAAGACAAAGGAAGAAGCTGTTGCGGGGGGGTGGGCTTACCTAAGAACTTGCATCTGGAAGACTAATGAAGACATGTTGTGAGAAAACTTTGGTTTGATTTTAATATAATTTAAGCTAGGCATCGGTAAGCATTTTCCCTTTATTTTTCTTGTAACCATTTCTGAATTTTATGCCTTGGTATTCGCACATACTTGAAATCTATCTCTTCCTTGTTGATAAACTTTTTTATCTAATCCAGTGCATTTGAAGTGCCTGATTAACTCCGTTTGGGACAACAAGTTGTTGTCTGGATATTATTCTCCTAAAGCAGGGGTTTCAAACTCAAATCACCATGAAGGCTGCATGAGGACTAGTATGATAGCCCAAGGGCTGCAACACTGAAACCTTTTCATACAATGGTATTGTAAATATTGATAGTGATAGTATTGTTGCGGGTCGCAAGAAATAACTTTATGGGCCACATGAGGCCACTGAGGCATGAGTTTGGGACCACTGCTTTAAAGGAATAATGGCTTTAATATTCTTATACTGTCTAGGAGAAAGCCAGGTAGTATAGGACATGTGTTTCCTGGAGGGGATATCTAGGACTGGGGTATGCTGGGTTCATCTTGTGATAACCTTTAAGACTGGTAAGAGCCCAGGTGTGGCTGATTGGCTGGTGCCTATACCAAGATATAGCTAGGAGTGGTTTATATGCTAAAGGCTGTTTGTGAGCAGTCCAGGCTGGAGACTGCAGCTGCATGGCATTTTAAAGGGCACCCTAGTAACAGGATAGAGGTGATGCAGCTAGTCATTGGTCTGGATTGTACCTGTATGGCACAATGTTCCCTTGTTACCAGGAAGAACAATGATTAGTCTTCAACACACTTTTAGGATAATGAATGAAAATCACAGCATGCAGGCTTAATCCCAGTGTCTGATAGAATCACAGAATCAGCGATTGCAAGGAATGCATTTGAAAGATTGGGTCCAATCCTTCTCTGTGAATTTTAATGTTGACTACAGTGGCAGAAGATCAGGTCCTCAGGTTTTAAAAAGCATTTGATAATAGGCCCTTATGAAATCCTACTTAAAATATTCACTCAAACTGGCCAACTAGGAGGCTTACTCTGGACTAATTTAGCCCTTGGCTACACTAGGCTTTGCCTAGTCTGAACTAAGAAAGCTTAGTCTGAACTAGTTAGTACCAAAGGTTAGTTCAGACTAGCTGTCTTAGTTTGAACTTTAGTTCAAACTAAGCCCGGGCAAGACCGGAACTAAGCCTTAGTTCAAACTAACCGTGTGTTCTAGTTTGAACTAAGTGTTAGTTCAAACTAGAATGCACAGTTAGTTTGAACTAAAATGTTCCCGGGACTAACCGGGAACTTTTTAGTTTGGATTAAGTTTAGTTCAACTAACCGGGAACTTTTTAGTTTGGACTAAGAAGTCTGAACTAATTTCAGAAGGTGTAGACACAGCCTCTGTGACATTTTTAGAGTCTCTTTTTTCCAGGTACAGTCACAGTTTAAAAGCTTAGTCTACTGCTCAGTTCTGGTTTGCATTGTGAGGGCAAATGCACAAGAGAGAAGTTGAGAAATGGGAGCTGCTCAAAGATTTTAATCCATTCTCCATGCAGTGACTCTTATGAACTGTTGAAAGCACTGAAGGTGAGGGATTCCCCACCCCCAACCACTTTCCTGAAATCTTTGAAGACGTTAGTGGAAAGCTCCTCCACCTCTCAACAAATCAGTGCCAGGCAGCCATTGACTAACTTGAGGAACCAGAGTCTACCAATACAATTTGGGATTTCAGTGGTCCCAGCCACAATGAGTGAGAGATGCTTTTCAAGCTAACCCATTCTATAGTATTTTTGGGAAAGCAGTTTCCTCTTTAATGCCCTGTCTGCCCTATATAGAGCTAAGGTTTTCTCTTCTGCCCTGCACATTAAGGAACGTTGAGCATAGTACAGTGAATGTATTTATTGTCAAAAGTCACCTTACATCAGAGACTGTTCTTACAGAGAACATAATGGTCAGAGGTAAGGTTCTCACAGAGAGTATAATAGCTGTGGCGTGCCGGAGACATAGCTTTAAAAACCAGCATTTAATCAGTGTTGACCTACATCTTAACAAGGATGTGGAGTCCTTGACACGGATATCTGCAAAAACAGTGTCTTTTATTCCATTGTGTTGATTTCATTCCCACAATGCAAAGACACTTAGCGTCTGTTGCTAGATTCATAGCATTGAACTCTGTGCCCTGTTTGGATGATTGCAAAGTGCATGAATGAGTCGTCCATTTTCGTGCTGAGGATACATATGTATACAATTTGTATGCTAATAAAAGGCTTCACACGTCTTGATAACATCCAGGACCACTATTATATTAGTACTTAGAAGGAAAGAATAGCTCTAGTTAGCTTTTATGCTTTACCTTGATTCATATTTATAAGGCAGTCTTTTTATCTTGACACTAGGTAGGAGGGTCGCCTTGTGGTTAGAAGCAAGAGGCAGGGGGCTCATTTCCTCTGCTACTGTGAAAACTAATTCCCTTCTCTAGCACTTTTCATTTGTAGATCTCAAAACAATGGCAAGTCTCATTAGCCCCATTTCACAGAAAAAGCTGAGACAAAGAGGTCAGGAGACTCACTCAGGTCACAGAGCATGCCAGTACCAGAGCTGAAACAGAACCTGTTTCCTGATTCCCGGTAAATGCCCTGTCCACTAGGAAATGCTGCCTTTCAGTGCTATAGGATGTGGGTGACTACTGCATTTTCATCTCAGCTCCAGCCTGTGTAATCATAAAACAATCTTTTCTGCCTCAATTTCACCATCTATTAAACTGGGGTGCTAACATTTGCCCACTCTCCTGGCTTGTTGTGAGACTAACTTCATCAAATTGCCATGACGGCAATGGATAGAAGACACAATATGAGGGAAATTTCCAAAGGGGCAGTCATGTTAGTCTAGTTCAGCAAAACAACCAAGGAGTCCTTTGGCACTTTTAAAGACTAACAAATTTATTTATTGCATGAGCTTTTGTGGGAGAAAAATCCCACTTCATCAGACATTTGAAGATGGGGGAATTTACAGAATGGGAGGAAAATT
The DNA here is from genome assembly GCA_007922195.1 of Podocnemis expansa. Classification (NCBI taxonomy): domain Eukaryota; kingdom Metazoa; phylum Chordata; order Testudines; family Podocnemididae; genus Podocnemis; species Podocnemis expansa. Next base: position 729,551 of record ML682008.1, on the reverse strand, counting down.
AATGAGGGGAAGTGTAGGTTATAGGATCAGGTCAGTCTGTAACAGAAAATCAAAGCAGTTGTTTAAATTCAAACAGTGGAGAACAGCATATAGAGGGAGGAGAGGTCAAACAAACCCTGTTGCCAACTTTGCCCACATATCTGCACAGAAGACACCATCACATAACTTAATCAAACCAGCTGCTCCATCAAGGGTTCATTCATCCGCTCATCCACCAATGTGATTTATGCCATCGTGTGCTGACAATGCCTCTCCGCCTTATACATTGGACAAACAGGACAGTCTCTGTGCAAAAGAATAAATGAACACAAACCTGACATCAGAAATAACATATAAAAACCAATAGGGACACATTTCAGTCTCCCTGCTCACTCCATGGACAATTTGTAATAGCCATACTTAAACAAATAGATTACAAATCAAAGCTTGAATTCATATGCAGATTTGACACTGTTGTTTTAGGGTTACACAGGGATCTCAGGTTTTTTTCTTATTACAACAGGTGATTTGGCCACGCTTCCCTCTATATGCTGTTCTCTACTGTTTGAATTTAAACAACTGGTTTGATTTGCTGTAACAGTCTGACCTGATCCTCTGACTTGCACCTCCCTGCATTTATTTTTCCTGCATTTTCTAAGTCCCCCATCTTCAAGCATCTGATGAAATGGATTTTCTCCCACAAAAGCTCATATGATAAATAAATCTGTTAATCTTCAGAAGTGCCACAGGACTCCTTGTTTGTAGTATGAGGGCAAGTAATTGTTATACTGCCTTTGGGCTAAAAGTTTTAACTAGGAAGATAACTTTGACTTAAGCTAGTTTATTTGTGTCCTGTATCTTTATGTCGAGTCTAAGATTTTCATAAGCAACTAGTGTCTAACTATAGACACCTTGGAGGGTTCTCATAGGCAGCAAGCGCTGAGCACCCATCCTACGCATTTTAAAGTATCTCAGCAAGGGCACCCAAAGTTACATGTCACCTTAAAAAGTCTTGGCTGCATACTTTACAGTCACAATATATCTTTGTTACTGTGGATGAACTAAAACAACTCTAAAACAAACAGGTCATTTAGATCTTAAGGGCTCAGTCAAACAAAGTGAGTTTTGTTGGTTTTATTTTTGGACTGCCATAAATTCAGTGTCCGCTACCAACACGGCAGAGCAGGTTTAAGCAGGTTACTTAATACGATAGACTGCGCCTGTGGGAGAGACAGAGATTCAAAGGTCAATTGATGATGAAGCCCAGCTGGGCAGATGCAAAATGAGCTTCTATAAAGCCAGTAAGCTGAGACCAGAAGGGGCCTTCAGGTGAAGTAGCTGGCAGTCATCCCCTGGTTGGAGTGACAGAGTGTGGCAAGAAATCAAAGGAAATAGCCTATATTACTTGCTGAGAAGAAGGGGTTTTGGCTGGTAAAGCCAGGAGGTCAGGAAATAGAACAAGGAAGCGAGAGGGAACCCAAAAAAATAGCGACATGGTCTGGGAGTAAGCAGACCCTGGTTCCTGGACTGCAACCCAGAGCAGTGAGCTGTCCCAGGTTCCTTTACTTGCCCGCTAGGAAAGTGGCACAGGACCTGGCCTTGGACTGGACAACTGCCTGCAATGCCATGTGGACAATGGACCCAGTGGGACTTCCATCCTGGATTAAGCGGCCTTCGGGTCCTGAGCTGCCACCCCAGCCCCTCCACCACCGCTATTGAGGCCCCTCCCTGGATTGGCGCTGGGAGAGAGGCAGAGACCATTCTCCCGCCTCACCCCTAGGCTGGCTGGTCTGCCCCGGGGATGGGAAAGACTGGCCTTGGTCTGGGGCCAGGACTAGGGCTGGCTGGCATGCAGTGGCTTGTGCCACTTGATGGCCATACTGAGCACCAGCACACCCCAGCCCAGCTGTGCCCCCAAAACAGAGCAGAGCGAATAGCGCTGGCCTGCTCTGCCCCTTGAGGCGGACCAGACAGACCATGGGCAGGGAGGTCCCAGATCCAGGGCCCTGACCCCACAAGTGCCAGCAGGGCAGGGGATCTCTGCCCCCCCCAGTGCTGCAGGGACTTAGCAGGGTGGGGAGGGCAGGCCCGATATGGGAAGAGCAATAGGGGCTGGAGCCCATGGCCCCCTTTCAGGCCAGGGTCTGGGGCCTCAGCCCCTGCATTAATTCAGTCCAGGGGACTTCAGTACCACAAAAGGTGACCAGACTGGAAGGTCACACCATAAAGAAGGCAAACTCTGTGATAGGCAAGGGGAGCACTGCAAGTCCTGTAGGGCAAGAAGAGATGTGGTGTGACATTCCCCCTGCAATCTGGACTGGTGTATAGCTGTGTCACTCCAGTCCCTCACTCCTGGACACCATTTTGCACGTGCTCATGCTGTGGGAACCTTCTCCTGCTACCTCCCCACTCCTGGGTTAGCCCGGCATCATCCTGCAAGCTTCCACACACAGCTTCCTGCAAGCAAGTGGTCCCTGGCTTACTGAGTGAACACTTCTGGCCAGCCGCTCAGGATTACGCAATAAAATAACCAAATGCACCCCCCCAGCCCCAAATGCAACTCTAGGAACTGCTGTCTTAACAGAGTTCAGTGCTGCCCATTGGACTCTGCAAGGGCACATATGTCTGTCAATTTATCAAAGAAACTCATACACACCAGCTCTGTCATTTTAAATTTAACCTCTACACATACCCAAGCCATGTACAGTGCCTTAGATAAAACAAACAAGCAAGTTTTTACTAAGTACAGAAAGATTTTCAGCCAGAAGACAGCATGTCAGAGTTAATCAAAAGTAAATAAAAAGCAAATTGTTCTCCTAACTAAATTTAGCACTTCAGTAGCCCTATAGTCCTTAACTGGTTCTTACCACAGGTGGATTGGTTGGTCTCCAACCAGGCTTTCCCCCTGTGGACAGTCCGATGTCTTGGAGATGGATTGCAAGAGTGAGTTCCTGGGAGCAAAATGTCCTCCCCACCCCAAATTTCTCAGTGCTCCTCTTTGGGGCTTCAAGCCTCCCTACCTGCCTTAGCAGTAAGGTATCAAAAGTAGACATGTATGCTTTTCTCCACATCCTGAGCAGGGCCAGATTAAAGCAGGGGCTTTTGGGGCTGCAGCCAAGGACACTGACCTAAGGGGCACCCCGTCACGTCACAAAACTAAAGCCAGCTGGCCAGTCTGCCTCAGGTCCAGGGCTCCTCTGGCCCCATGTGGCACTTCCCAAGCTGGCCCGAGTCCCAGCCACCGGCCCAGACTCAGTACTGCTGTGTCAGCCAACACCATGATGCCATCCCACGGCACTGACCAGCCCCATCCTCCCCAGCCCCTGCCCCATGCTCCCTGGCCTCAGGCTGGCTGGTGGCTACCCGTTGCCAGGATGAAGTGACTGCTGGCGGAGCCTGTCCCAGTGGGGTGCCCAGCTGTGATCTACTCTGGCCCTGGCTGGGCATCCACCCAACGGGACACAGGTGGCAACAGCAGAGGGGATCCACAGAAAGTCACAACCTAGGGAGGACCCACAGGACGGTTAATCCTGCCCTGATCCCAAGTCGATGAGCATCCCCTTATCAGATGCTTAAGCCAGTTCGTTTTCCCTGGAAGAGCTGGTGTGTTTTATGCATGCCCTCGAGAAGCACGAACTATCTCCCTGCTTTCAGTGTTTGCCTGAATCTGTTCCCAAACACATGAGGCATATGTTTGGGAATATTATATAGTTGAGTTTCATAATCCTACAGTCTCTGGCACCCCAGGACCAAGCTAACATTTGCATCCCCCACCTCATGCCGCCTGCACAGGGCAGGTGAGCTGGTGTCATCCCCCAGCTTCCTGGAGGGGGGTGCAAATTCAGGACTGGTTCTGCTGCCCCACTCCTGCACTTACCCAATGCCCAGTTCCCACTTCTCCCCATGCAGCCTGGTGCCGGTTGTGAGGGGGAAGTCTCATCCCCAGCCTGCGGTAGGTGCTGAGTGGCACCCCAGAGTGCTTCCTGTACCCCCCCATCACCCTCAAGAAGGGCCAGGCCAGGTGGCACCTGCCCCCCTGCACTCACCTGCAACTCCAGCCCCATAGCCTGACCTCTCTGATGCCATGGGGCAGCCTCCCCCCAGGCCTGGGGAGGGGTACTGGACTGGCTGTTCAGGATGTATGGGGAGGGAGGCACTGAGAGGCTCCCCCAGCACCACCTGTGTCCCCACCCCAACCCTTTGTGAAGGGCCCAGCAGCCCAGCCATGCTGCCTGTCCCCACTTACTCACGGCCCCACCCCAGATGGGGGGGCCTCTCTCCCCTCCTGCCTTGGGGTGGGGCTTAGCCAGCATGCCCCTGCAGCTCAGCATCTGGGGGCCTCCCCTCCCCACCTTCTTAGTACTCCACTGTTAGCATACACGTGACATTGTAAGAAACGTATTATCACAGCAACAATGTTCAGTATGTTGTGAGCATCCTGAAACACCCTAGTGACATCCTTTGCATTGCACAATACACAGTTAGCCAATAAGGCCAAACATGAATGATACACAATCACACCGTAAGGGTGCACAGTGCAGCCTGTCACAGGGGGATTGTAGTTTGCTCGCCTTTACCAGCAGCAAGTTCTACCACTCCATGAACCAGTTTAGCTACGCGAGCCAGTGAATACTAGGGTGGAGCGGAGGTTTTGTATAGCCATCTGCTGGCCCGCATTGTTCAAAATCTGTCATAAAAGTACAGAAAATGTTCAGGCTTTTGGTTTTGACATACGTACTCTTTCCCATGTGGCCACTGAAAAGGGGGGGCATGGAGGACCGTGAGGAAAGAGAAATATTGTTCATTCTTCATTTTCCTGTTTTGTCTGTTGTTTTTTTTTTAAACAACTCTTATAGTGAAAAGATCAGGGTCAACTTTAACCAGGAGCAAGCAGGTGCACACAGCTGCCACTCATCCTGCAAAAGGATAGCTAGATAGTGGGCCTGCAAGCATATCTGGGCTGTTCTTACTCTGTTATAGAGACATCTTATTCGGTATGACAATCTGGCCCTGAGTAACTCGGTTAAGGTCATGTAGCAAGTCAGCAGTGGATCCTGGAATAGATTCCATGTCTAGCAAAACAAACAAGGATTCCTGTAGCACTTTTAAAGACTAACAAATTTATGTATCGCTTGAGCTTTTGTGGGAGAAAATTAATTTATATAGGTGAGTCTTTAAAAGTGCCACAGGACTCTTTGTTTGTTTTGCTGAACTAAAATGCGACCGCTTTAGAACTTACTCCGTGTCTACAGCCCCCTTTCTGTTGATGTACTCCCAGGAGCATGTTGCTTTCTTCTCATACGGAGGGGGCTTTTTTGCTGATACTGTGGGTGTAGCGCTGTGGCCTCCATTTGTTAGCATCTGCTATTTAATGAGAGTCTAACAAAATTCAGGAGAAAATGGAGAAGCTGGAAAATGCAAGAAAAAGAACAGGAATGAAATTCATACTCATTTTAAGGCAGACGTTGCATTTATAGCAAACAAGCCACAGAAACCAAAAGGAAAAAGCAAGCATGAAAGGCACTTACAGCGTTAAATATTCATTAATGTTGTACATGCTGCACATTCTAAAAATAAGGTACGTTTCACCATTGCTACAGTAAATGATTGGGATTTTCCCCCCTCCCTTTATGTTATAGCAATTTAGACGGCTGGGATGTCACCATGGCAACACCTTGATGCTACCTTTTGTTCAGCTGATGATCTGACTGGTCACATGATCCCCAAGCAACACACAGATAAAATGTAAGGCAGCAGCTGCTTTTATTGTCCACTTTAGTGACACAGGGAATATATAAATTACCCTAAGGACATTTTGCAGGAATTTATTTGAGGCATGACAAGATGGGACCGATCCCACAGATTCCCACTTATCTGAAAAGTTACCACATCATGCATAGCTTACTGGTGTATAAAATCAGTGGGATCACCGTACACCTCTTAATTAAACACCCCACACAAAGACTGTAGTGCCGGAAAGATATTCTCTGATCCTTTTAATTCTGTGGCTATGATGGTGATTTGGGACTTTAGCCTGCAATGTTTTAAGTGTTCCTGTGTAAAATAGTGACCTCAAAGGACTCTCAGCATATTTCAGGACCTCGTTGCCCTTAAAGACCAGACAGAACCACAGCATTTGAACCCAAATCTAAACTTTCCCAGCCCTTATGAGTGTTTGGAGTTTGAGGATTTAGGTCATCTATTTGTTGGGCGCTATTTACAAAGCTTGGACCAGTATATAGATTCCTAACCCATCTTTCCCCAAAGTTATAGATGTTCAGCTGAGGTGGTGGGAGTGTTGCTCAGGCCTCATTCTGGCAATGAGGAATGAATCTAAAAAAATGCTGGACCAAACTAACCTGATGAGATTACAGGTATCGACTTGCAAAAGCTCCCCCTCCTCCCAATGCACACATAGCCAAGGAGCTTGATCTATTTAGCTGAACAAAGAGAAGATTAATGGGTGACTCGATTTCCCTCTATAAGTACCCATGTGGACAACAAATAGTTAATAATGAGCTCTTCTTTCTAGTAAAAAAATCTATAACATGATCCAGGGGCTCGAAGCTGAAACTAGACAAAGTCAAAATATAAATCAGGTGAAACTTTTGACTGGGAGACTAATTAACTGTTGGAGCAATTTATGAAGGGTCATGGTGGATTCTCCATTGCTGGCAATTTTTAAACCAGGATGGGAGGTTTTTCTAAAAGAGGTCAGATATGTAGACAGTGATCCCTTAGCATCTAAAACAATGGTTCCCAACCTGTGGCGCATGGACCACTGGTGGTCTGCGAAGGTACGGCAGGTGGTCCATGGGGGAAAAAAGTAATTACTGCAGGTAAATGGACTGTGATGAGCACAATGTTTGTGAGCAAGCATACTAAATTATTAGAAATAGCTGCATTTTAATAGCCCTTGATATATGAAACAAACTAGGAGTCTTGGGGCATTTAAAGGCTAACAGATTTATTTATTGCATGAGCTTTCATGGGAGTAAATCCCTTTGGACCTTGATACATAAGTTTGACTCCCATCAGCCATAGGCTATGTTAAAAATGTTTGAAACGGCTTGTTAACATGGTGGTCCGAAAAAGCTTTCAATGACAATGTAGTGGTGTCCATCAAGGAAAAGTTTGGGAACTGCTGATCTAAAATAAATTTATAAATTTCACTGTGTGCCCAACTTGCCTGTGATAGACATTACTCCATGCCAGAGATCTCTTCCTGTCCTCTGTTCCTAGGACCTGAAGCATGACCTGAGTGCTCTTCTCTTGGGACACTGTGTTGGTGGCTTTCTAGTAGTGCAGAGATTGTGTTTGTGCAGGGCTCATTTCAGGGAGGCCTCTGAGTGCTTGGAGGTGGGTGGTGTTTAGTGTCTGTTGTGTTTTATTGGTGCATCACATCAACTGGGATGAGACGCTCGTGTTTAAGGCTACACATAGATTCCTTGCCACAAGAGCCGAGAGCTCCAATACACAAAGAAAACAAGTGAGAGGTTTTATGGACAGTTGGAGGACACACAGGAAGAGTGTAGTGGAGTCCAAATCTCAGCCCAGATCTGCTGAGTCTCAATCCAGTGCCTTAACCAGCAAATCCTGACTTTTCCTGATGTAAGGAAACCACAATGTACAGCGTATTGGGGGTCTTCAGGCAGCACATGTTCATGTACAGGCTTTTGGGTGGAGATAACTTCCCACGACCTTTTTGCATTGCAAATATTTTGCCTGATTTAGGTATGAGGACATCCATAATCCCCTGGAATGAGGACAGGGGAAGGGCTGGTGCAGTTGGCAGATTGCTCTGGGATCCTTTCGTTCCACTCTGCTTCCCCAGACTTACCCTGGGGATCAGCACCCTGGCGGGATCCAGACGGTGGTGGGTGTCTTGTAAAAGGTTGTCCCCGCCAGCCTCTGCACGCCGTAGCTGATCCGGTATTCTCCCCAGGACTTGAAATAGGGGGTGGTGTAGGGGTATGTGTGTGGGAGTGTTGTGGTGCTCCCTAAATTGGCATAACATTGTTACTAGCTCACAACTGGGGGGGTGTTGGCAAATTCAGGGGCGTGCAGGTGGGTGTAGGAAGAGGTTTGGGGGGGTGTAGGGGGCACTCACTAAATTGCTATAATGCTGTTACTAGCTGAGAACTGGGGGGCTGTTGGGAAAGTCAGGGGTGTAGGGGGCATTGGGGGTGCTCACTAAATCGGGACAACTGGGGGGTGTTGGGAAATTCAGGAGGGTTTAGGGGGAGGTATGGGGGAGTATTGGGGGTGCTTACTGAATTG
>ML682008.1:471045-719662 GCA_007922195.1 Podocnemis expansa | reverse complement strand
GTGTGTGTGTGTGTGTGTGTGTGTGTGTGTGTGTGTGTGTGTGTGTGAGAGAGAGAGAGAGAGAGAGAGAGAGAGAGAGACATGTACAGAGGCACCCAGGGAGCTGTTCTGTAGTGACTAGTTACCTACAGGGATCCTGTGTGTGTGCATGTGAGTGAGTAAGAGACAGACAGACAGACAGGTGTACACAGGCACCCAGGGAGTTGTTCCACAGAGTGACTAGTTACCAGCAGGGATCCTGTGGGGTATGTGTGGGTATGTGGGTTTATACAGGCATGCAGGGAGCTGATCTATAGTGACTAGTTACCTGCACGTGTGTGTGTGTGTGTGTGTGTGTGTGTGTGTGTGTGTGTGTGTGTGTGTGTGTGTGTTAGCGAGAGAGAGGTACACACAGGCACCCAGGGCGCTGTTCTGTAGAGTGCCTGGTTACTTGTGGGGGTCGTGTGTGTGTGTGTGAGGGAGCGAGAGAGATTTAGAGGTATATACAGGCACCCAGGGAGCTGTTCTGTGAGGACTCACTGCAGGTCCTGGGCGTGGGGGCTGGTGGACTGGGGAGCAAGTAACGCTGTCCAGGCAAGATGAGGGCACATACACATCCCAGGCAATGACGGAGCAGGGTGTGATTTGAAGTGGGCAGGGGTGCAAAACCGACAAGAGGCTGGGGAAGAGAAACAAAAGCTTTGCCCACTTGGTTCACGAGTTACTCCAACTTCTCTGCCAGGCTCCCCACTCTCCTGAGTGGTCCAGCCTTTTCTCAGGGAACTTGGATCCCACAAGGAAATTGGGGCAGACTCCAGGAGTGGGCCAGGGGGTGCTAAATCCCACCAGGAGTGGGCGGGGGGCGGGGGATCCACTGGGGCCCAGCCATCCTCGCTGGCCCCATGAGGAAGGCTGGGAGACCGGCTGCGTGCTTAGCCCTGAGAGAGCTGGCACAGAAGCAGCTGAGAAGCCAGCCAGCCTGAGGCTGTCCCAAATGCAAGCAGAGGGCACTGAGCGGGAGAGAGAGAACTATTAGGGAGATGTAGCCCTTCTTCCCCCCAGCCCGCCCCCCACTCGTGCCCCACGATGAAGGTGTTTTTAAACATCCCTTTCCAAAGCCTAACTATTGAAAACAGCCCTTTGCCAACAAAGGGCTGCAACTTTACCCAGCACCTCGGTGATTTTTCTCACTCCGCCTCACTCCTCTTTTTGTTTTCTGGGGTAATTTGGGAATAAGAAACAAATGGGGCATCCTGCCTCGAGTGCAGAGGATCGGCCTGGATGGCCTCATGGTCCCTCCCTGTTCTATGATTCTGTGATCCCAACTTCTTGTTCTTCTTGGTTGTCCTCTGGGGTGTGCCTCATAAGACTATGTCTCTGCTGGCATTTTGGGAAATGACAGACTCCAGTGGTGATTAGGCATTGGGCATTTGCACCAACCACAATTAAAGATGAATGTGTAGATCTTTTCTTTAAAAAAATGAGGAATGTTTAAAAAAAAAAAAGTCAGGAGAGCAGCTCCCAGTCTGCTTTGCACAGAGAGTAAGTCTTTAACGATTTGGGAGAAACAAACAAGGAGTCTGGTGGCGCTTTAAAGACTAACAGATTTGTATGTCCCTGTATCCATCCTTTTGAAATTGTCACCTGAGGCAAGTGAGCAGTGTTTCAATGTGTTACCTGGTTAACATTGGAATCATGGTTGGATATGAGTTGTATGGGCACCTGCAGTATCATTTATGTTAAATATACACAGAGCTATAAGAATGATCGGCTAAGAGAGGGGAAAATCGATGGCAGAAGGCTGGCCTCCTGGCCGTATATTGTACTTGTCAATCTAACTCGCAGCAGAAGTGAAGTTAGAATTTACAAGTGATGCTGTTAATAAGAGGTCATCAGGACAATTGTGTCTTCAAAATTATTTATTGCTCTGTCAGAGGAACCACTGTGGGAGTTTACATCCAGACCTTTAGATCCTGCTTTGTTCTGGTAGAATACTTAGAGGTCAGACTCTGGGCTCGGTTATCATAGTGTAAATCCAGAGAAACACTCTTAAAAAAAGAGAACTCTATGTTGGTGGAGTAACACCACTGAAAGTATAAGACCAGACTCTGAACTTGATTAACTTGGGGCAAATTTGGACTAACTTCGTAGATGTGGAAACTGTTTCTCCAGAGTTATACCATGTAAAGGACCTTCTGTAGTTATGTTTGTGTGCAAAAGCAGTGTGCAGATGGGTTTAAGATATATTTTTAATTTTCTCATGTTCTCACCAAAGCACTTGCCTAATAGAGAATTGAATGTAAATTCACTAACTCACAAAATTACATCGTACTGTAAATGCAGATGGCTAGAATTGCCAGTGCCTTATGCCGAGATGCAAATGAACAAATGTTGGCTTTTAAAATTTAACTTTTTGTTTCCTAAAGTCACATATAGATCCATTTCAAATGCTATCATCTGGAGGGAGAATTTAAAACACATTTGCACCCCAAAAACACTCATTTGTCTGCATGTATAATCAGAAGGACTGGGCCTGCTTCTCACTTACATTAAATCCCTTTTACAGTATTCTGACAGGGTGAAAGGGCCAAAAAGCGGATGTAAATTGTATTCACACCTTTGTTACATAGTTAGAAAAAAGTACTGTAAATGAGAATGAGATTTTGTTTGAGAGATTAGAAATGCTCTTCTAATGTCATATTCCAAGATGTGACTTCAGTCTCTTATTTGCATGGAAGTTATAACCTAGTTTCAGATTCCATAAAATGTTGATTCATTTGGTCATTGATGCTTGCTAGGTTTTTGCGCAGTGTAGTTACTTAATAATGTAGCAAGTCTTTAAAATATTTGTTGAGGAAAATTGGACATCAAACACATAATTGTCTTCCACCATGTAATGAACTTCACCAGACTAAATCATGTGTGCTTAATGCATTTATAACTTAACGTTTGCATAAACAGCAATAATTATCTGTGAGGTTCAAGCAAAGAGGAGCAATGTGATGGTAAAACAGATATCTTAATTTTAAGTAGAATGAACCCTTGCACCTTGACTGCATTTTTGTTGATGGCTGCATTTCACATGGCTTGAAATAAAGGAGTGATACATTATCACTCCAGGATCATTAGATTTAATTATGACACTAAATATTACCAGTGCATATTATCAGCTGGAGTCTTTTTTCTACCTGGCATGGTTTAGGTTTCTTAAGAACATACACAAGAATCAAGACAAATCTTAAATGAATACATACTGTACAATGGTGAGGCAACACAACATCTTAAAAGACTAAGAATTTGAAGGAATACAGCTGGTTATTTAATGAAAGAAGAAATGTATAAATATAATTCCACTCTTTTGTAATTTGTTGTACAATCCTTGAACACTCACAGTTCTCCTTAATCCTTTAATGCATTTCCTTCAGTGAATTTATGGTGGCATAAGAATTTCGGTAATGTTAGTTTCTCAGCAGCTAACTCACACCAATGTATGCTACTGAATTGCCAATGAGCACCTGGCTTGAACCATGCAAACTGGCTAATTGTATATTTTTTTCCTTCTTGGGAAGGGGAGGTGGGGCATCAAAGTAATGTGTTTTCTTTGAGCTGACTTGAAAACTCCTGAATGAAGTTTTCATCTGTTCACAAATATACACAGAGGGTAAATAGAGATTAATTGCCATTGAATTTCTGAAATACTTCATCTAGACATAATGAATTTTTAGTATTTGGTATACAGAATATTTGGCTAGGGAACTCAATAAATACTGTGTGTAATGTTTAGATAGAGCTCTTAAAACACAAATGGGGCTGTTCTGTTACTGAATCTTATTAATTTTATCTGTTTCTTATCAGGTTTTGGGATTAGCAAATTCCCATGGAGTTACAGATTTTGCTGAACCTTTCTTGGGTTTGCATTAAAAACTCTTTATTTGTCAACCACGAGATCACTCTTGTGAGTGATTGAATTGCGTCTTGTGTATAGTATAGAGAAATACGCTATGAAGTAGCATTGATAAACTCTGGAAGGTATCACATCCTTGTTCTGCTTTGCTTTGGCAGCCAATGGGTGGCAGAGACACTGGGCCTTTGAGATTGAAGGGAGGAGAGGGAAATGAGAAGGGGATTTAACCTAAGTACGAGTTCTGGAGTAGAAAATTAGAATCAGAGAAGATTAGGGTTGGAAGAGACTTCTGGAGGTCATTTGTTCAAACCCCTGCTCAAAACAGGACCAACTCCAACTAAATCTTCCCAGCCAGGGCTTTGTGAGTGTATATATGTCTAAGGATGGAGATTCCACCACCTCCCAAGGTAACTCATTACAGGGTTTTACCACCTTCCTAGTGAAAAAGCTTTTCCGAATGTCCAACCTAGAGCTTCCCTGCTACTACTTAAGACCAGTGCTCCTTGTGTTGTCATCTTTCACCACTGAGAACAGTTTAGCTCCGTCCTCTTTAGTTAAAGGCTGCTATCAAATCCCCTCTCACCTGAGGTGTAGCCAGCCTTCAGTTTCTGGACAGGCCCCTGAATCTGCAGGGGAGGTACAGCCAAGGGCGTCTTCCAATCATGTGACTGGAAGCTATCCTAGGACGCTCCAGTTGTTATGTAACAAGTGGTACTGTGAGACGAGGCGGGGAGAGGTGGCTCAATAAGGCCCATCCACCTCAGCGGTGCAGACTTTGCCACCACAGCTGCAAAACCAGCCAGCAGTGGTGGCCATGAACGGAGCAGAGGTGCTGGCACCGGTTTTCCTGCTTTGCTCGCAGCCATGCCCACCGACTGCTTGGTGGCCCCACAGCCGCAACAGCAAAGTTTGCATTGCTGCCAGGCGCTGCTGTGAGTGGGCTTCACGTCCGGATGGGTGGGCCCTGACCAACCTGGGCCCGCTGCTGACTACGCCCCTTCGCTTCACTCTTGTCTTCTGAAAACTAGATAAGCACAATTTCCTCAGCTTCTTCTCATAAGGTTTTGGATGTTTGATTATTGCATTATTTATTTTTGTCTTCTCCGCATGTGACCTGAAAAGTGAAGCTGTCAGAAACAGAGGGACTACACTGTGAATTTCTTTTTGCCTAACAATAAAAATTTTCTGTTAAACTTCAGTCCATCATATCACTTAAGTGTGTCTTTAACTTTAAACATATAAGCATTGCCCTTGATGTTAAAAGTTAAGAATGGTATATCAAGGGCTAATCATTTTTACCCTATCAATTAGAGTTCCAGGGGAACCCTTTATGTTAATTATATAAACTTTTGCATGACCTATTACAGGTAGTCCTCACTTAGTGACCGGGTTCCGTTCCTGAAACCCGGTTGATAAACGAATTGGTCACTAAACGAGGAGCAGCCCTTACCGGTATTTCAGGCATAATGTACTTTACTGGTAGTGGGTTTTTCAACCATCGGTAGATAGTTTTAATGTCACCTTTGCATCATTTATAACATTTTTCATACATATTTTAAATGTTTTAAGCTCTAATGTACTGAACTTAGTTTGCATAGTGTACTGTAAATATAGGTAATCTGAGAGAGTTGATGCGAGTTCTCGTACATCGCCATAATACCAACTCATCAGAGAGCCGGTCATAACTCTGAGGGGTCACTAAACGAGTAGGTCACTAAGTGAGGACTAGCTGTATTAACTTTGACAGGACGCAGCATGGACTCAGGTTTCAGGTAGATCATGTACATCACACAATTGGAAACTCAGATCACATAATAAAAGGGCATTTATGCATCTAAATTCGGGTGTGCTATTTGGATATTTGCCTATGAAAACTGGGTACTAATAGTGTTGAGAGGGTGGGATTATTTCACTCACCTAAAGAATTTTGATATCTAGTTTCTAATGAAGCCACTTATGTAGAGCATCCTGTGCTCTAAACCCCTCCATCAGCCACCAGATACTTATCCATGTATAAGCTATAGTAGATAATCTACAAAGTGTCCACGGTGTCTCTAGGTAGGCCTTCCAGAGGACAGTAGAGTATTGTGTAGTGTAGAACAAAGTATCAGGATGGCTTTGTCTGTCACTGTAGGGTTAATGAGGCTGTGTGTAAAGTGGTGAGGTTGTAGAAATTTTTTTAAAAAGTATAATTGAAAAAAATAAAATAATGAGGAGCTAGGTCTATCTTAATTACAGTGTAACATATGTAGGAAGGGTTGTACAGGTGCTTTTGAGATCAAAATTGAGAGAGATTCATGTGTGAATAGATCTTTGACCGTGTCACACCTATATAGAAAAGTTTTTTTAAAGTACAGGAGGCATATAAAAATGGAGGTGGTATCTATTTCATAACATTTCTTCAATCAATAAAGTATTGTCTGATTGATTTTGCTTCATACTTAAAAAAAAAAAAGCATGGAAAAAAAAACAATCGAATGTCAAGGGTATTTTTTCTTCCTTAATTCTCCCTTTTATCAGTGCAGCATGGTATTGTATGAGGGCTAGTCATCACTGCTGGCGGCAAATTTGCTGCCATCAAATCGATCTTCCCAACTGACAGATTTGGTCTGCAAAGACCCACTCAGCCAATCAGGAAGTCAATCACAGGAGACCACCCCCATCAAGAAGACTAGTGCTGAGTCGAAGGGAGGGCATTTGCCTTCAATCTCAGTGCACTGAAGACACCACATTAAGTAGGCGGTAGGCAGCTGAATGGAGATGCACAGTATATTTTAAGTACTTTGTGTGTCTTCCTTTGATTGATGCTGAAATCCCACCATGGTGTAGACTTACCCTGAATGTCTGAACTGCTACTGTGGGCACAAGGTCAGCAGCAGTGGATTATTTAGAAGAAATGGTAAAACATCGTTGCATGCTGTGGGTGGAATCTGGGCCATTGTAATGCAAGCGGAGATGGTTGTTTTATATTTGTAAAAGATTCCCATCATGTTTGAGGCCTCAATATGTTGCGTGCTGGCCACGAGTATGACAAACCAGCTCTTTATCAAAGAACTTTCTGGCTGAATACCAGGGTGAAATCTTGGCCCTGGAATTTTGAAACTCGTTGTTATGGGAACAGATTTTCCCACAGAATCTGATACTTCACTTGCATTTAATAACATCTGATTTCACTAAAACAAACAAGGAGTTCTGGGGCACTTTCAAGACTAACAAATGTATTTATCGCATGAGCGCCCAGGGGAAAAAATCCTACTTTGTCAGACGCTTGCAGATTTTCTCCCATGAAAGCTCATGCGATAAATAAATTTGTTAGTCTTTAAAAGTGCCACAGCCAGGACCCCTTGTTTGCTTTGCTAAAATAGGCTAACACAGCTACCCCTTTGGAACTCATCTTAATCCACTAATAGTCCCGCTGAAGTCGATAGAACTAGATTAAGGTGCTATGAAACTAAACCGAGAAGCTAAAGTAATAGAGCCTAGCCTTAAATAAGAACAAGATGTAACAAGAGAGTAGGAAACACAAAAGAAGAAGGAAACATGACAAGGGTAGAACACATGGCTGCATATCCAATTAGCTTACTGTACAATTTAGAGGCTTCAAGGGTTTTGAATACGTGAAGAAAGATCTCACTGAATGACTACCTACCCTCACCATTTCATTAAGCAGTTTACGATGGGCATCTGCTGGTTGGCAGGTTTGCCTGCCTGTGCAACTAAACAATTAAAATAGTTCTTCCCACTGTGAGATATGAATCAATCAGGTTACACAGACGTTAACTGTTAAAGGTCTTATAAAAAGCGTCTGCTATAAAAACAGGAAAGTTATGAGGAACGTTACACTGCAAAAATGATAGTCTGTTCATGATGACAGTAAAGCACGATCTATGCATCTCTCCTGTGCGTAAGATCATGCTGAAGGAAATTCTTGGCAGGTCATGGTGCTGTGTGCTTATGCTAGTTGTTTATGAATACTTGGAATAGAACCATAGGGTTGGAAGGGACCTCACGAGGTCATCTAGTCCAACCCCCTGCTAAAAGCTGGACCACTCTCACTAAATCACCCTAGTCAGAGTGTTGTCTCACTGGGCCTTAAATGTTTCCAAGGATGGAGTTTCCACCACCTCCCTAGGTAACCCATTCCAATGCTTCAGCTTTCCTAATGAGAAAGTTTTCCCTACTATCCAATCTCAACCATCCCAGCAGCAGCTCAAAACCATTGCTTCTTGTTCTGTCCTCTGTTACTACTGAGAACAGCTTAGCTCCCTCCTCTCTGAAGCACCCCTTCAGGTACTTGAAGGTTGCTATCAAATCCCCACTGCCACCACCACCAGTCTTCTCTTCTGCAGACGAAATAAGCCTAGCAGGTTTCACATGCAGTAGAAATCAACTTGGCGGCAGGGATTTCAAGAGTGCTAAACTAAAATTATGCTATTCGAGGACGTGCCTTGTAATAGTTTTGCTGTCCTTTGGGATGCGTATACACACACACAGACAAAAACTATTCAAAGAAGAGTTAGATATATTTAATCCTGTCACCTTGCATGGGGAGGTGTATGGATTAGATGACCTCTTGAGGTCTCTTGCAGCCCATTATGGGTGGGTGGGTGGGGGTTTTTTATACAGGCTTTCATCCCAAAGCATGTCTATGGCTATGTCCACACACAGGCAGTTAAATCAGTTTAATAAAATCGCTATAAAATCATTAAATCGATTTAAGCTAAATCGATTTAACAGGTCCACATCAGAAAGTCAAATCGAACTAGCATGTCCAGAGACAGGACTTGCCAGTTTGATTTAGGAGAGGGGCACCACGGGAGGTATGGCAAGATGGCCCCCTGGAAGGGCCATGCCCCCACCCAATATATGAATAGAGAAAGGCACCCTGGGAAGCAGAAGGGCAAAAGTGTTAAGTTGAAACAACCGTTAAATCGAAATAACACAGCTGCACTGTTATTTCGATATGACAGTTGTGATCTAAGGGTTGTTTCGATTTTAAACGAGGTGTTATTGAATCAATCTAACTTTCTTTGTTTCGAAATGATGGGGCTCGTCATTTTGAAACAAGAAAACGTCTCGTGGACGAAAGCTTTTTAAAATTGAAATAACCAGAGTTATTTCGATTTAAAACCTATGTGTGGACATATCCTACATGTATAATTAAATTAAACATTTACTGCATTTATCTCAAAGTACATTATAATTTTAAAGCACTCATTTTAACAAATTGCAACCAAAATCTTGATAAAAAAACCCAAATCCACCAAACGTCTTGCCAGACTCAACACAATCACCTTTGTAGCCCAGCATAATGGCACATAGTCTAGCAGCCATGGAAGACTACTTCCCTTTGTGGCTTTCACCATAATCACCCCCTGTCTCTGCTGAATCACCTTCCCTTCAGAACAAACAAGGAATCCTCTGGCACTTTTAAAGACTAACAAATTTATTTATTGCATGAGCTTTCTCCCTTCAGCTTTCCTGCCCAGGAAAAGCGTGAGAAAACAGATTGCTTTTGCAGCAAGTCACAAACTAGCAAATCCCAACTCCACGCATCAAGGCAAGATGCCAGATCATTAGCCATGGGGCTCACACTGAGAGTATCTAGATTCCAGCCCTTCTTCTATACCAGGGTCTGTTAGCTCAAGTGCCTAGCAGCATTGCATCTGCCACACTGTTGCACAAATATAGAGGCAGTCTCTCAGGTAGATCTTCCCTAATTTCATGCTCAATCAATTTTGGTGATTTAAAGCAAGTGAGATAATTAAAAGTGAAATCATTAGTGTTTCTTATCAGGCTGGTTGTCTAAATTGCTGCATTTGGAGTAAGATTATGGGGGTCAGCTTAAAAAAGAAGCTGTCTTTATTAAGAAGAAATTCAGTTAGGGTAAGGGGAATCCTGTCAGGTCCCAGTGGGACTGCTTGAGGAGTAAGGGCTCCATGAACTGGTCCAGTGGGAGTGTTTGAGGTAAAACATAATACTCTGTGTAAGTAAGGGGGGCACTACCTTGCTTGTAATATTTTACAGTCCTTAGAAATGCATGGGGTGGCCTTATGATGGGGGCATACAAACCCCACACAGACTGAAAAGGGTCAATGGATTGAGCTCAATGCAATCAGCCCTGCTGGCTATACCTGTAGTGGGTGTCCAGCCTGTAGGCCTAGGCTGAAATGGGGACAGAAGATCACCCAGAGCCATGAGCTGAGCAGGATCATAGCCAGTCTTAGCTTCCATGGAGGGAAAGACAGGTCTGAGCTCAGACTATTTGGGTTTATCAGGGACTTGACCATTAGTTGCTTAGCTTGGGCATGGACAGCAGTTTCCCGCATGTGGGAAAGGCAGGGTTTTCAGAGACGAGAGCAGGCAGATGAATAACCTCAGGGACTGAGAGCTGAGCCCAGCTGGGATAAGAAACTCCTTTATTTCATGTTTGTATTGAGACGGCAGCTTTGGATTCTATTACGCTAGAGGGCAAGGATGAACTTTTGTAGTAACCTGCCACCGAGCCATGTTGTAAGTGCTCTGTAAACCACGGCTGGGAAACTGAAGCAGAGAAACTGTAGCACAGGGCCCTGCTGTAAGGTGGGGAAGGGACAGGATCTCACCCGCCGTGTCGGTATCATTCATGTGTTTATCCTCACAGGACCACTGTCAGGTAGGAAGTGCTTTATTATCCCCATATTGCAGACGGGGAGCTAGAATATATGCCTAAGTGATTAGTCCAGGAAGTTTGTGGCTGAGTCGGGAATTAAACCCACTGGACCATCCTTCCAACATGTGGATTGTAATTATAAGAGCAGGTAATGTGTAAAATTAATAAGTTGGGGTTGTGACTATATAAAAGATTTAAGCACAACACTCTTTTCAGTGACGTTTTTTCCTTGTCCTTACTGGTGGTTGACATTCATACATCTATCTGTAGAGGATGAGGGGGAGACAGTCTGAGACAATGCTTTGAAACAGTATACTGTGTGCAACTCAGTGGCTTCACACAACTGATTATTTTTGAGGCCTGACCTTGTTCCTTGTAGAAGTGGGTGTTTGCTGTCAACCTTAGCACAGTTAGGATCAGGATTTCTAATTAAGACATCCCAACAGCACAAGAAAATCTGTTAGTGCAATACTAAAGTTTAACATCTCACATTGAGAGTTGTGTGGTGCATAATATGAAGAGACACATTCAAGGGGCTGATTCACTTTGAAGGCACAGAGAGGTGTGTAGTTTTATCCTCTCAAGCTGGTAGGGGAAATTGCCCTTCATTGTCTCTGGCCTGGTCTTTACTGATGGTAGGAAAATCTCCGCCATCAGATCAATCTTTCTGATTGACTGAGCAGGTCCGTGAAGACCCGCTCGGTCGATTGGAAAGCCAATCTATTAAGACCACCTCAGCAACTGGGAGGCCCCTCCTTTCAACTCAAGCTGGTAGATGTACTGGGAGTGGGGAAGTCCAACTGAGATACACAAGTTATTTTAAGTAACTTGCATATCTCTGTTTGACTGCTGCCAAAAATGGCAGGTGGAGTAGACCTGTCCTGTACCTGATGACCAGGTTAGACAGAAAAGCAAATACATTCCTTTATCTAAGGCAGACTGTGCTTATGTATTACTTGCCAAACTCATTTTAAAACTATAATTCTAGACCATATCAATAACTCTGTACCTCATACATACATTGCACAAGAATATTAAAAACCACTGAGTTATTAGTTTGCCAATGAGGTATTATATGCCCCCTTTCGGTATATGCCGTGACAACAGTGTGTTAGGTGTGATGAGTGTATCAGACTGATGAGTCGTGACCCAGAGTAATGAACCCGCAAAGTGCACTGTGTGTATATGCACACACGTGTGTGTGTGTGTGTGTGTGTGTGTGTGTGTGTTTCAGAATGGGTTGTACATAAAAACTAGAAAACTTTGGGAGAAAACTGAGGAAGTAGTCAAACTTCCCCAGGAGCAGGCCGTAACTTTAAGCATTTATGTACATTTGATGGAATTTATCTGTTCTCCTGCTCCAGGAAAGGTAAGTACAGAACTTACGCACCAACCCCAGAAACATTTGGCATCTTCTTCCAAGAGACGGGCGATACTTAGAGACACGTGTATCTGGAATACAGAAAGAAGTAGAGTAGGTGTAATGTGACTGGGAATGGGAGGGGAGCACTATTGTACAAATATCTGATATCTTATATCTTGCTACTCACCTGAGGTTTCTCTACCTCCCATCTTAATCTTCATGGGCTAGATTTTTGCTTAATTTGAATGAGATCATTACTAGTAGTGGGTCTTTCATTCAAATGCGCTCTCATTCTGTTGTTATGGTGCAACTCTCCTAAATTAACCCCTAGTGCTGAAGCCTGGACAGAGATCATTCTTACACATCCCAACAAACCTTTTCAGCTTCTGGAAACGGATGTTGTTCCATTAGTCAGTGGAGTTACCATACTTTGATTTTATACTAGCATTGAGTGACATTCTGCCCCTACATGGTTGTTCTAGATGCAGGGGTTGACAGGGGAGTGAGAAAGAGTAGATGGGATCCCTGCAAGCTTTCCTTCTGACAGCCTGTAGTAACATGCAGTGAGAAGGGACATAAAGCCATTGGCATAGCTAGTGGCTTAAGTGGGAAGTGTCTGGGCAAGGCCTGGGTGGGACTATATCTTCATCTCTTTCTTGCCTGCCACAGTGGGTTCTCAGGTATAATAAAGAGCCCCTTGCCCCTTGGGGATGTAATATCTCCATGCACTAGCAGGCCAGCAGTGTGTCATCACCCCATTCCAGATGCACCTCAGCCTCACCAGAGGCGTAGCTGAGCCCTCTGTCATGTCTGGAATGGGAGCTGTTCTCTGTGGATTTATACCAGCTAAGGATCTGCTCCAAAATGTATAATGATGTGGCAGGAAAGAGGGAGGAGTTCCCTGTCTATGCAAAGCTTCAACCAAGTAAACCCATCCTCCTTGTAGTCTCGTCTAATCGCATTGAAGTTCACAAATTCCTGCAGACTATTCAGTAGATCCACAGCTTCTGCTAATTTCCACAGTGCCCTTCAAGCCAAGAAGCTATGATCTTTTATTCTAGCTAAGCATCAGGTCCTAAAAGCTGACCTTTTGATCAGCATTTTGCTTTCATCATGTTTAAGAAATCAGTGAAGCCCTGCCTCTGACACTTGTGCTATATGTAAATGAGGAATGATCTTCCTGGTTAAAATAATTCCTTAATGAAATGTTAATGGTACGTAGAGATAATATAGTATTGCAATGGAAATATTGCCATAATAAATTGCAGTGGGTAATATACTGTAGACTTCTGTTGAAGTCTTTCACGGTATTTTATGTAAAAGGAGCAATTAAAAGCATTGAGGATCTTTCTTTTGACTGTCTGACTCTTGTCCAACACAATTGCACTGACAAATCAAATGCAGTTGCTGGGATGTATGGCAACAATGTTAATCAGGGGACCACATTGGTATTAAATGTGAGTATAAAACGTAGCTCCATAAGAAAGTCCACTGTGATTTGGCACCTGGATTTTCTGGCTCAACGTGCTAATGCAAAATGCATAGTGCTAATGATGGGCTCTCCAGACCTGCCTGTTCATAGGGATTAATTAATAACACGTTGCGAAAGTGCTGCACAGTTTTTTGCAGAAAAGAGGAAAGACAAAAGGGCAAAGGATTGTTTCGATGAACAGGGAAAATCAGCATTTGTGAGAAAGCCAGATGTATAACCCAAGTGCTGAGGCTATCTTAATGAATAAAAAGAAAGAATCAAAATCATATAAATGAATCAGTGGGAGGGGCACAAAATAAATGTGTTATCTTTGTGTTCGCTGCTTTGATATGGCAATGATCTCTTTTGTGATGTGTTTTGTACAGCTCTGGGAGAAAGACTGTCTGCTGGCAGTAGACATGCTTTCCATACCTGAAAGGTGATATTTTTCAAAACTCTGCTTACCATTCAGAATGCACCTGTATGAAAAGGGCTTTGTGTTTTGATTTGCGCTTGAAACAAGCCGCCTAATTCACACAGAAAACTCTCTCAAAGGGCCAGCCCAGACTTTTTCCTAAGGCTGTACGAGACTTGACTGAGACTATTAAGGCATTTTAATTTTCTAAACTCACTAAGAAGGTTTTAGTGCATCTATTCAAGAGCAGGTCTGCACGGCTTGTTGTTTTCAGCAACAGTCAAAGGGAGATATGCAAGTTATTTAAAATATCTCCCTTTGACCGCCCTATGCCCGGCATGCCCACAGCTCTGAGTCGAAGGATTGGTCGGGGTGGTCTACATGGATCGACTTCCCAGCTGAATGATCGGGTCTGTGATCTTCACAGACCCGATCAGTCAATCAGGAACATCAGTGTAGACAAGCCCCAAGTATTGGGCAGAAATACAGCAGATGGGGGCAGGACAAATATCACTACTTCAGTCTTTCACCAGAATGCTTCTACTGTCCTGGTTTGGAGGAACCACCTCTAAGAGTGAAAAGTTTGTTCATGACCAATTCAGTTATTGATTTCTCCAGGACTGCCAGGCTCTGTTGTTGTTGTATGGATGGTTTTATGACGGGAACACTGTGCAAACTTTCCCATTAAGAACTGGATAGAGTCATAGGTGCCAAGGCTGGAAGGGACCTTTGTGATCATCTAGTCTGACCTCCTTTATTATGCTGGCTGTAAACTTTTCCAATAGAATTCCTAGAGCATAGCTTTTAGAAAAACACCCAATCTTGATTTTAAAAACCATCAGTGATGAAGACTCCATCACGGCCCTCGGTAACTTGTTCCCGTGTCTTATTGCTCTCACTGTTAAAAATATACACTTCATTTCCAGTCTGAATTTGTCTAGCTTTAATATGATCCACTGGCTGGAAGTTCTCTCTGCTAGACTGAAGATGTCATTATTAAATATTCTTTCCCCAGGTAAGTGCCTACAGACTGTAATTAGATCACCCTTTAACCTTCTCTTCTTTGGCTATGTCCACACACACATCATTATTTCAAAATAAAGTCCTTATTTTGAAATAAGTTAATTTGAATTTAGGGAAAGCCTGCTTTTGAAACAGCTGTTATTTCAAAACGGTTATTTTGAAATAAGGCCATTTGGACATGTTGTTTCAAAACAATGGTGTTGTTTCGAAACAACATGTCCAAATGGCATTATTTCAAAATAACCATTTCGAAATAACAGCCGTTTTGAAATGAATGGGATTTCAGCTGTTTTGAAATGACGGTTCTTATTTCGAAATGACAGAGCCTGTCATTTTGAAATAAGAAAACGTCGTGTGGACATTCAGTTTTTTATTCGAAACAACCAGTGTTGTTTCAAAATAAAAGACTCATGTGGACATACCCTTTGTGCAACATACATGGACTTCAGTCACTATAACGCAGAGATGGACAAACTATGGCCTGCGGGTCAGATACAGCCCATCTGAGCCTTTTGTCTGATCCACCAGCTGGGTCTGGCTAGCAGCCCAGATTGCAAATGCCACTTCCTCCTCCTGGCCATGCCCATTCCTCCCGCGGGCCTAGCAGCATCCTGGCCAGAGCACAGAAACCACTTCCCCCAGGGCTCAGCAGCATTGGAATTTGATTTCATTTTCCCTCTTTTAATTTAATTTAGTTTAATTTAATTTATTAATAGACTATTTTGTTAATTATTTTGGTATCTTATTTATTTTATTCTTATTATTTATTGTATTTTATATTTTACAAACCCTGCCCCTTTTCCACTCCTGCCTCTCTGCCACTGCGCATGGCCCACCAAACAGAGGATGTGGCCTTCAGGCCAAAAAGTTTGCCCACCCCACTATAAGGCATGTTTTCTAATTCTTTAATCATTCTCTTGGCTCCTCCCTGACCCCTCTCCAGTATTTCATCATCCTCCTTGAATGGTGTCCACTAGAACTAGACGCACAGTTCCTATTACTTTGGCAGGTCTTAATTGCATTGGTGCTACATACATGATGAAATAACCTCTCTACTGCTACTTAAAATTCTCATGTTTATGCATCCAAGGATTGCATTCGTCCTTTTGGCCTCTGCGTTGTACTGGAAGCTCATCTCAGCTGATAATATCTGTTTGACAAGTTCCAAAGGGGCAGCCGTGTTAGTCTAGTTCAGTAAAATAAACAAGGAGTCTTGTGGCACTTAAAGACTAACACATTTATTTATTGCATGAGCTTTCATAGAGAAATTACGTTCAGTAAATTCCCCCATCTTCAAAGCACCTGATGAAACAGGATTTTCTCCCACAAAAACTCATGCGATAAATAAATCTGTTAGTCTTTTAAGTACCTCAGGACTCCCTGTTTGTTTTTTAATCTGTTTGAGCCACTGTTTCCCTGGTTAGAGCCCTCATCCTGTGAGGATGACCTGCAGACTTTGTTCCTAGATGCATGCGTTTATATTTAGTCGTATTAAAGATGACCCATCAACATAAGCTTACTTGTGGTCTGCAGCCTTCAGAATCCTGAATATGGCTCTCCAGCCCTTGGGGAGATGACACTGTTCTGCCTTGAACCAAACAACCAGCATCTTGAATCAAATGAAACATTATATGCTGGAACCTATAATTTCTGCAGGTTACACATGGCTAGGAACGAAGAAGGTGGCTACAATCTGCTGTTACATGTGAATTAAGCACAGCCTTTCTACTTTTGGTAAGTTGCCAACGCAACAGTTCAGCAGTGTTTGGCCAGCACTAACGTACAATGTGAATTCAGAGACTTCCTTGAATATTTGTTAACTAACTAGGAATCATAGATGGAAAAAGTTCATCCCTAAGTTAGCCTCATGGACGCGCATGTTCCATCACAGACTACAATCCTACCCTACCAGTTATAATTTTAATTGTTGTGTTTAGACAATCTTGTCCATCTACTCAAAGCTAAACTAAGCCCCATGGTGGGTGGCACAGTAAAGTTTGCTCAGGATGTTTCTTCAATCCACTCTGCAGCTGTTGGTCCAAAGTGTAATTCCAGCGAGAGGAGAGAAAACATACTGTACTTTAATAATTTGCTATTACTTTGGCAGTTCTGAATATTATCATGCAGGCAGCAGAGAAGCAGCTGGGTGACATTATCAGTAATTGCTCAATATTGTCGTCGCATTTGCTTACAAGAAAAGAAAAGCAACAGACTATCAATCAGCTTGCGGAATATTCATAGTTTGATCCTAGGAAGTGCTTTTGAATGTCATGGCAACCGTCCCATGAGCAATAGTTTTGTACTTGATTATTTCATGCTACATTCCTGACTGGCTGTGCCACTCCATTAATTTTACCTTTTTAAAAACTCATTTGTTTTGATAAGCTATGTGAAACATGCAGCACATTTCCTCATGCATCCTTTCTGAAATGTGATACAAGTCAATGTGTGAAACACTGCATTGTATGTAGAGGTGTTATAGAGGCTGTGAGGATCCTAAGAAAGTGTGTAGTATTCCTTCCTACATTTTTTGGAATGTGAATTTTTGAATTACGTGTGGATATTTATACCCAGCAGTTGTAAACCATGGGTTTCTGATACCCAGGGGTCAATGCTTACATTTGCACACACACCCCTGTTCAAGATCTCACGCAGCCTCTGTGCAGGACAAGCGGGGTCCCTGGCACCCACCAGGTTGTGCTGCTCCCCAGCTGCTCTGGGAAGAGGAGGGTTGTACCCATGAAGGGGGGAACACGCCACATTGCTTCTCCTATGCCCCAGGAACTTTCTGGCTCTTGCGGTGATGGTGAAGCCCAGGCTCCATTGCTGCTTCCCCTACCCTACACTTACCTGCCACGCAGCACCTACCTCTCCCACTTAGTCTTCTGCACCCTACCATCTGCGTATTGTGGAGGGCCTGTCTGGTGCCTCCTCCTCCCTGAGGCAGACTCTCAGGTGCCTCGACCCTCTTCCTTTCTGGCCTCCCCATTGGTATGCCACTGATAGCCCAAAATTTCTGCTATATATGTTTTGAAGATCATACCCAACCATGCCTTTCCTTTTAAGCAAACAAACAATAATAATAATAATGATCTATAGTCATGGCTTTCAGACTAGGAGAATTAACTGATTTTGATGAGAATTTTGTGTGTTCAGGCTCCAGTCTAGCAAAGTACTTCATGTTCAACAACAAGAATCAATTTGAGAGTATTACTATCTCCAGTTGCCATGAGTCAAGTCCCCAGAATCATGATTGTTTTTCAAAACTG
This sequence comes from Podocnemis expansa, assembly GCA_007922195.1. Taxonomy (NCBI): domain Eukaryota; kingdom Metazoa; phylum Chordata; order Testudines; family Podocnemididae; genus Podocnemis; species Podocnemis expansa. The sequence continues at coordinate 701,586 of ML682008.1, read as the reverse complement.
TAATTATGGGGCTCTACTTATTTGCCTTATGGTTTTTGGGTTCCCATTTTCAAGCTTTCCTCCACAGCCATGAGAGTTAACTTTTTATGAAATCTCAGATTTGCATTTGATTACAGGTCTCGAGCTGCCAGGACTTAAAAAGAAAAAAATAAATATCACAAAGCCAATGATGAAAAATCACCAGGGTAGGCAGCACTCATGGAACCACTTGCATGCTTAAAGTTAAACAAGTGCTTTGTTGGATCAGGGCCTTTATAGCAGCTGATTAAGCTGACGTATGCTCTTGGGGTGAAAGCACAGAGCCAGGAGATAGGAGAACTGGTTTTTATTTGTGATGTTTTCAAATCTCAGACAAGTCACTTATGTCAAAATCTAGGCCTTATCCCTCGATAGACAAAATAATGCATCTTTCAATTATGCTAGCTCAATCAAGTTCATGGATTTTAAAGGGCAGAAATCACCACTGTGAATGTTCCAAAGAGGCAGCCAAGTTAGTCTAGTAAAGCAAAAAAAGCAAGGAGTCTTGTGGCACTTAAAGACTAACAGATTTATTTATCACATGAGCTTTCGTGGGAGAATATCCCACTTCATCAGATACTGTAAGTTCTCCCTCTTCAAAGTGTCTGACGAAGTGGGATATTCTCCCACGAAAGCTCATGCGATAAATAAATCTGTTAGTCTTTAAGTGCCACAAGACTCCTTGCTTTTTTTCACTGTGAATGTGATCATCTAGTCTGTCCTTCTGCATGACAAAGGCGAAAGGATCTCCCAGTAACTTCTGCATCAAGGTCATATCTTTGACTTGAGCTATAGTCTAGGTTTTGGAAAGATATTGAGTTGTGACTTAGATGACAAGTGATGGGGAATACCACATTGCTAGGTAAAGAGTTTTGGTCAGGTTCCCCATGGTTAATTACCTCCCTTGTTAAAATGCGCACAGTATTTCTAGTTTGCATTTGTTTAACTTCAGCTTCCAACTGTTAGATCTTTTTATATCTCCCTCTGCTATGTTAGAGCTGCCTAATATCTGGAATCTCCTCCTCCATGTGCGCACTTGTGGATCATGATCAAATTATCTTTACCCTTCACTTGTACAAGCTAAATTAGTTTACATAATTGAAAAGCCCCTTTGAAATGCAGATTAATGTATGAGATGGCTGTGTTGCAGCCTGGTGGAAGCCAGCACTACAACACAGTTGTCTGATTAGCTGTCATGGTAAGTGGTAAGACAGTAGTTCTGAAATCAGGGGCATAGCTACGGGTGGGCCTGGATGCGCACGTGTCCACCCGATTGGCCAGCAGGCCACCCATCCCCACCCACGGCAATGTCCAGCAGTGGTGCGAGCTTGGCTTCTGCAACTGCGCATCGGCCAGCCATGGGCCTCCATGGCCACGAGCAGGGAGGCTGTGGTGGGCAGACTGGCGGGCACGGGCTGCGCTCTGCCTATGCAGCTCCAGCCCTGAGCAGTCGCTGCAGGTAGGCACCTAGAGCATCGGCAGGAAGCTTCCAGTCACTTGACCAGGAGCAGGACTGGCCGGGTGCACCCCAGAGAGCCAGGGGCCCAGCCAGAAAGCAGGGGCTGACTATGCCTCTCTCTGAAATGACAGCCTTTGACTGCTTTCCAGGCCCACTTCTAATGTGAGGTGAACCTGAATCCAACCCTCCAGCTGGAAGCTCCTGAAATTGCCAGTAGTAGGATGCAGGGCTGAACCCAACCCCAGATCCAGATGTGAATTTTGCAGACGATGCATATCTTTGTAATTGAACCAAAATCCTGGAGCCATCTTCTTTCACCTATTTGGAGTCCTTTTCAGATCTTAGTTTTTCAGTTCTGTCCCATCTCAAAAGAAATTCCAACCGTTTTTATGAAATTACAATGCAAAAATGACGTATTAAAGCCTTTTGCTTTCTTGTCTTTCATTTCAAGGAAAGGAAAGGAAAAGGAGTGCTTGTAAATGTTATGAAAATAAAAGGAACAGGTATTGTGGCCTGCTGTGGGTATGCTAAAATATTTGTGGAGAGATGTACAGACTAATTCCTGCATAAAGCTGGTGTGGTGTAGAGTCCAGATGGTTTTGTGCTCAAGGCACAGAATTTGGAGGTGGCAGATCTAGGGTTAAATCCTGCTTCCTTTGAACCCTCTGAGTTTTGCCACTGACTTCCAGTGAAGTCAGAATTTCACTTTTCAGTTCTGTTTCCAACTCTGTTCAGATCCTTGCTGTAGAATTTCATCAAGTCTTTCAACTGTAATTTTTTAGTGCCTCTGTTTTTCTAGCTATATAATGGAACTAATACACAGCGGTGCTTGATTCTACATTTGGGCAAAAAAAAAGCAGTTTTGCTCACCCTGAAGTGATTTGCTAATTTGATACAAATAACTTTCGCCAGTCCCAAAATGGCCAGAGGAGGAGATGGTGCTGCTTCAACCCTTTTGCCTCCTTCAGCCATAATCTTTATCTCAGTGGTTAGGGCAGTCACATGGGCAATGGAGGAACAGGATTTGAATCTGTGCTTTGGATCAGCAAAGTGGAGTCTTTCAATTCACCCAAATTTCTGAAAATTTTCAAATTTACTTTGACCTGAACAGAATTCACACACACCCCTCAGTTTTTCAGAACAGCCATCAAACTGAAAAATCAATTATTTGCCGCACAATAATTATGTCATTAATGAATGAAAATAGCCCATGAGCAAAGCAGGCTTGGTGCATTAATCTTGTGCTGATCTTTTACATAGGGGTGAATATGGTCCTGATATTGGTAAAGCTTTTTGATACCCTCTCTTTTCAAAGTAGAGAGATTATGGTAAGGCTCTTTTGGCTGGGGTGGTGGTCGTCCATCATTGCATTAAGTTCACAAGTGGAAATCAAACTGATGGCTTCTAAAGTGTTTTGAGGGTGTAAATTAACCCATATTTTATAGTTATGAAACAGATGTCCTACTTTGCCCTGGAGATCTCATTACTGCTCAAGTAGGTGTATGCATTTTTTTTACATTAATAAAGCAGCAGGTTCCTTCCCCTTACCCCTCCCACATAGTAGCATTATCTGCTTGCGTCTGTCAACATTTTTGGTCAAAAATATTTTCTGGAGGTCTGTGCAAGGTGGGGGGGGGGTCAAAGAAATATCTGCTATTATTATGTAATTATCAAATGATTAATTATTTCATCTGCTCAGATATTTGTATGCACAACGTGGCTTCCTCTCTCATTCATCAGGCTTTTGACACCATTAATCAATGGAAGTTTTAAATGTGAAGGAAGACAGGTTGATTTAAAGTGTTGCATTGTTGTGACCTCTGCTGTATATTCTGACCTGTTCAGGGGCCCATGCAATCTATCACTGAGCACATCACTGTCAGGATGCAAGATATAATTTAGAAATGAAACAGCTGGAAGGGGAGTACAAGAAATTGCCTAAGAATTGTATGTGTTTTGTCTAATTTAGGACCCAATCTTTATCTTTTTTGCTATTCAGAACTCACACAGAGTGTTCAAGAACTGCAGGAATGGGCTCCTCCCCTGAACACTATGATAAAGAGAGAAGTTCATAAACCCACCATGTTTCGATATTTAAGTTACTAAGAGCTGGATAATGACTGGAATAACACCATCAAAACATAGGGCTAAGAACCATCAAAACATAGGGCGAAGAATCTGGCCCAAAATAATTTCACTGTTTTGCACTATCAACTTCCTGCCTAAACTGAACTTGCAATTCTCAATATACCATGGCACAACTGCCAAACCTCATGATTTTACTGCAAGGCTCTTGGTATTGGTTCTCAAGCTCCATCTCCTGGAGTCATGTACTGCAGCTCAAGCCTTTTTTGTTTTTTTAAGGTAAGCCGCAGCCCTAGGGGTTGCAGAGAGACCTGAAGTCTCAAAAGTCAAGAAGACAAATCAAAAAAACTCACATTTCTTTTTTTTTTTAATCTCATGGGGTTTTAAATCCAATCTTGCACCCTTGGAGGGCCTGACTCAGTAACAGCCTCTTACTGTGCATATGCATGTCTGTAAAACAGCTCCTATGAGCTGGACTCCGGTAGCTAAGAGGAAGCTGTACTTTGATGATCAGTCAGAGTAGACATGCACCTCAGTTCTAACAAAGGTTAGCAATCACACCTTTTAATTAGTCCAGCTCCAGGTGATTAGGTGTCCTTGGATCAGTAGATCAAAGAATGGCTGGCTCATGTCAGCAAATGACATTCGTAAACCACAGACTCTCATAAAATGAATTAGTTCTGTAGCTTTTTTACCGTTATCTTTCTACTCACTGGCAGATTCTTTTTTTAAATCATACTTTGACATTTAAAATGAATACATGTTAGTCACAGACTACATTACCGTTGTTTGATTTGTTTCTTCGTCGCATCCACAGGGCACTGAACACTTTCCCGAACATACAGGCACACTTCCTACAGTGAGGAATAAGGAGGTAAAAGGAAGAGAGGCCCCTTAATTAAGGCGCTGGGATGTGAGATGCCTGCTCAGTTCTTGGCTAGAGCTTTCAGCAGGCTTTTTAATCTCTCTGTGTCTCGGTTCCCTATCTCTAAGGTGGGATGAGGATATTCTTGCCACTCTTCTCTATTTCAATTGTAAACTCTTTGTAGTAGATGCTGTCTCTGCTTGTTTTGTACAATGTCCAGCACCATGGAGCTAGTTCTCAACTGGACCTTCTGTGTGTAGCAGTAAAAAAGGTGTATATCAGTGTATTTTTGTGGTCACTGGTTCTTTGGTACCATTCTTTCTGTTGTGCTTCTGCAGTGTACTTATGGGTAGAGCCCTGCACAGATGCAAATAAGTGGATCCGTATCCAACCTGCATCCGCAAGAAACGGCCCGTGGATATCCGTGTTGTATTCGCAGATGTGGATATAATGCGGATATCCGCATATTTGCAGGGCTCTAGCTCTGTGCAGATAAAAATATGTGGATCCGTATCTGATCTGCATCCGCAAGAAATGGTCCGCGGATATCCGTGTTGTATCCACGGATGCGGATATAAGGCAGATATCTGTGGATATCCACAGATTTACAAGGCTCTACTTATGGGTTAACACATTGCTTTTATTAAAAAAAGAAAGAAAGCTTCTTTTCAGAATAAAACTCTATTTACAAGTTAACATTTATTTGATTCCTTATGACAATACTGATGGCTGTCTAGATCAGTGGTTTTCAAACTTTTTTTCTCAGGACTCAGTTGTAAAAAATCATTTATGCCTGTGACCCAACAATTACATCTTTGAACAATGCATTCCAGTCTTTTGCTGGTGGCAGCCAGGGCTCTGTGACCCAATACCTGAGTCTCTGCGACCCAGGACTGGAGTCCAACTTATAGTTTGAAAATCACTGCTCTACACTACATTTTGATAGGGAGTATGATCATAAAATCACGTTGTCTTCATTTTCCTCTTAAATATATTGTATCTCTACCTACTTCTTATGTTTACTCAAAATGTGGAATGATTTTAAAATGTAGAATGATTTTTTTTAAAGGTTTTGTGCATTTTTCTTCTTAAATATATCATCTTGTCTCTGTTTACTTCTTAAAATGTTGAAAGATTTTTTAAAAATCACTCCTCTTTGACTACGACACAATAAATCTCATGCTGTAATAATTGGGGGGGAACATGTATCACACAGTTACTTTGATATCAGTGAGTATTTTGTCTGACTATAAAACGAGAAAATGCTGGGTGATCTGTGTTTCATTGTTTTATATGTATCTGCAATTCAGTTAGGAAAACTGGTTGGCTCCTTTCATTTCTAAGGTAGATTCACATTTATAATTTGGCCTTGCCTTTAAACCAAATTCTTTGCAGAAGCAGATTTTTACCTTGCAATTGTATCAATTCATCTCTTTCAACACAGGGAGTCAGATCTCTAAATGCGTTTGCATGAAGGTCTCCCGTTGGAATCAGTCAGGAGTAGGTATTTAGATCTGGCAGGATCAGGCCCAGAACATTATGTGTCTTTTCCAAAACCCACTGTAATAAACTGAAAGTTTCCCACTAACTTCAATGAGTTCTTGGGTGAGACCTACCTGAACAGCATTATTTCTTGTATGACATTCTTTGGCTTGAAAGGCCCAATGGACTCTGACAAGGTAATGAATGTGTCAATTGTAATTGAAAGCCAAGGTGCTGGTGGTAGTTGGTGCTGGGGCGATGCCACATTCCCTAGCTTGAAGTAGTTTCCATTATATTCAGGTTTTCAGTTTGATTCAATAGCAACGTGTCCCTACTATAAAAATTTTTCCTACAGCCCTGATTGGGAGATCTTGGTTTCGGAAAAAAACCCTCGTACTTGGTGGGATAATGTCATTTGATCTTTTATTTATACCTCCCCCTCCCCATAAATTTGAATCATAACCTTTTCATTGAAGGAAAAAATCAATGGGAGCAATCTTGGTTCTAGTGGACAGGAGAGAAATGTACCAGCTTGGAGTTATCATTGTAATGAACATTTTTCTCAACCTATAACGGGTCTAGATCGATGAAACAATTGACGAGAAGTAAAGGGGAAATATGGCATAGTTAACTTAACATTTATAGACTGCCTTTCCTGAAATGGCTTCTGAGAGCATTAGTTGAGCAACACGACAATCCTACAAGTAGCAATATTCCCATTTTACATGTGGGGAGTCTAGAGTATAGAGGTCAAGTCTGACTAAATTCTTACACATGTTCTAGCTCCCTTCCTGTAAGACAGGGGTCTCAAACTCATGCTGCATGTGGCCCCTAAAGTTATTTTCTGCGGCCTCCAATAATGCTATTGTTATCAATATTTGCAATATCATTGTATGAAAAGGTTTCAGTGGTGCAGCCCTCAGGCTAACATACTAGTCCTCATGCAGCCCTTGTGGTGACTTGAGTTTGAGACCTCAGCTGTAAGGTAATATGTGTTTGTTTAGGGCCCATATTTCTAAGATCTCTACATGTGGAACTCCCTGTAAAATTATGGGGAGTTCTTTGCACAAAGCATTCACAGAATAATCTTAAATAGCAGTCTGTATTTCATTAAACTAATGAATGGGTGAATTGGCTTTGAAGGCATAAAAACCTCCCGTTGCCGCCATGTTTTTGCTCCCTAGTCAAATGTACTGATTTGGGAGGTTCAGCTGCTTTCTTTTTCTTTGTTGGTTGCTGCATTTGCCTAACATTGCTTCCAGGTTTTATCTGAATGTAGAAAATAAAGCAATTGGATATCATGAAAAACAGATTTTCCTTGCTGTATTTTCAGCCCTCCAGGTAGCCAGAAGTACCATGTATGTGCAAGTGAGCTTGTTTTCATGAAATTTCTGGTCCAAGGTTGTTTGTAAACATAAATGTTCTGGGCAGTTTAGGGGCTCTGAATTAACAGCCATTCCCTTGGAGTTAAATTCAGATATTTTGAGGGTTTGTAATTGTCGATCACTAGGTTCATTATTGAATCAATATTGGAACAGCAACAATAAAAAATGGTTATTCAGATTAAAGAAACCCTAATACTGATGACATAACGCTTTTGACTGCAAACCATGCCCCTTAACTATTGAAAACCCCTTCTGACAATTTATGTTCAAAGCTCATGTAGTTAGTCTGCACCTTGAATAAGACAAGGTGGACTTTTGTGATTAGGATACTCCGTTAGCTGGAGTTGAAGTGGGTTCAGTTCCCAGCTCTGCCCCAGACTTGCTTTGTGTCCTTGAGAGGCAAGTTGTTTCATCTCTGCCCTTCAGTTATCTATCCATAAAATGGGGGCCAATAATAATTTTCCCTTTATCCACCCATTTATCTGTCTTATTTAGATGCTAGGATCTTCCTGCCAGGAAATTTTTTACTGTGTGTTTTGTTTTGTAAGCACCTGCCACAACAGGGCACTGATCTCCATGGGTTTGTTGCCATACAAATAGTACATAAGAAGAATTTAGAATTAACAAGATGTAATACACTAAACCTGTTGAGGTCAGTAGATTTAAATATACTTTGCTGGCTCTTCTCTGGTTGGTTTGATCTAAAACTCAGCCTGTTGACTTTAGTGGACGATGAAAGCTGTTGGGGAGAATCTGCCTTGCATTGATTTTGTTTGTGCTGATTGAAGAACCCAGGAATGAAAGAAGGAAATTCACAAAGCAGGAGGAGCATGAGCAAAGAATAGCTCAGTATTGATGCCACATCTATCTCTGATATCTTTCACATGGCTTCCAAAATGACTGCCAACTAATTGGGGTTATTCAGTCATCCACCTGCCTGTGTCTTGGGAGCTGGGCTGAGATCTCTGTCGGTTATGTGCTGTGCTCATCACTCGGGCATCCGAAATGAGCATTCCTTGTAACAATGAAGTAACGAGGAGCCAAATTCTGCCCTTGAATCCATATTTTGCTCCCGTTCAATGAGAGTCGCTCTCAGACCTCCAGGGACTTAACTTGGCCTTTCATGCATGAAACTTGAGAAAAGCAATGTTCAGCTTATAACATGCTTTGCACGGTTACAACTCTCTATAGGAACGGTTGCCCCCCGGCTTACATGGTAAAGCTCCTACCTTTATTGACCATAAGGATTGCTGGTTTGAGTCTTGACCAGGCGTGGCCAAATGGTGGCTCGGAAGCCACATGTGGCTCTTGAATGAAAGATTGTGGCTCCCAGAAGAATGTCAGCAAATCATTTTAGGAAAACAGCCCCAGCCTAGAAGTTTGGGAGGGGTTAGGATGGTGGGGAGAAGTGTGGTGTGGTCAGAGATGGCGAGGAGAAGTGTGGCATGGTCAGGATTTTAAAAATCTTGCCACTAGCCTGCAGTCTTCTACATCAAGCAGCAGCTAAGTTTTTAGTGTATAGGCCTAATTTTCATGGTAACCTTAATTAATTATTAGAATCTGACATTAGCAGGATCGATATTTGTCCTCTTTTTACGATAAAATTAAAGTGCAATGAATTTTAAACTTGGTAATTTTGGAGTAGGTAAAAGTATATGGCTGTAGACCTCAGTGCAGCTCTTGAAGGTTTAATAATCAACTTGTGTTGCTAATGAGTTCCGTACGTTTGGCCACCCCTGGTCTTGACTGTCTGACAGACACTTGTTGTGGCTTAGCTAAGGAAACTCCCGCTGATAAATCACATAGGTAGTGATCAATGCGATGGTTAGCCAACCTTTAACCAATCAATCCTCCTCCTTAATGGAAACCTGAAAAATGCTGTCAGAAGACAAATTTGGGAGCAAACATTCGTAATTCTGCTGAACACTTAAAATCCTGAATGGATTAGACACTGAATTAATGGTTTATTACAACAGTCTGTAACCAACTACCCCTCTTTTTAGCCTGTGATTGCAAAAGTGTTAATGGGCCACTCTGCCTTGAATGGTCCCTTGGAATATGTGTCAGCTAGTTATGCTAAACAATCTATTGGGGCTTTTACACTCTGCCACTTATGGCACGCTGGGAAGTGAATAAGCCACTCCCTGGATGATGTAAATTGCACCTACATGAGTGCTGATGTGCAAAGCGCTATATCAGTGGGAGAGTTTCTCCTCATGACATGCTATTGCCTTTCAAGGAGGTGATTTTATTATGCTGACAGAAGAGCTCTTTCTCATTGACATAGAACAGGGGTCTCAAACACGCAGCCCGTGGGCCGCTAAAGCAGTTTCTTGTGGCCTGCAATGAAACTATTGTTACTGATATTTGCAATATCGTTGTATGAAAAGGTTTCAGAGGTGCAGCCTAAGGGCGAACATACTAGTCCTCATGTGGCCCTGTACTAGTCCTCATACAGCCCCCATGGTGATTTAAGTTTGAGATGCCTGACGTAGAACATCTTCACCAGACACACTACAGTGGCACAGCTCCCAAATGCACTGCTGTATTGCTTGTAGTGTAGACAAGCTCTGACACTTCCCATTAGCTGTGATGCTAAGAGTACCTGCCCCAGACTTGAATAAGAGCTCTCTGTAGCTTGTGGTTTCTAAGCTTGTGTCTCTCATCAATAGAAGTTGGTCAAATGAAATTTATTACATTACCCACCTTGCTTCTCTAGACCCTTTTCATTTCATGACCAGTGGCGTCGCTGGCACTGGGCACAAGGGGCTCGAGCCCCAAATCTCAGTGCCAGTGCCCTGGGTCCGCCTTGAGGCTGCATGTGGTGGCGGCTCTCTTCTCCAGTGCAGTCCCGATCTGGGGCTGGGATGCCCCCAGCAGCAGCTGTCTTCCCATCCCCAGCTTGGCAGGAGCCCGATCTGGGCCCTGCCTGGGGTTACAGGAAGGATCAGGCCTGGCCCCTGAATCTGGATGAGGGGTTGCTGTGGGGCCTGGCCCCAGATCCTTTCTTGGGCCCGTGTCACTCCTGGTCGTGACACAGTTGGAAACCCTCTCAAGCATGTGTGATGCAGGGGTGTCCCTAGTGCAGTCTTCGTGGCTTCCCCTGCTGCTGAAAACAAACAGCTGCTGGGGGCAGTTTCGGCACAGTTCAAATGCAAGTGGCCCTCACCGCTGAAAAAAGACTGCAGCTTTGGACAGTTTTGGAGGTGGCTCTTTGAGGAGTGCCACCACCGCAAACAGCTGGTGCTGTGCTGACTTTCGGCAGCAGCTCTTAGAGGGACAGCTGCTGCAGCTCACCCTGCTGCCACAGCGTTGCAGCTGAAGGTTTCTTTTGGCTGTGAGGAAGAGGCTTTTTGCAGTAGGCTGAATTGCAGCAACACTTTAGTGCCATGACACAGCAGTTGGGAACTCCTGCTCTAGACCAATGATTCCCAACCTGTGGTCCATGGACCACTGGTGGTCTGCGAAGGTACTGCAGGTGGTCCATGAGGTGGGGGTAAAGATAATGTAATGATAATATAATCCTGTGTACCTCTCATGTATGCAGGTAAATGTACTATGACAAGTGCAATATGTTTGTGAGTGAGTGTGATACATTTTTAGAAAAAGCTGAGTTTTTAATATCCCTTGATATGCAAGTTTGACTTTCATCAGCCATTAGCTATGTTAAAAAATATTTAAAATGTCTTGCTTACATGGTGATCCATAAAAACTTTCAATGGCGATGTAGTGGTCCACATAAAAGAAAAGGTTGGGAACCACTGTACCTGGCGTCCACCTATGGTGGACACACAGCTTATATTTTAAAAAAGAATTGAGGATGAGGAGGGATTTTGTCCTGTTTAACATTTTTCATTTGAGCCATATTAGAATATTTACAATCTAATTCAAATTGTACAGAATATTCCAATCTACTTTTGGTAAAAATGACTTTTTTTTAAAGGACTTAGAAACCATTCTTGATACAGCGGTCATCTTTATCTTCAAAAGCCATTGCTGGGGCAGAATTTTAAGTAGGCTTTTTTTTTTTTTTTTTTTGGAGTCAGTCTTTGGGTTAGAAAATGTTTTGACACAAAGGAAACAGTTGTTAATGGGTAATGGGCTAATCATTTATTGTGGTTGCTTTGCCACTGAAATGTGTATACATTGGAGACCGCTAAATAAAACAGCAATTTGCACCTAATTTAGCTGATTTAGTTTTAACTCTTGTTTGCAGCAGCCTCTAAAGTGCACAGTTACTTAAGGTTATTTTGAGAAGATTTTTAATTTAGAGGGATGCCAGACATGCAGGCTATTCTTATTAGCAGTCATTCTGTGCTGTCCTTGTACTGTGTATTATACAATTAGAGCACTCTTAACCAATGAAACTATTTAATAACCCCTTTGTGTGTTTCCCATAATGATTATAATTATACCCAGCTACTGAACACAGAACCAAGCATACAACAGGATGTACTTTTGTCTTAGAATGGGACAGATTTTAGTAAGGGTTTTTGTTTGTTTTTTGACTATAATCTAGGGCTGAAATTGCAAAGAGTTCCAGGTACAGGAAGTCATGATTCTACTTTTAGTCATTTTGCGTTTACATCCATTGGGAACTCTAATTCATTATAAAATCTTTCAACTATAACAGGTCTGATTCTCATCTCACTGGCTCTGGTGTAAATTGGAAGCAATTCCAATAAAGTGAATTCTGTTTTGTCAGTGATAAACCAGAATCTGCAGGACACAATTAGACCCTCTGAACTCGGCACTGGAAATTGTTGAGCAATCTTGTGATGCACTGAGAGTTCTCACCACCCGGGGAAATCAACAAGAGCAATATGCAGTCACAGCAGTGCTCAGTGCAATAGAAGATCGAACACTGTCCCCAAGATCACCGAACAGTTTAACCTCAGGAGGTAAACCTAGGCGTTGATAATGGAAAGAGGCATTTGGGGTATGTCTACACTGGAGGCTCTGTTAAGTTGACTTAAGAAGGTCCACTTTAAGTTGACTCAAAGTTGACCTCATTAAATTGACTTAGAGAGTCCACACTGGAACCTCTTATTGACTGCCTGTGCCCACACTGGCAGGTGCGAGGTCAACGCATCCTTGTGGCCAGTAGTTTTGGGATGGGGCCTGGAGGCCAGTTAAGTTGACTTGAAGGCTATTTCCCACCTACACTGGCTTAAGTTGACTTAATAAGGTAGACCTAAGTGTCAAGTCAACCTTAAGAGGTGGTGTTATGGAGTCAACTTAAGGAAGTGCTTAATAAAAGTCCATTGTGGCCCCGGGGGGTCTGTAGCTCTACTTAAGCTTCCTTAAGTCAACCTAAGGCTCCAGTGTAGACATACCCTTTGATATCAATGGACTTTGGATTATGCCTATAAAAACCAGAAAATATTGTGTATTTTCTTTTCTTTGGGCCTGTAAAAGGTCGAATTATAATGCCAGCTTTGTAGACAGAATGTTTAGTTTTAATGTGTGGTTTGGGCTTTTTTCCCCAGTTTTTGTGAACTGCTCACTTATCAGCATATTGTAAATATATTCTGCTGGAGAGAGCTCTTCATACAGTTACAGATAAAGATAAAAGTCTAGAGTGTATGTACCTCATACCTAGAGACATAAAAAATCACCCTACATTTCTTCCAATTCATTATAGACTTTTCTGCTAGTCTTGCTACAGCAAGAGGCATTCGAAACAGAACAACACAAGTATATTACAGATGCCTTTGTCTCAAAAATAGTTGTTGTATATGTTTTTTAAAAAACAAACAAAAAAAGAAACTTTCTCAAATCCAGAAAATCAAGTTTATATCTTCTTAGAGCTATCCAAAGTGCTCACTGGAGGTATGAGTTGAAAATTTAGCTGCTTTCCTTTCCTGCTTACAAACTATTTGTAGGCCAATCTGGCTTTCTACTAATGTGGAGTTCTCAAAAACTGAAAGAGTCCTGTGGCATCTTAAAGATTAACACATTTCTTCAGGTATAAACGATTGTGGGCTGCAACTCAGTTTGTCTCAGTTTTGTTGCAACCCACAAAAGCTTATGCCTGAAGAAATGTGTTAGTCTTTAAGGTGCCACAGGACTCTCTGTTTTTGCTGTATACCAAATACAACACGGCTACCCATCTGAAATTTGTCGCCCTGCAGAGGTCTCAAGCATTCTTATGATATGGAGAACCATTTGTATACCAGTCCTGTGGCAGCTACTGAATTGGCTAGGCAGAGAAGTGACATCAAAAATATTTAGGATGGATCTTGAAGTGTTTAGTGTGTTGACCTTAGCTGTGTTCCCACTGAAGTCAGTTGTCAAACTCCCTTTGACTTCAGTGGTAGTAGAATGAGGACAACACTGAGCATGTTTGAAAATGCCATCCTTGTGTTCTGTGTATTTTAATGTATCTGAGCAGATGGAAACAAGAAGGAGCCTATCCCATGTGACCAGTCATCTCTCTCTGTGGAGCAACAGCAAGTTCTCTCTGCGTCGCAAGCGGTCCATGCACCACAGTTTGGGAATCACATTAGTTACACATTACTTAATGCATAAGTATTTGCCAAACAGCTGATGCCAAGAAATTTTAGTCAAGGGATTTTTCCCAAGACACTCACTTCAGGCCAAGAAATTGGAGTTGTCTGGTGTAAATTGGAATAGGCTCCATTGTCACCAATGGAACTATATCTGTGTACACCACTGGAGGATCTGGCGCATTAATTCTACTCTGCCCGTGGTGTGTGTGACTAGCCACCCAAGCCATGCAGTATTCTTCTTTACTTCTTCCTTTATAATTAGAGAAGAATGAAGCTTGATTAACAAATACTGTGGACTCAGTCATGCTAAAATTCATGGAAATGCTCACATTTCCTGGACATTTATGAATAGCTGTCAGCTATTGAAGTTCACTCACACAATAAGTAATCTGACCCCAGCCAATAGGCTACAGCCTGAATGCCTTGCTTTTATCCACAAAAACCTCTGCAATCACCTCTTTGTGTTATCTGCTCAGTTCTATAACTTACTCCCCTCATAAACATTTTCTCCCAGCCGAAGTCTTTTTCAGCTGTGTCCCCTGACAACCCTTTATTTGGTACACCTTGGATCATCTAATTTCATTAAAGAGGGAAGAGGTTGGCGTTGGAATTTTCCTTTCTGCTCTTATTGGAATGATAAATAGGACCCAAGGTAGGTTTTCTTTTTTTTTAATTGAGGGCATTGAGCTGAAATAAAATACCTGCAGGCATCTGAGTGAGATATGAATGGATGCATTGACAAAATTCATCATTCTTTTTCAGATGAATGTAGAGTCTCCTGAAATCAGTGGAAAGACTCCCATTGATTTCCATGGGCATTAAATCACTGCCCAAAGGCCAGATCTGTAAAGGCACTTAGGTGCCTATAGATGAGATTTTTTTTTCCCCTGCATTTTTAGGTGCTTAAATACCTCTTCACATTGAGCCGTTAGTGCTTATGAAAGATATTGGGTGCAGAAGAAAGGTTGTGAGGGTATGAGCATTGCAAGTTTGCCAGGGACCCACAGCCCTATACTGGAAGGATCCCCTATAGGGAGAGACAGATGATGCTCCAAGCCTATTATTGTTATTTATTTTATTATAAAAACATTTATAGTGCTTTCCATTTACAAAGTGCTGTAGAGAACTGGGTAAGACCCCATCTCCTGCCCAGACTGCATAGCTTAAATATGAGAGGGCACAGGATCGTCAGGAGCGCGAGTGGAGGTTCTGCGAGGAGGAGACGGTGACTTGCAAAGGTGGATTAGGATGTCTGACACATACCAACAGGAAGTATGTTCCACTGATGATGGAAGGCACAAATCCACAGAGAAGATAACTCATGAGCAAAGTATAGGAGACCCCTCAGAGTTGCCAGAAAGTTGAAGAAGGGGTGGATATAGCGAGCCCTTCAGAGCAGCTAGGAAGATGCAGAAATTTATACCCCATGAACCATCCAAGATGCCCCAGCACTGGAGAGGGGGACTGAAAGACTTTTCCTTCTCCTTCACAGCAGCAGGGAGGAGTTGTGAGGGAGTCTCCAGATTTATGACACACCTCAGGCTAGAAGCTGGAATCCAAAAACAGTTTTAAGGAATGGTATCTTTTAGCAATCCCAATATTCCCTCTCCTTTCCCAGCACCTAAGGCAAGGAATTTGGTTCCCCATCTCTAATTTCACTGCATGCTTTTGGGGTTCAATCTTTCATGTTCTTTAGCAAGCAGGTTTAGTCCTCTGGCTACTGGGTGTCTGTGACTGAGAGAAAGTGGGTGTGCATGAGCAAAGGGTGGCTGAAGAGAGAAAGTGATATATGTTTATATATAAACAAATCCAACTCAACTTACTGAGTTAACACTGCTCACCATCGCACGATGCAAAAGATACGGGTTCTTTTCAAATAGGTTTTGTCATATATGGGATATCCTAGGTGTAGATTTATTCAGGGCCTTTGATGTCTTTCAAAGCTTGTGGATCTTTTAATATCTTTAAACTGCAGCCTCTCCAAGCATGACTTAAAATCCCACTTCATTAAATGGATTTTGCTTTAAGAATTACAATATTTTTTAAGCACATAGCAAAAGTAGTCTGTTAAAATGCGTTTTCTGGGTGAATAAGGTAAATGTGTTTCATGGTTGAGCATGCTGTCCATAACACGATTTAATATTTTAGTTTTCTAATATGAAACACAGGAAACTTGAAATAAACTTTTAGTTAAGTCTAGCATAATCCATGTCTCCGCAGTCTAGTGACTAGTTTGTCATCTCTAACTTCCATTGTTCTTTTTTACTCTGTTTTCATAAGCTGCATTTTCAGAAACCAAAGTAAAGCTAAAGAGAGTGCCTAGAATTCACTGTTGTTGGACTGAAAATCTTCTCCTGGCCCCCCCTTCTTGGCAGGGGACCCTGCGGCAGGTGCCCCTGCCCAGGTCCCAGCCCTGCGCCAGGAGGCTACACCCTCTGCAGCTCTCAAAACACTTCATTATTGAAGGAATTTTTAAAAATGGCTCTTCTTATCGTTTGGGTTGTTGACTCCTGCTATAGGCTGTCTGTGATCACCTCCTAACCTATAGGTTATGGCTACATTGCAGAGCAATTTTGAAAAAGCTTTTATTGAAAAAATTATTTCAAAATATATTCGGAATAATTATATTGAGATAACTTTTTTCAAAAATGCTATTTCGGGAAATACCGCGGCTTTTTTTCCGAAAGTGAAAGTCTACTCTGGACTTCCTTTTTCGAAAAAAAGAAAGCTAATGGAAGGGATAGGCAGGCTTTTTTGAAAAAAGCCTTTGCTATGTCTGGAGATGGCTTTTTTTTGAAAAAGCTATCTTGAAAAAGGCTTTTTTCCTAAACGTAACCAGGTTTAGCGTTGGTGAAAAAGTGCACCAGTATCTCAAGATACTGGCATGCTTTTTCAAAAAAGCTAAACCTGACAGCTTTTTTGAAAGGAAAAGCCTTTTTTGAGAGCTTTTTCGAAAAAAGCCATCGCCAGACGTGGCAAAGGCTTTTTTTTTAAAAAGCCTGTCAGTCTCTTCCATGGGCTTTCTCTTTTTCAAGAAAGAAAGTCTGGTGTAGACTTTCACTTTCGAAATAAAAAGCTGCGGTATTTCAGGACAAGAAGCCATCCTCAGACTGTTCTCCTAAAATAGCGTTTTTGGAAAAAGTTATTTCAAGATAATTATTCCGAATATATTTCAAAATATTTTTTTCGAAAATAGTTTTTTCAAAAATGCTCTGCAATGTAGACACAGCCACAGAGTGCTGCTTAGCTCATTACTGTTTGTGCACATCTTTGAAATCCTCAGCTGTCAAATGCTATATGTGTGAGAAGCCTTTTCACTATATATTAATGGCTTGAGAAGATTCCATTTGGGTTTCTGTGCAGTTGTAAACCTGCTAGTCGTGCTTCATTGCCCAGAGTCACTCAGCTTCACAGACGATGAAAGAAGAATTTTAAAGTACTTCTGACTGGGAGTTAATCCCAGTTCCCCAAAGTAACCAAGTGTGTCAAAGTCTGGATGTAGTTTAGTGTTTTTAATGCATTCTCTAGGAATACAATTTTGTTACTTCCAATGTGAAACGACAGAAAAAAACCTGAGCAGCTTGTTGTACAAGAGGCAGTTTTTAATTGTTGTCATGAGCCTGTTCTTCTGCCTGGTTTGGGGTGCAAACAAAATCTTCAGAGGGACAGAGCCTGGGACCAATGGGAGAGCTAGTCTGCTGGTTCAGGAAAGTCTGAACTCTAGTTCTCCAGTCACAGAGGGCAGCTAAGATCAGCTTTGCAGAAAACAAAGGAGGATCACCTGGGAGAGAGCCCCAATTTGGAATCTGTACGAATTGGCATTGGTGGTCATTCCTATTTGATTAGACCTGAAGAGCGAGGCCATTCTGACCATATGAATGTTGTGAAGTACCATGGCTGCAGAGCTGCAGTGCCAAAAATGTGCTGGTGCCAGGCATGTAGTATAAACAAGTCCTGAATTAACAGTGAGCAGAGTTAGCCACTTGTACAATTTATCAACAATTGTGGTGGTCTCCATCACCGCCAATTTTAAAACAACAGGGAATTTATTTATTTTTATATGCTACAGTTGAAAAGGAAGGATTTGGGGAAGTCCTGTTGCGGGTGTTGCACACGCATTATCAGAGTGGTCCCTACTGGCCTTGGAATCTACAAATACTGGAAGTGCTTTAAGCCATCTTTACATCACCCTTTGCTTTTCCAAACAAGGGATCATAGGAACTGAGAATTGGGACCCAGTTTTGTATGTCAAACCAGTGAAGCCAAATGAGCATTGATTTCATTGGTTGGTTTATTACTGAAACTGGTTTCCTCTCTCCAAACCCACAGTAGTAAGACCCCAGACCACACTGATGTAGACAGACACTTGGCACTTGTGCATATTCAACTCAACCAACAGCAAAATAGTATCAGAGCACTAAAGTTTTACAGAGAGCTAGAGTGTAGAGGGTGGCACAAGCATGTTATAGAAACAGTATTGAGGCACAGGTGTGGAACCAGCAGTAAGGTCTGGAGAGAGACTACGTCAAAGACCAGAAAAATCAGAATCAAATTTCAGCTGTACTGAGTCCGACCAACGGTCCATCTAACCCACTATCCTGTCCTCCAACACAGGCTGTTGTCAAGTGATTCAGAGGAAATGACCAGA
This sequence comes from Podocnemis expansa, assembly GCA_007922195.1. Taxonomy (NCBI): domain Eukaryota; kingdom Metazoa; phylum Chordata; order Testudines; family Podocnemididae; genus Podocnemis; species Podocnemis expansa. The sequence goes on along the minus strand of ML682008.1, from coordinate 683,132 downwards.
ACAGGGTAATTATTAAGTGATCCATCTCTGTTGTCCAGTCCCAGCATCTGACAGTCAAAGCTTAGGGGCACCCAGAGCATGGGGTTCCATCCGTGACCATCTTGGCTAATGTCCCCTGATGGATCTATCTTCCATTCACTTATCTTAATTCCTTAATTGAAACCAAAGAAATTTAAGCATCTACCCTCTGTTTTGGGTTGCAAATTTATTAGTGCTAGGGCTGGGGAGGGGACTAATCCTGCTCACTCCCCATTGACGTCAGGGTGAATTGAGGAGGCTGAGTAACTTGCAGCACTTTATAGGAAAACTCAGGATTTCCCTGCTGTTGTTCAACAGCAGTATTATCTGTCTGCGGATACAGAGCTGTTCAGTTTTATGATTAAGTGGATCGGGTTATAACATAAGGACAGAAATATAGATTTTTAGGATTGCTCACAAGATACAAAAGCAAGAGCCAATGCAAACTGATTTTTGTCTTTCTTTTGAATCCTGCTTGACTGGAATGCTGAGACTTGTTGACCAAACTTTTTCAGCATTGTGATAGACAAGGAATCACCCTGCAGAATGCTGAAAGAGTAAGATGTTGTGGAGGCATGTGGCATGATGCCATAATCTATCTCATCTTCAGGCCTCCAGTCAGTCCCCTCATCATGCCTTCCTTTGGACAGATTTCCATTGGCTCAGGATAGAAAAGAATGATGTCACCGATAAGACCTTCCACACTGCCATGGCCTTCCTCACAGCCAATGGCTCTGTGGTTTTTATGAGGTTACCCCACTGTAGCTACCTGTTTACCCTTCCAAAGCGATATTTTGAGCAATGTAGGGAATAGTGATGAGTTTTCTTCAGCTAAGGGGCAAATGATAAATGTACTGGCTGTTTCTGAGGCTTGTCTACCTGGGGTTTTGTGATCTAGAGCGTGACTCTGCAGCACAGTAGCTTGTCAAGCAGTAATCTCCTCTATGGACCCTGCTACAGAGCACTAAATGTTCCATCAAATACTTTATAGGATCAAGCCTAAACTGTTTTGTTGTGCCAGGAATACTTCAATACAAAGGACGAGACAAGAAAATGGAAACATCACAGAAATTTCTCCTGGAGAAGTGCTCAAATTAGAACCATCTCCCAGCTCTAAAACAGTTGAGGATTATTGATCTTAAAAGGACTCCTTTTTTTTGTCTAGGCAACTGAAGAAGGTGTAAAGAGAATTTTGGTGGTATTTGGGAGGGGAAGATGAAATCCTGCCTATTGGTTTGTGTGAGGCTGAAGTTCATTAAGGATTTGCTGCTGGGTTTATTTTCGTTGTATTGTTATCTTAAACAGCATCCAAAAGCTCTTGGAGAAGAAGATATGAGCCTTGTTTTTAAATCAATGTAGATAAAATATATTTTCTATCTATCTAAGGACAGCATGATTTAACTTTTTATTCCACCACTGCAAACAGGCAAGTCAATACATCGCTAAACCTTATGTCAAAACAGAACCAGATAGACTGCCTTGAATTATTTTTAGTGAGGCTACCAATTGTTTTTGCAGTTTTTAATGTGTTGAAACAACAAGAGAAGAGCTCACAACATGGCTCCAATAATGACAAGGTGTATGCAGTGACCACCTGCTCCACAAGGTGTACAAAATAGGTAATAATTTAGCCTGTTATAGAAATGCTCAGACCCTCTGAGGTGCCCTTTATTCATTTGCCATGACCCCACAATACTGAGTGCTATTGGGAAGCTTGAGACAGATATAATCCATAGTTCACTGTTGTGGAGCTTTATTTTGGTAGCCACCTGAACATTTTATCTTAAAGCAAAATTGGATCACAGTTGTTCAATATGCACATGTACAGAATGAGATATACCACTAAATATGTATAATGCAGTCTTCAACATGTTAACCAGTGCTACAAGACCTTAATTACACCAGGCTTTCTATCTGTGGTTTAAGATATTGCCCTTTTGCAAGCTCTAAGAGCACCTAAGGGAGCTGCAGCAACCTTTTGTATCCCACAGATCAATAGTGAAAAGAGGAATAACAAGATTATGTGGGGATTAAATTGAAGACAATGGAAATATCATGATGTATTGGGAATTTGGAGCATTTTATCATGAGGAAGAGAGATGGAAGACTAATACAGGAAAAATTGCCGTAGAGAATGACTGCATCCTTTTTATTAGCTCTGAAGGATGTTTTTCATAGCTTTTGAAGTCCACTGTGGGCCATTCTGATCATCTAGTCAGACATACTGCATAACACAGGTCAGAAATCTACCCCATGCGGTAATTCCTGGATCAAGCCAAGTGACTTCTTTTTGAACTAGGGCACATCTTTTAGAAAGCCTTCAGCCTTTGATTAAGATCCTGCTTGTACTCAAGTCAATGGACGAACTTCTTCTGACTACAAAGCTATTAGAATTTCACCCAGTATTTAAATACTTCAAGTGATGGAGAATCCACACTTCCCTTTTCCTCTTCTCAGAGAGCAATTTTCAAGCTCCCTGCAGGAACTCTCTTCTAGAAGCTCTCCATGTTGCCTTACTACATTGTGTTCTGAAATATGCTCAGTTCCTTGAACTGCTTTTGATCTTCTATGGTCAGGCCATTGTGCAGTTGCTGCTTTTCAGATTGCATAAAGTTTACCTAACCCCATTGTTTTCAGATCATATATGTGTTGAGGTACGTGTCATGTGGCCCTATTGAACTCAATAGAGCTGTTGTGTGAGTCATGGCAGAGTCAAGTTGGACAGCATTTATTGAATAATTTAATTGGACATATTTCTGTATATTTTTCTTAACTGCAGTATGCAGCAGCAGGACCGTAACTACAGCGGGGCTGATGGGCTTTGCCCTGGGTCTGCCAGAGTGGCTCAATAGAGCCGCTCTATTAAAGAGCGCATGTTGTGGCAGCAGCCCCTAGCGTCGCTAATGGCAAGGGGCGCGTTCCAATTGGAACACATCCTGGGTGCAGGATCACTACATTACGGCTCTGTGCAACATCTATATTTTCTCAGCACTAGAGAGGATGTAATATGGCCTTGTCTATGTGTACAGGGTACCCAAACCAGATAAATCCAGAGAGCAACTCAGAGGCTCTCTATAAATACATCAGAGGGACAAATATCAGGGAGGGTGAGGAATTATTCGAGTACAGCAACAATGTGGACAGAAGAACAAATGGATACAAACTGTCCATCAGGAAATTTAGGCTTCAAAATAGAAGCAAGTTTCTAAATATCAGAGGAATAAAATTCTAGAATAGCCTTCCAAAGAAGCAGTGGGGGCAAAAACCCTAGCTGGTTTTAAAACTGAGCTTGATACATTTATGGACAGGTTGGTATGATGGAACAGCCTAGTTTGGCAATTGGCTGATTTCTGGACTAGTGGTGGTGGATATGCCAGTGACCTGAGAAGGACGTTAACTGGGGTGGGTTATTACAGAGAATTTTTTCTTGGGTGCTTGGCTGGAGACACTTGCCCTCATGCTTAGGGTTTAACTGGTTGCTATATTTGGCCTTGGGTAGAAATTTCCTGCAGGGCAGATTGGCAAGGACTCGGGCGGTTTTCTCCTTCTTTTGTAGCATGGGGCGTAACTCACTTGCTGATGGACTCTCTGTACCTTTAGGTCTTTAAATCAGGATTTGAGGACTTTAATAACTCAGTCATAGGTTACAGGTTTATTGCAGGAGTGGTTGGGTGAGGTTTTGTGGCCTGCATTGTGCAGGAGGTGAGACTAGATGATCACTTTTGTCCCTTCTGACCTTAGCGTTTGTGAGTCTGTAAAGGCAGTGAACAGAGGGGCAAATGGGATGTTCTAGTGCAGGGGCTGGCAACCTTTGCCAGCTGCTGTGCCAGCCCCAACCCAGCCAGCCCTCAGCATGTGTGAGGGGCAGGGCCAGCAGGGAAAAGGAGCTTATTCCCTCCTGACCCTGCCCCCCAGTGGGGATCAGGGGTCAGGCGTGCAGCTCTTGTGTCTGCCCTGGGGGCAGGGCTAGCAGGGAAGGGATGCTGTGGCACCACAGGGCCAGGAGCCCTGAGTGCATGCTGCTGTAAATAGGCATGCATGGCACTCATGCCAGGGTTGCCAACCCCTGTTCTAGTAAACAACAAAGGGAAATGTGGGGGAGTCCCATTCCCTCAAAAGAGGGAGAGGATGAGAATCCTGGGCTCTCTTTTATCCCTTCAATCTTTGCAGTTAAGCATGTATAGGTATTCTGGCCACCATCTTGGCTAGCGGGGGGTTGAACTAGGGATCTCCCAAGCTAAAGGCATCAAGTGCCTCAACCAAGGCTGGAGTCATAACAAACTTACATTTTCTGCAGATCAGCACAGAGGGGATCTGCAGCACATTTTGACCAGTTGGCTCTATAAATGTTTGTATAAGGTCACTATGTTGGTTCAAATTAGAGACTGAACCATGGACTTCCCAGTAAGAGTCCCTCAAGTTGGAACTAAAGAGTCACACTTTCAAATTGAGACCTATGGACTTTTATGCTTTATAAGTATGGCCCAGAGAGGGACAGCTGAACCTCCTGGTTCAATTGACTTATTATCACAGCTTTTCTAAGATGAGTAATTCCATTGACTTCAATAGGACTAAATACATGGATAAGGTGCATGTAAGTGTTTGCAAGGTTGATGCCCAGGTTCCTTTTTAGTCTAAAATCTTTTTCTGCTGAGTCAATAAACCCTTCAGAAAAGAGCTCAGCAAGTACCTAGCTGTTCCATCCGTAATATCATTCTGATAATCATTTCCATGGAACAATCATTATTTTAATATGAAACTCTCATCCATTTTATCTTGTTTCTCAAATTAAACTACTAGACTTATTCACTAGATGGCAGCGAACAGTGGTCAACTGAAGGAAAAGCTGAATTTTAACAAGTGCCCTTTGATTTTGGTGTCTTGAGGAAGCCATTTCAGAATCAACCAACCACCCAGCATAAACGGCTACTTATGAAAAGATGTGGCTAAGCAAAGGAGGCTTGGAATTGTATGCTCATATTCAATCTCAACTGAACATTTATGAAATCCTTGTCTATCATAATGTGCATGCTATGAAAATTTCTCTTCTGCCTTTCCTATGAAGGAATGTAAACTTGAGTTGAATGAGCCATACTACTTTAATTCTTCTCTGTTCCTTGGGTTCATAACCTCAGGCCCGTATTTTTCTTCTAGGGCCAGATTCTGCCACTCTTGCTGACAATGAACAGAACCTTACTCCACAGTGGCCTCCCGTTCTTCAGCAGAAGTGAGATGGTACTCAGCATCTGCCCTTTAGCTCTTGACCCACACACACTCATGGATTTGAAAAAAGCGAGAAAGGGCCAGAGGCTTTGCCCCTTCATAATCACTCTTATTTTAGGGTGTTAATGGTGAGCTAAGTTCTCACCTACCCCACATCCACCAGCAACCATATTACTGCCATTGTGTGGAAATCAGGGCTGGGTTATTTAACCCTGTGCACAGGTTTGAGTTAGTCTGAAATGCTACATCAAGTGTCCATGTATGGTAGATTAATAAGACCACTACAAACAGTGTTATGTCTAAAGGTGTTATTGCTGCCAGGAATTGACTTGTTGATCTGAAGGCAATTGGGATATGTCTACACAGCAGCTAGGCATCCGCAGCAGGCCTGCGCCAACCAGCTTAGGCTGTGGGGCTCTTCATTGCCATGTAGACTTCCTGGCGTCAGATGGATTCTGAGCTCTGGGGCCCTCCCGCCTCACTTTAGACTGTACCCAGAAGTCTACACAACAAAGAGCCCAAGCCCCTTGAGTCTGGGCAGCTGACACGGGACAGCTGTGGGTGTTGAGCTGCTGTGTAGACATACCCTTAGAGATCTTTTTAATGCCAGTGGGTGTGCCAATCACTCAAGCTCCACAGAAGGATCAACCAAGCCCCCTTGTATAATGAAAACAGCCAGCAGCTGTGGGGCAGTCACCCAAGGTATTAAGCAACATGGCAAGTCTGAGCTAAGTCACGTTGGCTGCTGGGTTTTTCTGGTTGCAAATGTAGGGGCTAGGATAGAGATTTCAAGCTATGGATGTTCGAGGCAACCAAAAAGCCAGCGAGAGTTGTGTGCATGAGCCTGAGAGAAAGTGGAGACAGAACTTCTTGGGCACAGACCTCACTGGCATGACAGAGCTGAGGATTTCAGGACAAGGAAACAATCTGTTCTTATTTGTTTCTACATGCTTTTTTCTTCTTTGAACACGCAAGAGTACTCCACCATTACTCCTATTTAGTGGAATTGTTTTTCATGCTAAGAGGAAGAGCCTTGCCAGGTCCTGCCCTCCAGGCCTAAAAGTCAGAACTAGAATTTGTGTGTGAAGGGTGGTAGGAGGATTTTGGATGGAGACTTCCTGTTAAACAGGGTGCAGCCTATGAGATCGAGCCAACACTGAGACAGATCCTGGTTCCTCAAAGGACCATGGTTATTATCTTTGCAGAGCTCCCAGCTCAGGGTTAAAGGTTAAAGCACTAAACAGTTTACAAGCATTTTAAGCCAGCCCCAAGGGTGTGAGGCTGCTGTGACCTGGAAATGTGAATTTGGTCCCCTGTAACTGCAAGTTTCTGATCACTTCCTGCTTGCTCTGATTCTGCTAGCCAATGCCTGGTCCTGCACCAATTACTTGAATAGACCCTTGGTCCAAATAGACCCATTTTGGACCTTTCTTCAATGAGAGCGTGCCAGAGTAGTGACCCACAGATTTGTTCACCTCAGTGGACCCAGTCATGGAAGGAAGTGTGGCAGAGCAGGCTGTTTTAATGCAGGGTATAAACCTCAAACCCATTAAAGTCAATGGTAAAAAATCTTGTTGATTTTCACGAGACGAGCCCTGAGAAGGGGAAATTAAAGATGTTCATTCACTCCAACTGCTCAGCATGAAGTTCCTGTTGTTCCCAGCAGGTCTGTACGTACAGCACTTGTTAGACCTCAAGATGTCGTCCCCAGAGTCCTCTAGCAATCTTTAATCTCATTGCTATTAAACCTCATAAAATTACTGCAGAGAAGTAGTGTGATGCCAGCGTTTGAGTTTGTTTAACATAATACATGAAATGAACTTTCAGCGATAACATCAGCGCTGATCATATCAGGCTTTCCACCCTGGGCATGGACAGCCATCTCGTGAACATAGCCCAGTGGGGACTCCTGAAATCTGTACTGGTGACTTTGAATGCAAAGCCTTTGAAAGAACCAGCTGGGCAATGTTAATATGCTATTGTGGAGCTTAGCAGGACCAGAGTGTTGAAATGCTCACAGTGCTCAAGTTATTGATGTAGCTGATCAGAAGCTTTCAAGGTTGGTTTGGGGTAATGTAATCTACACTTCCCTAAGATTAAATAAGTTAAGGCAAGGTTACTGCAGATGGTGACACTTGCATTTCCATGCAAGACATGCTGTTCCTAATTATCCTGAAGCCACAGATCTTTTCTGTGAGTAATTTCTCACTTCTTGATCACTGTGGTTAGAGAAGCTGGGGTAGAGGCCATACACGGTAATGTGCCAGTTAAAAAACAAGCGGTAGCTTTGGCTGCTGGATTTTCTTCCCTGCTGTACTGTGGACAGATAAGGTGTAAAGGGAAATATCCATGCAAAACCAAAACACTACTGCCATGGGTGCATAGCCATATCCATGCACCCCTAGGTTATGATCTATGTAACTTTTCTGGACATTTTTACAAGGGGATTGTGTGGTATGATGGCATGCAGGGTTCCTTTTGGAAGCATTGTGGTGTGGTTATGGTATCATGTTTTTTCCAGGCGCATGTATGTGCGCCTATGTGAACCAGGTTACCTGGCTCAGGGGGCAGGAGGACAGACAGAACTCTCTTCCAGCAGCACATAACAGCATGAAGGCTGGAGAGGTGCATCACAAAGGTGATGCAGATTCAATAGCCTAACTCAGGCGGGACAAAAGAAATCACACAGCAGCACAGAGAGGGAGGTGTAGAGAGGAGACTGAAAACAAAGACAGATACTTTAAACAGGAGAGAGAAGCTGCTGGCTCGGGCCAGAGAAACTCCATCTTAGAAGCAAGATACACAGCCTACCCACATGGCCCGGAGGGTCTAATCTGGCTGAAAACCACCAAACAGCCAGACTCAGGGGTAAGAAAGATGAGAACAAGGTAAAGTATGATCCTAGATAGTGTCATTGGATCAGCAGGCGTTTTTTACCTTTTATTTGACTTGTCTCTACTTCTGACTGCTTTATTAAATGATTGTGCATTGATTTGCTATGTACTCACTTAACATCACATACTAATCAATAAACTAGTGTCTGTTTTACCTAAAGCTGTGTAGAATTTAGAAGGTATGAATGAAAGAGGCAGGCCATGATCCATTTCAGTGTTAAATGGCCGAACAAGAGTCGATGGTGATTGGAGTGACTCCCAGTCTCTGCAGATGGTAGTTCCCAGCGTGGCACCTGGGGCTGTGAGGTGCTTGCTAGGGGACCATCCCCTGTGAGGCCCAAGGATGCTCACCCACTGCCTGGGACCGATTACATGCAGGAGACTGGTGCGGACTGACTCAGGAGGGAGTGGACACCTAGCAAAGGGGGTAAATCAGGGTTCAGAGGTGAGGATTGGGGGGGGGTCGGAGCGGCACACCAGACCAGATTCTGGGAGCAGGCTGTCACAGTGACAGAGAATTGGACTATCTCAGCAGATCCATCCCTTATGGTGTTGCAGCCCTTGCAAGGAACTGTTTTCCAAAGGTTTATAGAGCTACGTGTTCAGATTGCTGCGCAGGAGGAAGCAGGCATAAATTCTGTTGTTTGTTTATGAGATTACTGGATCTAATGCTTGTTGGGGAGACGAAAAATCCCTGTTCTGTAGAGCATAAAGAATATACAAGGATGGTCACTAGAAATCAGCTCTTACCTAGAGTTACGCTACAGTGGTATATATCCCATTCTGTGCATGGGGAGCAGGGGAAGTATGAGTTGCCTTTTTAATGGTGAACACTCTAGAGCAGCAGTTCTCAGCCACTGTGCCAGGACACATTTCTGTGTTGCCACACAGCAGTAAGTGTATTGCAGCGAGCCAAGGAGATGGGTGGATTTGGCCTGGGGGGGGAGTGGGCTGGTGTGTCTTGTAGGGTCACAATACACCACCAAGCGTGTCACAACTTGTAAAAGGTTGAGAACCACGGCTCTGGAGCAGTGGTTCCCAACATTTTCTCTGCCATGGCACACCTTGCTACCTTTAATTCATTTGAGGCACACCACAATATAGTTTCCAAATGAACTCATGAATATTCATGAGCCAATGAGCCAATCCAGAGCTTTTTGAGTAGTTTTTCAATATATTTTGTGTGCTCACTTGCTCAGACCTGATGCCACACCTTTGGGCCATGGCACACTGGTTGGGAAACACTGCTCTAGAGCTCACAGCTGTGCCGTCAAGCCTGAGCAAGTGTGCCACAAAATTTTTGAAAAAGTACTCAAAGAGCTCTGGATTGGCTCATTGGCTCATGAATATTCATGAGTCCATGTGGAAACTATATGGTGGTGTGCCTCAAATAAATTAAAGGTAGCAAGGTGTGCCACGGCAGAGAAAATGTTGGGAACCACTGCTCTAGAGTATAATATTATTCTGCCCTCATCCATTGCATTGACATCAATCTGCAGAATGATTTTGGGTAGCATATGGCCAATGGGCATTCATATGTTTTTACACTCTGCAAGCATGTTTTTAGATAAGTCTAAATTAGAAAATCCTGCTTCCAAGTCTTTTATGATAAGACATGCTTAAAAAGAAAAAAAGCATCTTCTTCAAGGCTTGGAAGAAGCAAGTTTATCATTACAAAGAAAATTACAATCTAGAGCTCTGCAAACCTCTCAATGTCTCTGGTGTCTCGTCTTCTATACGTCCATCTTTTGGTGTGCAGTTTATTCTTTGGGAGAGTATCTGTATTTTTTTGGTACCCTATAATCTGATCAGATTATTGGCACTGAACAAATAACTGTAAAATAGAATATTAGGGCCAATAAAAATTGGTAGGTGTGCTGCCTAGTAGAAGTGGATCATAGGCTTTTGGCTTTGATCCTGCAATATGGCTCTCCGCAAGCACAAGGACCTGCCTGTGTGGATCTCACTGCAGGTTCAGGGCTTCATTTGTTCCTAAATAATTCTTGATAAATATATTTAGGAAAAGATTTTTGACCTCTTTCACCACAGTCTTGCCTCTTTTCATTGAGTACTCTGCAACCTGCATTTGAAATGCTACTCTAAACCACTGGGCCTGATCCACAGAGGATGGGACTTCGGTACAGCCCCCAGCACCAGAAGCTATAAATACTGATGCTTTTGATTTAAGAATCCCCGGTGATATCTCTTGTGATGGGAATGCTGGAGACCATTGTACTTCCACATCAAAGTTTTTACATTTGACACATCATTTGTGCAGGAATATGAGACTAACCAAGATGCTGGGGAAGAGCTGTGAATGCTACAAAAAAGTAATTGAGGCATTTACGCAGAGCAGCACTATGAGAATTCAGGTGACAGATACTACAGATGTGCCCTATATTATTGGCCTTGTTCTTACTGCTATTGGGGGGGCACTCTATACAATGATTATTGTTTTAACACTAACATTTGTGAATTCTTGCTGAAAGCCTACAAATGGGCCGGCCCTTATCCCGGCCCACCTTCCATTTTCTTCTAGAGGGTAAACGATAGAATTTTACTGCTTATATCCAGACTCCCCAAGCTCAACACCAGTTTGTGGCTCCTGCAGCCTGATTGATCACCCAGCCTGAGGGCGCAGTGGTGGGGAGTTTATAACAGTGAGTAGAAATGCAAGGGATGGAGTGCATTTCACATTAGTTCTGAACACAGGTGACCCTTAATGGAAAATCCAGATGTTAGTTAGGCAAAACGTGACCGAAGGTAAGGGTTTAGTGCTGTCTCTCATTAACAGGATCAGTTGGTCTGGCTGAAGCATCATCAGTTCTGCAACTGCAGTCTTTGCAAAAATCACACCATCCCTGAGGCTGTCAGAGAGGCGTGACTGGTGGAGTGGGGGGGCTTCAAAAGTTGTGGCAACAGTTCGGTTCAAGATTTGGTTTTGGTGCGGTCCACTCAAATACCATAAAACACCAAACGGATGATGTCAGAAATGGATTGCACGCGCACACATGAGCGCCAGCCAAATCTGAGGGAGTGGCAGTGTGGCTTGGCACAAAGAGTCCGAACAGCACTCAGATTTGGGGCAACTGTGGAACGCTGTGGTGTGTGTTACAAGTTTCAGGTTCTGATAAAAAAAAATCATGTCCTCTGATTTTTGTATAGCCTTAGCCTCTCCCTTTTCTGGCTCACAGAGACCGAGCTCCTTTATGGCTCACAGAGCTTATAATGTGTTGGAGGCCGGAGCACAGGATGCGTTCATCAAGTCTGACTTCTGGGGGACCTAATGGTTCATCTGACGTCAAAACCCTGTGAAAGCAGAGGTGTTTGGAGGTACTAGGCCTCATTTATGCTGGATGAAGTCATTGTAATTCCATTGATTTCAATGGCCAGTGCGTGTGAGAGGTGAAACAGTCCCATTGGCTATGTCTACACTAGCAAGTTAGTCCCGACTAAGGAGACTTAGTCGGGACTAACTTAGCCCATGGCCACACTAGGCTTTCCATAGTTCGAATTAAAAAATTTCTTAGTTCAAGCTAAGGAACACTTCGTTCAGACTTGTTAGTAGTGTTGGTTAGTCCAGACTTAAGTGCTTAGTTTGAACTTTAGTTACAACTAGGCATGTTGTGGCCACGGACTAACACCTAGTTTGAACGTAAGAGTCCGAATTAAGCCGGTTAGTCTGAACTAACCACGTGTTCTAGTTTGAACTAAGTGTTAGTTCAAACTAGAATGTGCAGTTAGTTTGAACTTATAAGTGTGAGGTTAGTTCAAACTAACCCAAGGTTAGTTCGAACTAACCAGTTCAAACTTCCTGTGGCCAGTGTAGATGATAGCCATTATGTCCATACGAGACATGCAAGCAATATGTTTGGCCCAATAACTGTGAAAGGCCATACAGCCTAATGGCTCGTGGGACCCAGTAGAGCAGGATTCTCTTTCTGGCTGTGCCACTGGCCTGCTGGGTCACATCACTGCTTTGTGCCTCAGTTTTCCCATGTGTAAAATGCAGATAATGTTGCTGGTGTTATTTGTAAAGTACTTTGAGCTCTAGTGCTGCAACACAATGTATAAAAGCTGGGTATTATCATTTGTCTTTTGGGGCCAGTAAAATTACAGCAAGGATGAATTTGGTCCAATGCCTCCAAATAGAAGCTGAGCTGTGGTATTACCTGTTTCCATGTAACTGCCAGTGGGGTGCTTCCTCCACTGAAATTTTGGGATCGTAATTCTCTACTTCTCCAGGAGCTGTAAGCCTGGACTCTGCTAGGAAAATAAGCCATTCCTGGCAATAGTGTCTCCCAGAGATATAGCTGAGCTGGACTGGCCAAAGATGCATTGCACATAGCCTGGAAGAACCCATGTTCAGTTCTGTTTCTGAAATCAAGTTTCCAAATTGTTCTGGACTGAATTTTGCCCTTGCTCCCCTCCTTGAAAAATAGGTTAACATTTTTGCATGTAGCACCACTTAATTTTCCCAGACCAATATTTCAGTTTGTTTGTTTTCCATTTAATATTTATCTCAAGTTTTCAGCTTTACAGTTGTTTGTCAGCACTAGCCCTGTGGCCGTAAATCATTCATAGCTAGAACTAGCACAACTACTCAAAGGCTCCTTCAGATAATTTACTTCCCAGTTAAGATTAGTAATAATTTGAATAAGTAGTGATACCTTGATGTGGGCTTTAACTTAGGCGTATCTCTGGAGCACAGTTGCAGTTATTTATACTCCTCCATCAAGCCCCAGACTGAAACAGTGCCTCAGGAGAATAGTGAATAATCAGTCCCTTTGCAGTGTCTTGAGTAATGCTAAATAAGTCTGGTTTTGATTATATTAATGAAGCTGCAAGGGGACTGCACATTCAGAAGTCACCCAAAACCCTCTTGGGAGATCAGCATCACAGTCTGCAAGCAGTAGCTCCTGGAATTTCCCCAGTGATTCCTCCTAAACCCTGAGGAAATCCTGGGACAGCCCCCCTTGCACGTGGCCAGTTGATTCAGAAACATCATCCCATCTATTTGGTCTCAGAGGTGTCTTTTCAATTTGTGAAGAATCCTTCCAACAAACTGAGATTTGGACCATAGAGGACCTCACCCAGATCAAAAACAAGCTCCTTCCACCTTCTAACAAGGGGTCTCCACTAGCCGTAATTTGTAAAGGGCACCAAGCATCTCCTCTTGCTCTTGTTGTTCGCTAGGGGGTCATATCACACAGACCCTGTTGTGGTCCCATATAAACAGGTCTTTGAAATAAGCAGGGCACAGCCACCTTACAGCCTGATGGGATTCTTTCTACTGACTTGAGCAGACTGTGGAGCAGGCCTTTGGCACGGTTCTTTGACATGATTACAGCACTTGTCCAGTACAGCTGGTAAACAATCATTGCTAGAGAGACTGTTCCTTTGTTGCATGGGACTCTCCTAAACAAAGGAGATGTCTGAAGATAAGATCTTCAGCTAGTTTTTCTCATGAACATGGTGGCCTTCGTGTTCAGCACCTCAAGATCTGAGAAACACCTCTTGTTCACTACTGTTGTAGTTCCCGACATCTCCACTCTGTAGAACAGAGGCACTCAAATAGCACACTGATATATGACCCTAACTATTATAATTATTTTTATTACAGTAATATTTACATTGTCCAGATCAGGATCCCATGGTGCCAGAGGCAGTAAGAACACATAGCAAGACATTCATTGCACAAAAAAATTTACAGTCTAAAAAGATGAGTCCAAAGCTGGGAGAAAGGATGTATTGTTATCCACCTATTACAGCAGCAAACTGAAACGCTGAAACATTACATGATTTGCCTGGGGTCAGAGAAGAAAACTCACAGAAATGGGAATTTGGAAGGAATCTCAATAGGTCATTTAGTCCAGCTCCCAAAACTGAAGCAGGATTAAGTATTATCTATTCTAGACTGTCTGTGGCAGGTGTTTATCTAACCAGTCTTAAAAATCTCCAGTGACCGAGCCTCTGATGTGGCAGAGGTGGGAATTGATTCTGCATATGCTGAGGTCCAGTCCAGCTCCTTAATGAGAGCAGCAGTAAGGGCCTAATCAAATCAGTGTTGCACATCTACATAAAATTTTGACTCCAATGGAGAGACTGTTGATTTATTGGTGTGAGGGGAGTCAGGTCCCAAGTATCTTCCATGCAAGAATGCTCTGGTACAAAAATTGGTCATTATGGTAAGTAATGATTAGCCACGTTAAACTCTCCCAGACATTTCATAGTGAAAAAGATTCTCAGTCTAAAATAGCTGTGCAATGTCATTCTGCCGACTTCACTCTACCCTTTAATGGCTATTTTTGGATCTCATTAGCATAGATGCAATCTACATATAAAATAAATTGCCGGCTTTAGTATTTTCAAGTCTGTGAAAGCTTTGCTGGTAATAATAGTGATTAACAAACTTGCTCTGTTCTTCAGTACTGGCCATGATGAAGCAAAGCACTTAGGTAAATGCTCATTCATTCAATTCATAGATTTTTAAGGCCAGAGGAGACCATTATGAACATCTAGTCTGACACTCTTGTGTAACACAAACCACAGAACTTAACCAGTAATTCTTGCATCAACACATTAAAGAAATCTGCTGTCATAAATCTCTTCCCCATCTAGGTAGCTTTAGGCTGGAATCAGGTTACCTCTTAACCTGGTCTTAGATTGAAGTCAGTCAGTGAGATTGAAGCACATGCTTGAAGTTAAGCATGTTCTTGTCTGGCTAGGTGATTGATTACGTATGTAAGCTGGCATGATATGTTTGTTTCACTAGGGCCATGTCACTAAATTGCCTGTTCAAAAAACTTTGCAGGAAATAAGGGATAGGCAGGCATAGAAATGCCATCTGCTTTAGTGAGCAATTGGCATACAAAACTAGGAATTACATCATTCTTTTCCAAAGAGTTGTCAAGTAATACGAGCAAACAAGAATCAACATCTGAAATTAGAACCCCAAAAAAGGCAGTATATTGAATTGCTAATTTCTGTACATGGTAACCGGAGATAAAATGAGATTGCCTGAGGGAACTGAGAGACTGGGGGAAAGCAATGCAATATGGCTGGTGGGTTTTCTATTTTGCACAAAATCGCCTGAAAACTGGAATGTCCAAAGTCTGGAGGTAAAATAAGGAGGACGAAATATGTCATGATTACAGGGAGCACAAAGAAATTTTTAAAATGGCACTGGGAAGTTAGTAGCCAGCTAGAGGACAACAATGTTGGGCTTGATTGTATATGGGTTATGCAGACTCTGCTCTGAACATCTCTCTAGACCAAGCAGTAAAAATAATTATGGCTGGGAAGGCAACGGGAGAAGTGCCCAGATGGTGCGGGCAACTGATAAAAGAGTCAGCTTTTCATGGGTTGCCAAGGCATCCATCCATCCAGTTCATTAGAAGACTAAGAGTTCTCCTTCGACACATGGTGTGGGGAAGGAGGGGTAGCGATGTGTGTGAGAGTGAGAGCGAGAGAGAGATTGAGAGAAAAGAGTTTACTGCCTCTGCTTTTCAGCATGGTGTGGATTAAGGGCTAAGCAAGATATGGCATGTTTTCAGGGCTGGCTCGTTGTCACGTTATTTGTGGGTTTTGTTTATACACTGAGTTTGAGAAGAGATGAGTTACTGCCAGTAGAAACTTTTGGTTGGTTAACCCCCTCTTCAGGATTAAAAGTTTGTTGGCTGGCCTAGGTGGGTTAACTCGGAAATGCCATGTGCACTCCTCGATCTAAGATTCATAAATGAAGGGACACATTAGCGATATGCAATGCTTGTGGCTATGCGGGCTGCTTGGGGGAACCCTGCTCTGTCTTTATGGTACACAATTGCAAACCCACCCTTTCTCCACTTGTTTGAATAATGAACATAGGAACAAACCCTCCATGACCTCACAGTGACTCATGCTCTCTGACTCTGGGATGAGCACCTTGATTCTCCACTCAGCAGCCAAACCCTTCCCCCAAACGTATTTAGGAAATCCCTGAGGCTCAGCTCCTCAGAGGTATTTAGGCACCTGCGGAAGCTATCTTAAGGCACTCACCTGTCTTATTTTGTGCAAACGCTGGCTCTGACTCTGGTGTATAATGCATTAGATGCTGATCCCTGTTCTGGGAGCCGATGAGATGAGGAATTTCCATTCCCAGAGTTAGACAAATAACAGTGCCACTGTTCATGGCAACTGCACCTGTATTTCCTCTCAACAGTCTAGCAAATACAGCCACGCTCAGGCTTGCAGCTCCCTAGCTGTTTCTCCTCTGGAAGGTAACCAACCCATGCCTCTCTTTCTCTTCTGATCAAGGCATTTCCAGGCTACACAGTTCCCTGCCTTAACTGTGTTATTCCCAGCATAAACAGGTTGCTCAAGGACACCTGCTTGTTTTCTCTTCAGAGACAAATACCAGATGTAAATGCTACATTTATAAGGGACCACAGAGAACAGCCTATGCAAGCCAGCTTTATTCTTAAGGTGAAAAGTAGTACAGAGAAAACATGTTAAAAGCAATAAAAGAACCTACAAGCATGCTAATAACCTTACCAGCGTTCATCCTAATGTGGATCCTGGCAGAAGCAGTTCTTCTATTCCAGGGGGAGGCTTCAATGGGCTGACAATAGAGAAAAGTAGGTGGATTTCCCTTTCTTTGCTACAGAAAGTCCATGCAATGCCACAATAACACATTTGCAATTCCATTTTTCAAACAACATACCCCGAAAGTGTTAATCAGTGAGGTTTAAGTTTATTGAATTAAGTGTCTCTTAATTCTGTAAGATTTGCTTAGGATCTCACAGGTTATTGGCACTCTGTCACAAGTGACATCTACAATTTTAGTGGCTACAGTAAAATTGCCAGAACTCTTCATGCTTCAGGGCAAAAAGTAATCACCAGCTGAGGTCAGGAAACAATCTGACTCCATAGTGTAGTATAGAATCATAGCAATATAGGACTGGAAGGGACTTCAAAAGGACCTCAAGCCCAGCCTACTGTTTTGAGGTAGGATCAAGTAAACCTGGACCATCCATAAATGGTCTTTATCCAACCTGTTCTTAAAAACCTCCAATGATGGGGATTCCACAGCCTCCTTGAAAGCCTACTCCAGAACTGACTTACAGTGATAGTTAGACAGTTTTCCCTGATAGCTAACCTAAATTTCCCTTGCTGCAGGTTAAGCCCTTTAGTTCTTATCCTACCTTCAGTGACAGAGAACAATTGGTTACCTTCTGCACTATAGCTGCCTTTAATCTATTTAAAGACTGTTGCCAGGTTCACCTCAGTCTTCTTTTCTTAAGATTAAACATGCCCAGATTTTTACTCTTTCCTTGGAGGTCAAGTTTTCTAAATCTTTTATCATTATTGCTCTTCTCTGGACTCTCGCCAATTTATCCACGTCTTTCTTGTAGTGTGGCACCTAGAAATACCTGTGATTGTTGAATAGACAGAGACAATTAACACCAGAGTCTTATGTAGAAAACCCTTTAATACACCCCAGAAAAACATTAGCCTGTCTTGTAACTGCATCACACTGTCAGATCCACACCATGTCACACAGTGAAATTCATAATGAGGTTTTTAGATCTGCCTCTGAAGTGTCCATGATTGGCCTTCATCAGTATCAGAAAACCAAACTGGAGGGACTGTGGTACATATTCTGCATGGCAAATGTGTGTGTAAGGGGACAGCGCTCCAATGCCAAGCTACAGGATTAAAAGTGCTGGGCAAATGGCATGAATGTGTAATGACCTCCACTGTAAAGTTGTCATCAGATTCATCACTATCTGAGCACATTCAGATGGTCCATCTTGGGTGACTGGATGGATGAGTAGATGAGAGGGGGAATGAGTTGGATGTGTTGAAATTCATGGACGCCATGAATCAGATGCAGAGAGGACAGAACCAGGGTCCTTCAATGCCCCAGTCTCCTTACAATCACAGGAAGCAGATTACATGACATTCCCAGGTGACCTCTGCTCAGTGCTCTAAAGGAAAATGAAAATCTAATAAATCCCTTCCAGTGTGCCCTGGAGGGAGGCGCTTTCCCAAACTCACATGTACTAGTGACCGGTTTGAACTGAAGCATGAGAGCCTGGATCACTAGATGTAAGCATTTACCATAAGTAACAGACTTTGCACCCTGCAGATCCAGTTGAATAAAATATTTCTTTCTTGGCACAAGACCCTACTTGTTGGAATACAAAAGCAAAGGAGTTGCAGGAAAGGCACTGAAGCAAATCCAAATGCAAATCTGCAGGGAGGTTAAAAATATCAGGAGCTCCAAATGGGAGAAGGTGGAGCCGTAGATAAAACTTTTGCCTCCTAATGAGTGCTGTGATAGGAGAGTTTTGAACTGACTGCCAGTTTTCTGTTTCTTCATTGATGGAAGCAGAGGGAACACTAGGTTGTGCTGTTTCCCCTAGTTTGTATGGATGCTGCAATTCAAAGATTGCTCAGTTGCATTTTTCAGATGGTCCAGTCTTATTTTCTGCCACGGTTTGTGATGAAGTGGCTGTGGTGTTCAGAGCCATGGAGCGAAATGAATTGCATCTGCTGCTTGGAAAGCCCCAAGAACATGGGGCAGCTCTGTATGCTCCTAGCAAAACAGCATTTTGATTATTTGTTAAGACCTGATATTGTTTATGCATAATTCCATCACTATAAAATTGTGACAAAAGTTTGTTTTTTAAGGAGACCCTTTTTTTTTTTCCTATCAAGAGTTCACCAGGGAGAAATACATCAATAACTGTGGAATCTCCCTGGGAGATGAATTTAACTCCCTGCTGATGTTAAATACCAAGAAGGGGGAGAAAGCTATTTTCTTGATGTGTATTATATTACTTGAAGTAGCGAATACCTCAATTCCTTCTACCTTAAGGCTATGCATGTAGTGAACTGGGACAACATAATACGGGTTCTCAGTAGGGAAAAAGCTTAGATAAATGGTATATTAACATTGTTTCCTTCACACAGTAAAGAAAACTCCCCACTCCTAGAGAAGAGCTTCTTTATATTGCTGCTGTTAAACAGCCATTTGGCATCTCTTGAGGCTTTCAGATGAATATGTGAAATCAGATTAGGGATTGTGAGCACTGCAAAACTTGTGAGCAACATCCCAGAAGCTAGGTGCATTTGCCTTTAATTTTACAAGAAATCATGGTTCCTGCTGTGGTGCTTAAAGGACCATTCCCTTCATAAATCATACACCTTATGAGCCAATGACACTGGGTTTGTTAAACCACAGGATATATGGAGGACAATGGGAAGCAGAAGATAACAGAACCTGGTTTCCATGGTAGTTATATGGTTCAGTACAATGGTTCTCAGTCTTTCGCAGGTCATGACACACTTAGTGGTGTGCACAACCCTACAGGACACACCAGCCCACCCCCCACAACCCTTCCAGGCCAAATGCAGCCCCTGCCCCAGCTCTCAGCAACACACTTACCACTGCGTGGTGAGGCAGTAATGGCGTGACATCGTGGTTGAGAACCACTAGTTCAGTATATGCACCTTCTGTGTCCCTGTTACTCTGATGCTTCCTTGTAGATTCATACACAAGGGATTGGTCCGATCATCCTTTACATGCCCTACCTGTCTCCCCCATCGCTGCTGAGAAAGGCCTGCTGGGAAGGCCCATGCAGCAGCTACCCATGAGAGGTAGGGGGCATAGTCTGGGGCTCAATGGGGGTGGGTCTTGGGGCAGAAGAAGCTAGCCTTGCTCAGAGAAAGCTCCAGCTGCCCAGGAGTTTGCTCTTGACAGGGTGAGTCCTCTGGCCTCATAAAGCAAGTCATGTGGGCTGTGTTCACACACAGGCATTATTTCGATACAAGTTGTGTCGAAACAACTTGTATCGAAATAATGCCTTATTTCGAAATAACAATTCGAATTAACAGCTTTTTAATTCGAATTAAGGAAAAAAGCTCAAAGTGAAATAGCAGTTTCAGGCAACAGTTATTTCAAAACAAGTCACTGTTGTTTCGAAACAACACGTTCAGACTGCATTGTTTCGAAACAATTGTTTCGAAACAACATTGTTTCACCCCCAAACGGGGTTTAAGTTGTTTCGAAACAATGCCGTTGTTTCGAAACAATGGGTGCCGTTGTTTCTAAACAACCGTGCGTCATGTGAACAGGGTTTTTCTTATTTCGAAACAACCTCTGTTGTTTCGAAATAAGAGTGCTGTGTGAACACAGCCATAGTCACTACATGAACAACTTTAAGCATCCTGGAGGATTGAGCCCTAGACCCTCTCCAGATATCACCATGGTTGTGATATGATGCTGAGATTCCAGGTCCACGTATGTTCTGATGGCTTCAGCATAGACATCCCAGGGGACACCGTGACTCATGAACTTAATAATGGTACAAGAAAGGTTTCTATTGCTTAGGTAGTTGATTTGAACCCTATCCTGGAATTTGCCTTTTAAACCAATTTGCCTTCATAATTAGTCCATTTGTGCCCCAACCCAGCTACCTGAAAGAAGCAATGCATTCCAGTCTGTTGGCAGCAGTAGCAGGAGGTGGCATGACTCAGTATCTGAGGGTCTGTGAGCCAGTACTGGGTCCAAACACATGGTTTGAAAACCACGGCCATAGAGACAGATTTCTCAACTTACTTCTACAAGGCAGGGTTGAGGTGCATAGGCAAGGCAGTACAGTAGGAGCATGTGTGATTTGTCACCATCTGTGTGGTTCCTATTCTGTAAACAAACAAAGAGGCCTTCACTCCAAATCTATCCATTGCACTCCCTGCTGTTTTTGATGTAAAAAGAAAATCATGGAAAGAATATAAAACTTCATGCATCTGCCAGCTGCTCACTAATGAAGGTTAGAAAGAAACTGTGTTTGTGAACAAACTAGCCTATAATGGCTAACTTCAAGATTTCTTGCACCATTCTCTCAACTATCTGTTATAGGCCACTATCAAACAAGATACTGGACTAAATGGGTCATTAGTCTGATCTGGCATTTCTATTCTTATGTTCCTGATCTGTGCTTCAACTATTCCTATTTCAAGGTCAATACAGACAAGGTTATGTCTCTTTGCAAAGTGTATACACATTTTCTGAGTTTATAACATATTCCTGAACATGAGTCCACAAACACTCGTGCATACTCAGGAATAGAGAGACTGAATTGCTTTGCTCTCCCAAAGAGATAAAACCACAGAAATGCAAGGCTGAAAAAAGGCAGGATATTATACAACAAATCTGCTGCCCCACATCTCCCCTCTAACTAATACCCTAAAAAACAAACACCGAAAAAAACATTTGTAAAAGACAGGAGGAGAAGACTATTTGGGGGAAGAACAATCATTTCAGTAGACAGTTTTTCAAAAAATGTCTGTTCTCGTAGTTCTGCGCTGAGCCAATTTTTCACAAGGGTTTGGGATGAGCATAACGTAGAGCTGGTGAACTTGTCTTTCCAGCTGATAAAGCAGAATTACACAAGGGCTACGTTGAAGTGAACCCTGCCTACAGGTCAAGTACATAAAATACACTTGTCCTCTAGCAGGTTGAGGTTACCAATCTGATTTATGTTTGCAAGGACATATGATTCTTTTTCCAAGTCTGGTGCTCAGTCAAGCTTGGCCATGCCTCTGTTCTTGACTTTTTTTGAATGGTGAGGTTGAAAAGGTGAGGACAGGGGCAGTTTTAAAATAATTAATAGATGAAAGGGGACATGCGTGCGCCATGCTGTGCATTGGCGTGTTACTGGAGATCCAATTTTCTTCGATCCATGGACCGGGTATTTCATGGCAATTTTTTGCAAACTGGACGAAGATCCTTTCTCCATATGTTGCGATACTTGCCCTTAAAACCCTTATGATTAATAATAGTTACAAAGTGCTTAATAACAACAAGAGTCCTAAAAGTCTTCAAAGCGTCTGACAAAGTGGGATATTCTCCCACAAAAGCTCATGCGATAAATAAATCTGTTAGTCTTTAAGTGCCACAAGATTCCTTGCTTTTTTTGCTTTACTAAACTAACACGACTGCCCCTTTGGAACTTAACAAGAGTCCTGTGGCACCTTAAAGACTAACAGATTTATTTATCGCATGAGCTTGTGTGGGCTCCAAACCAGTTCTTTTGATGCATCTGACAAAGTGGGTCAGAGCCCATGAAAGCTTATACCCAAATAAATTTGTTACTTTTCAAAGTGCGCCAGGACTCCCATTATTTTTGCTGTATACAGACTAACATGGCTATCCTTCTGAAACTTGTCAAAGTGCTTAATAATTCTTAGCTTTTGTCCATGGATCTCAAATCATCTGCTAAAGGGTAACCAAGACTAACAACTCTCCTATAAAAGGTAAGCAATCACTACCCACATCATTAGGAACCTAAATACCTTTTGCAAATAAATACCTGTGTCCACTTTTGTAATGCAGTCACCTCTAAAGGGCAACATGACAGATGTTTAACAGGATCCCATCAGGCCATGGCAATTGTTAGGAGTGAAAGGGAGGAGAAATACCATCTCCATGTGACACTTCCAGGGAAATGTGGGTAGCCAGAAGTAGCCCAGCTCAGAACTTGACCAGGACACTAAGGCTAATTCTTCATCAATTTCATAAAATGCAATAACATTTTTAATGACCATGGGTATTCATGGCTTAGTTTTATATCTCATCTGAAAGATGGCAACCCTGCAGCACAGAGACTCTTGCATCCTTCCCGTAGAGTGGTTCACTGATCACTCAGAGGGCAGGTCTACACCACTGTTCTCTCTAAGCTGTGCACGTGCGCACAGGTTGTGAAACCCATGCACACGACAAACTAAAGTACATACAAACAAATTCAACAGTGCTAATATAAGAGCCCACAAAGAAATTTTTTGCGCACACAAAGAAATTTTTTGTGCACACAGCCTACAAAAAATTAGAGGGAACATTGGTCTACACTGCCACCGTTTTCAGCGGCAGTTGAAGAGAGATATGCAAGTTACTTAAATAACTTGTATATTTTCCTTCAAATTCATTACGTCTGGCACCTCCACTGTGCTGAGTCAAAGGGATGGCCCTCCGTTCGTCTCAGTGCCACTCCAGTTGCTGGGGTGGTGGTCAGGGATCGACTTCCCAATCAACTGAATGGGTCCTCACGTACCCAATCTGGAAAATCAGTCTGATGGCAGCAAATTTGCTGGTGTCAATGAAGACAAGTCCATAAGGAAGAGTGCCGCCTATTAAATTTCTAGCACCACTTCCTGCAGCACCTACTTAGGGTATGTTTGCACAGCAATGGAAAGTCCAGAGCTGGCCCAGGCCAGATGACTTTGGCTCGGGTTGCAAGGCACAGCTGATTTCCTGGCTCAGTCTGGAAGCCTAGTTTTGCTGTGTAGACGTATCCCTAGGTGTTTCTTAGTAGCCTCATCCAAGAGCAACTCTCCACACAGCTGAGACCTGATTCTGTGCCGTGCTGAGCACATACACCTCCATGTGACATCCTGAAGAGATGTTGGTTCTTGGCACCTCTTAGGAGGACACCCATTATAAGCGATAGGCAGCCAGGTTCACAATTTGTTTGCTTCCGATATAAATCCAAAAGTTCAGCTGTTGAGCTGAGCATTCTGCACTCCTAAGAACAGGCTTTCATACGAGATCTGCTGCATAGCCTCTCGCCCTATCTGCTAGCAAGAGGGGTAAGAATATATATATTTTAAAACCCCGACATAGGGGCTTATTTCCATCTGTTCTAGTAAAAAGAGCCCTCTAATATCTCCTGAATCAGCAAGCCCAGTAATCCTTATTACTAACCACCATGAGAACAAGCTAAAATGTGCAATTCATGGTTCACAGAGACAGGGGCATTGGCTAGTAACTAATATTTTGTGTTCCTAAGGTGCCTTACATCTGAAGATCTCAAAGCAATCACTGAAAACAAATGGACTACACACTGCAGTGTTCCTATGAACACTACTTATAGGGATGATTTTGAAAGGTGCAGATGGGTGACTTTCTGCAGGAGGAATTGGGAGTTTTTAGCTGCCCTTTTGCTTTGGAAAGTCTCCCCATATCCTCAAAGCTGTTCAGAGAGATTGAGATCCAGAGAAGACTGGGCCAAGCTCAAATGGTGAGGCAGAAGCAGAACTGGGTAGCACCTCCTGACTCTGAGTCTCATATTGTAACCATTACATACGGCAGCTTCCCATGTATCGGTCTTGCTGGCAGTTCAGGACAGAACCTTGCTCATGTAGCATTTAATCCAGCGTGGCTGTGAGAAAGGTGAAGTTACTTTACCTCGACAGGTATAATCCTTTGCGGAAGACATATCCTTGAAGTCCTGTCTGGCTCTTCCTGTGATGGTTCAGCTACAATCTCAGGCTCACGTGACGTGAAGCAAAAGGAGCAAGAGGTGGTCCAATCCATTATTCCATCTCTCCTTGCATCTTCCTCTCAATTATTTGCTCAGATAACGCCCCGGGTGCTTGATGCATTCTCGTTCTGCCAGAGCTCTCAAACCACACGGGGAATGTCTGAGGGATATCATTTCTTTGGGGGAGAGGCCTGCAGCTGATTGGCTGGCCCCTCCGGCTGCACCTGGAAAAGAGTAGGATTTCTTTAACTGACCCTTATAAAAAGGGCAGCTGGAAATGGAGGTGTGCACTACAACACTCTCCAGAAAGCTAAGAGGACAAGGGCTGTGCTTCCAGTGAACTGTTACTGAAGCTACTGCAGCCGAGAGAAATAGCTACAAAAGCCAAGTGACCACAGAGACACTGTAATATCCCTTTCCACTAAGGCTCTGAGCTGAGAGCCAGGAAATTCTGGATTACAGAGTTAGTAGTGTGAGGGACAGACTGGGGAAGGAACAATTTGGCCTGAACAGACTTTTGAGATAAAAGTCTACAGGTTCTGGGTTGCTTTGTTGTAGGGTTGTATCCAGGGGTGAGTCTGGGCGGGCTGGGGCTCACCCAGCTGAAAATCAGGCCCATCGCCACAGCAGCCAGCAGTGGGGTGAATTTCTCTGCTGCGGCCGTGGGTCCCAGCCAGCAACTGTCGGCTGCAGCCCCAAGTGGAAGAGACACTGGCGCAGCTGCACGTGCAGTTGCAATCGTTGTTGCGGCCGGCTGGGCCCCACAACAGTGAAGAAATTTGTGCCACTGCCAGGCGCTGTGGTGAATGGGCCTTATCTCAGCTTCCATTCATATGACTGGAAACTGCCCAGCCCACCCTACAGAGTCAGGGGCCCAGCCAGAAAACCTCACCTGAGTATGCCTCTGGTTTGTTGAGAAGGTTTAAAACAACTGACCCTGCCGAGAGTCCTTGCGAGAACTTAGACAGAATTACCAAACTGAGTGAGTGGACTCAGCAAGAACAAAACCAGGTCTGATAGGAGGAGGGTACGCTAAGATAGACCCCAGTCCTCTTACACACACACAGAAGCATTTTTCCTCCCTACTTTATTAGATGCCATTTTGATCAGTCTCTATTTTCATTCACCCCCCCTGTTTTAGTAGACATCACTATATGTAACCATCATGGAGCTTGTTCTTGAGAGCTGATGCATTTACAGCAATGTGACATGAGTTAATTTCCAAGCTGCTTTCCTCTCCACTCTGTTCCCATTTGTCCATGACCTCTCCTTTCCCTTCCTGTTGCCTCTTCTTACTCACGCTTTCAGAGTCAAGTGCCCTGAAGAGGAAAGCTGCTATCAGCAGTCAGGAGAGGTCTGATGAGAAGCCCCTATCAATGAAAGCCTGTCCCCTGAAGACATCTTTTCCCACTGCCCTCCCCACTTTGAGCTCAGATTGGGTAGAGAGGTGATGGTGTCAGCTTGCAGAGGATCAGCTGCCTGAGTGGAGATCCAGGTTCCAAAGGGGCAGCCGTGTTAGTCTAGTAAAGCAAAAAAAGCAAGGAGTCTTGTGGCACTTAAAGACTAACAGATTTATTTATCGCATGAGCTTTCATGGGAGAATATCCCACTTTGTCAGACGCTGAGATGTGACTCTGCATCAGCAGTATGGGGAGATATCTGAAATAATTTTGTGAAAAACCTTACTGGAGAGATTTAAGGAAATTTCTGGTTTTCTGGTTCACATCTAAAAAGAAGGCAGCGTCTCCCAGTGGATAGTGCGCTGGACTGGAACTCAGGAGTGCTAGGGTCTATTTCCAGTTGTTCCATTGACAGGCTGTGTGTACATCACCGACTTCCTCAACCACTCTGTGCCTCGGTTTTCCCTATCTGTATAATGGGGGAATAATGCTAACACACTTAGCTAAAGCTCTTGAAGAGCTGTGAATGATAGGGCAATTTACAGAGCCCTGGATCACTCCTCAGCTGCTGTAAGTAGGCATGGCTCCTGTCATGCCGGTGCTTCCATGTACCAGAGGATCTCTATCATATTTAAAAGCACAGAGAGAGGAAATTTATAGGAAAAAGTAACTTTATATTATGGCTGGAAGCAGGAAGTGAACCCTGGAGAAACAAGCAGTTGTGCATGGGCTTGCTCATCCCATGATAGATAGCACAGGAGCAAAAAGGAATCTTTGATGATACAAGTCCATCCTCCTGGCTCAGCACTTCTTAGGAAAATAGCACAACAGAAAACTGGCAGGATTGTGAGTGGGCTGAGGATACCTGGCACTTTATCTAGAATAGACAAATAATATATGTATTAAAACCTCTATTTATTTGCATGTGCACATTCCCCTCACCCTGTATGGGACCCATGTCCTGTTGAAGAACAGCTCTTTGGAACAGGGACTTTCTCTGTTATATTTGTAGACAGGGCTTTGCTTCTTTCCCTGCTTTTAAATATGATACAGATCCTCAGGGGCTGTATCTGAGAGCATTGACTTCACAAGAGCCATACCTATTTCCACCAGTTAAGGATCTAGTCTAGTGCTTTGTGAATTGCCTTTTCCATTATTCGTTTATTAGTCATCAGGATGTTTTCCCTCCATTTGCCACTGAGTGCCAGAAGGTAGAAATCACATAAAACTAGAGAAGAGTATAGAAAATAACTTTTGTAACCAACTAGCTTTTCTACTTGAAACACCAGACCCCATTAGCTGCTCTTCACCTTGCAGGGAAAGAGTTAAGTGAGTTGTGCTTGAAGCCCTAATGCTGCTCACTCAAAAAGGAGTCTTGGTAATGGTCTATGCAGACTGTGGAGCCGGTCAGGAAAGATGCTTGCTCACCAACTTCAGTTGGCCTTTTTTTTTTTTTTTTTTTTGTTAAGAACATCACTTTTATATTGCTGTTTCATTACTGAAGAAATTCAGGTCCTATGGTCTCACTTACAATAAATTGCTGTGGGACTTACATCTGAATATTGACTATAATACAGAACAGTAACCAGCCTGGTCTATCAAAAAAGGTATTGTGGTTGTAAAGGCCTTACTGCTTACCTTTCCAGTAAGTGCCTAAAATCTCCCCAAAGAAGCCCATTGCCTTTTGCTCTTTGTTACTTCCAGTAACTAGATATTTCAGAACAGCATAAGTGCAGTAGTTAGACATGGCTTCACTTACAGAAGCCTAAGGGTTTTACAACTAAGTGCATTATGATGGATCTGTCAAGGCTATCTGAGAGCATAATATGCTCTGTCCTTCTGTGCAGGGAACATTATTTTTATTTCTAGAATCCCTGCAAGCAAGCACCTTCCTTTTTTCTATTGAATTCTTAGAGGAAGAAAGAGAGAGGTAAGGACACCATTTCTTCTTGCATGGCTACTTTGTTCTCAAAGAGAACAAAAATGAGACAGAGAGCAGGGATTCCCTCACATAGCATTAGGACGGAAAGCCTGAACAAGTGGATCCAAGTATGTGAATATACAATACCAGATGGCGAAGCATTTTCACATGGAATGTAGGATGGAAGGGGAGATGGAAAGTAGCTTACAGGCATGTGACATCCAACCTGCTAAACTCTGAGTGACCGGATGAAATGATAAGCTGTGGGGAGGAATGACAACTGGGACTTTGTTATGCATGCAGTTCACAGGAAATAACATTTAAGATTATTATTTGCAAATCCTAAAAACTGAATCTCATTCTATTATGGCTACAGCTTTCTAGTCCAATTAGAAGTGTGGAGGAATCTTCACATAGTCTGCCCACATAAATGCTCTTGGCCATGCAAACTAACCAGTACTTCCCGCTTGGATTCTCTGCAACTTGCTAAAAAGGTGTTACTAATTCTGGATTCAATCCTGCAAGGTGTGCTTAGCTCCCTCAACTCCCATTAATTTCTCACTAGGTGCTCAGCATCTTGAGGAATGAACTCTTCTGCTGTATTTACCTCCTTGGCTCTGTTTTTCCAGAAAGATTCCTAATAGAAATGATGGGACCGAATCCGGTTTAGTCTTCTCAGGTGTTGCATTCCGACTGTAGTCAAGGACACTACTTCCATGAGTTTCATGAGCAGGACTAGTCCCTAACCTTGTCCGCATGTCTTCTAAAACTTTGCATCTGTGTGGGTTTAGACTGGAAAAAAGCAAAACCAGAAACTTGGAGAAATCTTTGTTCTGCCTTTGACCTGTAGGAGCTAATCCTAGGGGAAACATCTTGTCTTGCTGCTTAATGCACAGTGACTTTTTGAAAGACCGTCCCATTTCTGGGCAAGCTATGTAAAAATGTTAGAGAAAGGTGGTTGTTTGTGTTCATAGAATCATAGAAGATTAGGGTTGGAAGGGACCTCAGAAGGTCATCTAGTCTGATCACTTGCTCAAAGCCGTATGATTAAAATGCTTTTAAAAATCAAAGTGAAAACCAGCTGTAGCACAATCTACTGTATAAGCTGGAGTGTAAAGGAAACTTTCTAAGAACTCGTATGGGCCCAGTCCATGTTCAGGAACAGTCCTGTACATCCAAGGTTGTGCACCATTTCTTTATACTTTTTGTGTATCGTTAAACTTTGCAGATCAGTTATGATCAGTGAAAATAATCTGTATGTTTCACTTTTTGTTCTAGTCAATTTCTCCATCAATTCATTTTCTGGTTCTTGAATACTAGGAGCAATCACTGTTGCCAACTATCATGAGTTTATCGCAAGTTTCGCATCAGGTGCTGCTTTTTAAAACCTAGTTCCTGGAGTCATGTGACTATGTGAGATTCAAGTTCCAAAGGGTTAGCCATATTAATCTAGTTTAGAAAACAAGCAAGCAGTCCTGTGGCACTCAAAGACTAGCAAATTTGTTTATTGCATGAGCTTTCATGGGAGAAGATCCCACTTCATCAGATGCTTAGAAGATGGGGTGACCTTACACTTCCCTGCATTAATATTCCTCCCATTCTGTAAGTTCCCTCATCTCCTAAGCATCTGACGAAGTGGGATTTTCTCCCATGAAAGCTCATGCAATAAATGAATTTCTTAGTCCTTCGGCGCCACAGCACTCCTTGCTTCTTATGTGAGACTCAAGTCTTACCAGAAAAGAAAAAGAACAGCTTCTAGCTACCTCTCCCCCACCTTCCTACATCCTAGAATATGAAGGAAAGCTAGAAAACTTGACCCAAGAGTAATCTAAAAATTCAGAGACCAAAGGACAAAGAAAAACACCCCAATATTTACTATTTTTAAAGCAAACCTTTTGATTGAAACCTGACTTGCGTGATATTTTGCATACTTAAGGTTGGTGATACTACAGTTGTCTTTGTTTCGGTGTGGGTTCATGTAGAGAATGGAAATATATGCATCCAAAATACTGTGGGCTTTTTTTGTTTGTTTGTTTTTGCTCCCATCTTTTTTTGCTATTCTTTGTCCTTTCTAATTGATCAGAAGTCAGTAAAGAATGAATATAATAGAAGGGAGGAAGATGAGGACTTGATATTGCACCATTAAAGTCAAGGGGAGTTCTGTTATTGACTCCAGAAACAGCTTTGGGGCCAGATGTGTGTAATGTGATTTCAAATTAAAATTTATGTAGCTGAGCCTAGTTTTTATGAGACTTTTAAAGACTGGCTGGTTTGGAATTATCCTTATCTAGCCAGGAGTTAATAAATGAATATCTCTGAATAGCTGCTGTCAACATCTGGTTCCAAATTATAAAAAGATCTTTATCCTTAGCCAAAATTCTGGGGCATCTAAATAATCTAGGAGACAGAAGACCAAATTCTGCTCTCATTACTCCAATGTAAATCCATGTGGCTCCACTGAATTCAATGGAGCAGTAGAGGATTTACACTGGCATAGAGAGAAGAAGAATACGAGCTGTGATTTTTCAAGTATGCGAACAAAATACTATGTCAAAGCCAGACTTCTGAAGTACAGCGTGTGAGGATATTGTCATAAATAAAACCCTTTGAAGAATTTTTGGAGACAGTAAGGGCTCTGTTTGTGATGAATAAAGCAGAAGTGTTCTTCAGTAGTTTCTCACAGAATTTCAGTGCCACAGATGAGAGAGCGGGTGGGAGAGACAAGTTGGTCTCTTGGACTGTTGTTCTGATATTTCTTACCCCGGACTAAGTTGGGAGTAACTGCATTGCACACAACAGAGCTGTGAGAGGGGAAAACTAATATAAGAGAAAGCAAACGTAAAAGTTGGTAACTCTTTTTCCTCAAAAAAGTTACTTATACATAGATTTAAAATTCAACCCTTCTGTAAAGCAGCACTTTTTCAAAAGTAGTGATGCCCAATATAGTAAGAATCCATTGGGTCAATGAGAAAGAACCAAGCTGCGTAAGCACAGACTTATGAGACTGATTGGGGGGGAAAATCATCCTACCTCCATGAACTGCCCTCACATTGAGGTGATTAGAGTAAATGTTCTTGCAAAATCCAGTCCTGACAAATGAAGATAATGTGAAACGGCAGCGGAGTTGGGAGCCCAAAAATACCTAAAAGCAACTGATCCATTTATGAACCTAGTCTCAGACAGGCATAGTGACTTTTGAATAATTTGAGTAATGTACTTTATTTGCTTCAGTAAGGGAAAAAGCTGAAGAGTAGTGCCAGCAAGTGGAATAACAGATATGCCTGGCATATGTTTTTCCCTGAACAGCTGAGAGATGTAGTGATTTCTCAAGTAAACATTATCAACTCATTGCGATGTAAAATCTCCTTAATTGCATAGCCATACTTAGCAGGTCACCTTAAGAAGAGACGTAGTGCAGAGATCAATAAGAAATTTACCATGGCTTTTAATAAATTGGTGCCAAATCAAACAAGACATTGACTCTGAAACTTACTGGTGTGCAGGATCAGGAAATGTAATGATAAATCACGTTGTTAAGAATGTCTTAATACAATGAGATTCCACAGCAAAACCAGTATCAGTGGTGTTATTGTTGCACGTAAATAGTGTGGCAGGTAGCCTAACGTGGAAGCTAGTTCCCAGCACTAGAATAGTCCAGGGGTCGGGAAGCATGGAACACAGAAAAGCAGCAAAGTCAGAGAAAACTTTGTGACTTTTGATCTTTACACCAAGCCCGTGTCCAGCAGAGAATAAACCTGTGGTTGGTTTATTGAATGCCCTACCACCTTCCATGACTGTTCCTGTGGTGGCTATTAATTCACAGTGCAGGTGTACAGGGCAAAATACAGTAGCCTTGTAGCCCAGAAGTTTGCTGCTCCCACAACACTCAGTTTAGCCATGAAAGCATCAATCATGGCTTGATAACACAGTCACCAGGGCAGCCTCTGGCAACTGTGAAAAGCGTTTAGTCTTCTAAAGTAGTGGGTCTCAACCCTTTAGGACTCAGGAGCAATTGTAAATGTTTGTAGCCTGTTATGCCCCAGTAAAGACTGGGTTGGAGATCCTGGATCAGAGCTGTGACTAGGTATTTTGGAACCCGGGGAGAGCAGACGTGTGCCATGGAGAAAAGCTCACAGGGTCACATCTCCCTCACCCTGAAAATTTTTTGGTTGTTCCCCTCTCCTCCAGCTCAGATGAACTGTGTGGCCCCTGAGGAGAGGCAGGGGATGGAGGTGGCTTACCCAGACTCCCACTGTGATGCGTGCTGTCTGAAACTTGAGTGGTCCTGGAGAGGGAAGGTGAGCCCAGTCACCTGTCATACGGCTCATTGAAACATTCTGGCGACCTAATTTAGGGTCCTGACCAAAACACCTTGGTGAAAGATGCTGCTGATGTGAATTGGCCAAAATGGTGGATGATGGAGATGTGGTGTTTTCATTTCAGCTTTTATCAAAGGTTAATCTCTGAGGGCAACCACATGCAACGATATGCAGTGTGTGAAATGAATTGGTGACCTCCCCAACTACAAAAAGGACAGGCCTCTGTCCATATCTCAACACAATTGCCCTTACAACTAGCATACCTTTTTGCTGCCTAGCAAAGATACAAAGTTCGAATGATCCCTCAGGCCTAGAAATGGTCCCTCCAACTCAGTGATGAAACACGCTAGTCAGATGGGTTGCAGTGAGAAGTTCAAATAATCCTTGGCTATAAGAGAGCTGTTTTCTGGGTCCACGCAGGATCTCAGATTCATCAGCTCTGAACTCATAAGAGAGAGAAGAGAAATATATATTTCAAGACTGTAAAAAGCTTGAGTGACTGTTGTGGCTAAACCTAACAGAGTAACTCCACCTGGGTCATTGCTTTTCTTTGTGGTAATACCTCAGGCCTGCCAGTGCTTGCCATGTGGAAAGATTCTTATAAAAACATTTATCTTGGTGTCATGTGGAAGCTGCATTTTTCACTGTTATGGCATTATGTCAATCCCACTGTGGGCGGGAGGTCACAAGTCATACTCCCACACTCATTCTTCAATTTACTGTACTGTGAATGGCCATCTCAATCGTGATGAACCCATGCAGCTTGTGAAATAAGAGTTACGCCAGCCTGCTGTAGGAGTGGTGACTGATAACTTGTGAGGGTTTTTAACTGGGTTTTCTACTAGTGCAATTCAAATACATCATAGACTTCAGGTCCTGTCTGGCACAACGCACTGTATCTTCAGCCTTTTTTGTACTATGTGGCAGGGAGGGGTTTGGCTGCTGCCTGCCCACGTAACTGCTTTTATCACCTCCCAAATCCTATCATCACTGTTTCTGTCCCCTCCTCACCTCTCGTGTCTATGATGATGCAGACGATGGGAGCTAAATAGTTACACTGTAGAGTCAGAGTAATTTTCTGTCTGCATGGATCCAACAGGAGATTTGGGAGGCAGGTTGGTCTTTCTTCTTCTTCAACAGATGGGGTTCATTGTACAAGTCCTATGCCTCCAAAGTGCTCTGTTCAGTGCTATATCCTCTGTCATCTCCCTTGATAACATCTCTTCCTTTATGACGTCCAAGCACTTCTTGGGCCAGCCCCTCTAAGAATGACTGTTTTGCAGTGAAAAACCTATCATGCCAGCCAACTTGGGCCCAGGCTGCAAGGCTGTTTCATTACTATGTAAACGTCTGGGTTTGGCTTGGAGCCTGAGCGATAGGACCTTGTGAAGTGGGAGGGCTGCAGAGCTCGGGCTAGGCCAGGAAGTCTAAGCCACAGTAAAATAGCCCTGCAGCCCAAGCTCCACAATCCTGAATTGTCCTGCACTCGGGTGCCTCATTGCTGTATAGACAGACCCTATGTCTTTCTCTTTCAGTCTTGTCTGTTGGAGTCTCTTACTGATATAGTTTCAGGAGACTGCTTTACTCAACCAAACCATCAGGGCCCACACTGCCTCCTTTTTCATTTATGGGTGTTACTTTGAGCATTTCTCTAACATCTACATTGCCTCAGTTTGTCTTTCTTGTGTACACCACTCGCCCAGCTCAACATTCACATTTCTGCAAAATGTATGTCTTCTTTGTTGCCTAACATTCAGCAGCATGGGTTAATACTGGACTAACCACCCTTTTATAGACTTTCCCTGTTAATCTTACCAGTATCTTCCTGCTACACACAGTGCACTTATTTCTCTCCATTTGAACCAGGCGTTTATTATCCTACCTCTAATTTCATTCAGTATTTCCATATTTTCTGAATTCTGAAGCCTGGATACTTGAAACTTTGCAGTTTCCATTTGCTGACCCATCTAGTTTCAAGGATAATTCTTCAGTGTTCACCTGATTGAAATTATGTACCATACACTCTGTTTTCCCTCTCCTTATTGTGAGCCCACGTCTCTCCAACTTATCTTGCCATGTATCAAGATCCTCTTCTAGGCTCTCTTTTTCCTCATTTACAAAGAGTGTGCATCAAGGTATCTCCAACTGTGTTCTTTCTTGGAGGGGTATATAGGATAAGGATAAACAGAGTGCTCAGTGGTGACCCCTAATTTGTGTTTATTTCTCCTCTCCAGGCTATCCCCCAAAAATTAAACAAATACTCCTCCAGGAGGCTGTCCTTTTCAACTCATGGTCTCTAGGCAGGAGTTCAGTATTGGGTTCCTGGTCTTGATCGGTTGACAAAAGTCTTGGAAACTCAAATGTCTACATGCTTTTCACGTAAGCCTAATAGTAATAATGAAGCACCTGTGGACTTCATGGGGTCTCTGGCACTGCTCCCCTTTTCAAGGACAAACGCTGGCATAGAATTTTATTGTTTTAGGGAGAGGGCTTGAGTATGGGGGGATCAGGTAGAGGCTGGAGAATAAAGAGGTTGTTTTAATTATGAGTGTCCATTGATGCTGGGACAGTTTTCTCAGAGAGGAAAGTTTTGCAGCATTTCCTAAAGATAGTCAGATGCTGGACTGGCCTAATCTCCTCTGGAAAACTCTTCCAGATCCAGGTCCTCTCAATAGAGAATGCTTTGTCCCCGACTCTCATCCACTTGTTCCTGGGCATTCTCACAGAGACTCGCTGCTGCCATGATGGTTCAAAGATCAAAATTTGATCTTTGGTGTAGCTGGGGCTTAATCCATTAATTGCTTTGAAATTTATTACCATTGCCAAGGCCTGAGACAGGCATCAGAAGCTGACTAGGAGCCAGTGGAGGGACTTGAGATAGGCTTAAGGCATTCACAGCAGCCTGAGCATGGACAAGAAGGGCAGCTGAATTTTGTACAAGTGGACCCTGTGTATTATCTTCACACTCAGTTTCAGATACAATGAGTTACGGCAATCCAGCCTAGAATCGACACATGCAGGGATTACTGTGGCCAGGTCCTGTCCAGGAGAGAGGTATGAATATTCTTAGAAAGGTGAAAGATGGCAGTTTTGGAAACTCATGCTACCAAGCCTGCCAAGGTGAGTGAGAATTCAAAACAGGTTCCAAGGCTTTGCACCATTTCATGTCACCAATGTGTTGGAGCCCTCCTTTCTCTCTCTGTGGGAGGGCTCCTTCAGTTCACCACACTGCCCAAATAAGTAGATATCTCCACACTGTCCTGCAGCCCCAGGCAGGCAGTCAGTCAGTCAGTCGCATCTTAATCAAGGACCACAGCAGCCTGACCAACATGCATAGCAAATGAAGTGGAGAGAGGTGGAGACTACAGACCTGGGAAGCTGTCACTCTCAGAAAGCCAGGGCCAGATCTACAAATGTACTAATCACTTAGAAGCTTTAACTGAGCCCTAGTCTACACTTACTGGGATTTTCGTCGGTGGTCGATGGCAGATACACAAGGCATGGAAAATACCTTGCGTATCTGCCAGTGACTTTCTAAGGCACTAGGACACACTGGTGGAAGCCGACCATAAATGGCTTGAGGTTGGCTTTCAGCAACTCCTGTTAAGAGCCGCTATGACGGCTTCTGGAGCACAGCAGCGAGTTCATATTCGCTGCTAAGTCGTGTCTGGAAGATCACGGTGATGGTGGCAATTTTGCAGCCATCAGTCTAGATATACCCTGAGAGTGATAGAAGACAAGACTTCTTTTTCCCACAATCTGTGGAGAACAGTGGGAGCTGATCAGGCAGGCTCCTAGTTTCTAAACAGGGCTTCATAGACTCCAAGGCCAGATAGACTCACTGGGTTCATCAAGTCTGAACTCCTGTATAACACAAGCCATAGAACTGCTCTGACATAATTCCTATATGAGTATCTCTCTCAAAAGAAAATTCCCTGTCTTGGAAAAGTTGTTACAGTGGTTACTTACCTCACTGTTAAAAATTTATGTCTTGCTTCTGAATATGTCTAGTTTCAGCTATCTACCACTGATACAATGGCTACTGTTACAGGTGCAATGGAAAAGAAATAGGAAATAGAAATAGGAAACTACCTGTATGGCTGTATGTCCAGGAAGCTGTGAAGCTTCCACAAGGTGGCAAAGTACAGATTGTTTTTAGAAAAGATCAAGTCCGCACCTTTTTTATGATACTTTATTCCTTGTGTGGAAAAAGAAAGCAAGTATGGAAATGAAGGGAAAACAGGGATGTAGAAAAAACAATCTGAATACCCCAAGGTGCTGTCAAAGGGATATTCTGCTTTAAAAAGAAGAAGTCTTATTCTTACATAGGCCAAAACAAGAAATTACTGGGAAAAAATTAAACCAAACTTTAATGTGGTATGCATTTCTAGTAGCATCTTGGGTAAGCACGTAAACGAGGGCTTCTCTTAATCTCTAGCTCCACCATTGTTATATTTGTATAAGTAGAAATGCGCACACACT
Source organism: Podocnemis expansa (assembly GCA_007922195.1). Lineage (NCBI taxonomy): Eukaryota > Metazoa > Chordata > Testudines > Podocnemididae > Podocnemis > Podocnemis expansa. The sequence goes on along the minus strand of ML682008.1, from coordinate 646,571 downwards.
CACAGGTGTGAATAAACTTAACCCTTACCCCTTAACATATTTAAAAATTGTTTTCAGGTCCACCCCCACACGCCCTGACTTTTAACCTTTCCTCATAGAGCAGGTTTTCTAAAGCTTTTATCATTATTCATTGCTGTCTTCTGAACTACCTCCAGTTTATCCCCATCTTTTCTAAAGTATGCCTCCCAGGACTGGACACAATACTCCAGCTAAAGCTTCACCAGTGCCAAGAAGAATATAATATTTATCTCCTGTGTCTTACATACAACTCTCTTATTAATGCATCCCAAAACTTTAGCTTTTTTCACAACTGTATTGCATTGCTGACTCATACTCAATTTGTGGTGGACTTTAATCCTTGAATCCTTTTCAACAATATTACTATGGCTGTTTGATTTTTACCTTCCTAAGTGCAGTATTTTGCACTTGTCTTTATTAAATTTCATCTTGTTGAATTCAGATCCTTTCTCTAATTTGTCAAGTTCCTTTTGAATTCTAATCCTGTCCTCCAGATTGCTGGCAATGCAGTCCAATGTGGTGTCATCTTCAAATTTATAAGCATACTGTCCACTGCATCATACAAGTCAATGATGGAAAATATTGACTAGAACTGGCTGCAGACCAGAGTACTGTGGGACAATGTTAGATACACTCTTTCAGTTTGCCAGAGAACCATTGATAACTCCTCTTTGAGTACACTCTCAATTTGTTGTACATTCTCCTTACAGTAATTTCATCTACATAGTAGTTCCCTAGTTTGTTTATGAGACTATCTTGTGGGACTGTGTTAAAAGCCTTACTAAAATGACATCTGATCCTTTTTGCTATCCCTTAGGCCAATAATCCTATCAAAGAAGGAAATTAGGTTGGTTTGACATTATTTGTTCTAGAAAAAAATCAATGTTGGCTATTCCTCATAACCCTGTTATTCTCCAGGTGCTCACAAATTGACTGTTTAGTTATTTGTTCCTGTATCTTTCCAGGTATTGAAGTTAAGATGACTGATCTATAATTTTCCAGGTCTAATTTGTTCCCCTTTTTAAAGAAAAGCACAATAGTATATTAGCCCTTCTCCAGTCTTCTGGGACCTCATCTGGGCTTCATGAGTTTGCAAAGATAATTGCTAACAATTCTGAGACTGCTTCACCTTCAGCTAGTTCCTTAAGTACCCTAGCTAGGATAAATTTCATCAGACCTTGCCAGTTTGAATACATGTAACTTATCTAAATAGCTGAGCCATAATTCTGGTGGGGCAAATGGGGCTTTGTGTGGGGTGCCCCAGAGTGGCTCCCTTGAACCGCTCTATCAAAGGGTGCGCTCCGCCTTGCTCAAGGTGCTGCTCATTGTAAGGGGTGCATTCTGGGTGGAACGCGCCCCGGACACCAAAATGCCTCATTACAGTTGTGCTAAATAGTCTTTAATCTCTGTTTTCCCTGTTTTGATTTGCATTCCTCTCTCCCTTGCTGTTAATAATAATTGCACTGAATACCTGGTCACCATTAACATTTTTAGTGAAGAACAAAAATAGTGGAACAACATAGGCATTAAATACCTCATCTATCTTGTTCTCATCAGTTATTAGCACTCCTTTTCTGCTAAGTAGAGGACTTGCACTTTCCTTCATCTTCTTTTGCTCCCAATATACTTAAAAAACCTCTTCTTATTCCCTTTTATATCCCTTGTTAGGTATAATTCATTTTGTGGCTTAGCCTTTCTGATTTTCTCTCTAAATGCTTCTGCTATTCTTTTGTACTCCTTAGCAATTCATCCATGTCTCCACTTTTTGTAGGACTCCTGTTTGAATTTTAGGTAAAGAGTTCCTGATAGAGCTATATTCTCCTCTCCCTACTCTTTCTATTGCCACCTTGAGAAACTGACGGTTCACCTCTTTTCCTTAGATTTTCTTCCTGTGGGACCGTACCTGTCAGTTCTCTGAGTTTAGTAAAGTCAGCTTTTTTTAAGATCATCATCCTTATACCACTGCTCTCCTCCTTACTTTCCTCAAAATCATGATGCCTATCATTTCATGACCACTTTGATCCAAATTGCCTTCCACCTTTTATTTCATAGCCAATTCTGCCTTGTTGGTGAAAATCTAGTCTAAAATGACCCTCCCCTGGCCTGCTCCTTCCTATTCTGAAACAAAATGTTGTCCCCAACACATTCCAAGAACTTACTAAAAATCTTGGCCTTTACCATAGTACTTTTCCACGAATGTCTGGATAATTAAAGTCCCTCATGATTACCAGGGTCAGTTCAAATGGTCATGATTATGGGATATTCGGAATCCAAACCTGAAATCAAGATACTAATTTTTTCAGAGTACTTGACAAATCTTTATCGTGGGTGAAACCAAAATGCCAGATCCGGCTATAGCAGATGTTTGTGTACATTGCAGCGTTGCAGTCATTTAAGTGCCAGAATATGAGAGAGACAGTGTGGGTGAGGAAATATTTTATTGGACCAGCTTTTGTTGGTGGAAGAAACTAGCTTTTGATCTTCGGTATACAACCAGTATATCAGTAATACAACAAGTTAGGGGTTAATAAACAGCTTTGATTACAGAGTTTATAGCATCTCAGGATGCGATAGAGGGATACACAGTCACACAGATCTGACAGCTCACCCTGCATTAGAATCAATAAATACTCTCTTTCCTCCGGCCCGTGGATCATGTGGCCATGTTAGTGACAGGGGTGTCAGAGGGAAAATCAGAGAAGTCATTATGGGTGCCCATCATCCATTTTTTCTCTTACTTGTGCCTGATACTATTAGTTTTGAAATCTTGAAATTCATCTTTGTGTGTAGAAAAAGGAGCCTGTGTTTGTCTTAGTGATTCTGTCAGATGGGAAATTCATGTTGAGCCCTGGAAGACATCTCTGGTTGTTTAATTTCCCTGCCTTATATTATAATACAGCTATAGGAAGAGTGAAAGGACACTGTTTACATGGTCTGTCTAATTTTGCCTTGAAAAAATGCAGTACCATCCCATCAAGGCATCCTATAGAAAAGAACCTATAAATTAGTACTTCTGTTTGTAACAGAGAGCTATTGAGTGTTAAATATAGAAGAAATCACTTGTTTTAGTGCACTGTAAGGTCTTCTTTTAGCCAGCCTAGTCAGACACATTAGTTTGGAGGTGAACAAATGTATGATTCATTTCTGGTGTACTGTCACTGGCTTTCAGGGTCATTACACCCATGATGACTTTGGTCCCATGTCAGTCTAATTGCCATTAATCAGTCAGTGTTTGCAGAAGAGTTTTGAAGGGGAAAACTATGTAAGACTGTAAGGATTGCCATATTGGACCAAATCAGTGCTCATTTTGGGACTTGGAACTGACTCAGTTCCTCTGTTCGTCAACTGCACCACAAAATCATTAGTTCCTGAGTAGTGACGGCTGAACTGCAGAAGGGTTTGGCTTTGATTCAAATTACTACCCAACCAGTTTAGGCCCTGATCTTACAAGGTGCAGAGCTTTGAGATGCTTGGCATCATCAATTTCCAGAAGGGTAGCTGTGTTCACTTATTTCAGCAAAACAAACAAGGAGTCCTGTGGCATATTTAAAGACTAACAAACTTATTTAATGCATACATTTGTGTGGGTATAATCACACTTCATCAGATGCATGAAATGGAAACTGTGTCATGTTCCATGCAGAGAAGGCTGAGTGACAGTAGTTTTTTAGTCTATTTTAGTAAATCAAACACTTTGTTTTGATTCAAACAGTGTCTAGGTGGCATATAAAGAACGATAGATGAATGCTCAAAGAGGGCAAATCACCTGAGTTAGCCATTCAAAGCTCTATTCAGACCAAAGGCGGTAGTGTCAAATTTGCATATGAATTCCAACTTTGCAGTTTCACATTCAAGTCTGGGTTTGAAGTTATTTTGCTGAAGCACCGTCACTTTCACTGACATCAGAGGGAGTCAAGGGTCCTCAACAGTTCACAAGATCAAGTGAGGACAGTGCTTTTGATTGTGATCCTTCTAAAGTGAACATCACTCCTCATGGTAGCAATCAGTATGCTCAGTAGCATTTGTAGGAATAAATCTTTGCTTGCAAAATTCAGATTTCATCAGACTTCTGGTTAGAAACTGGGCTGAAAGACCAGTCTGTACTTTGGATTATGGTTCTCTGAATTTTTGCAATCTCTAGTGTATGACCACCCCCCCCACCCCCACACACAAACACATACAGATAGTTCCTCTTAATTTTTTTTTCTTTTAAATTGTGCTAATTAAGAAACCTACTCTGTCCAGGTCAATGAAGTTACAGACTAAGGGCAAGTCTACACTGCCTACACTTTTTGGTGACATTGGACCTAAAATAACCCACATTTCTTCATTTGAATCCCCTATGTTCTGCACACACACTGTGCTGATTCAAAGGACGTAGCCTCCCTATGAACTAGCATTACCTGATTGCCTGGATGGTATTTCAGGATCTACCTCCTGATTGGCTGAGCAGGTCTTCAAAGACTTGATCAGTCGATCAGGAGGTTCGAACTGACGGTGGTGAATTAACCACTTTCAGTGAAGACCTGCCCTTAGTAAAAGCTTTATCGAAAGGTTGTCAGGTACCGGACAGACAGGCTGTTGAAGACAGCTGCTATGCTAAAGAGGTTCTCTTCGACACAAAGTCTATTTGTGGAGAGGCTAACCTATTATCTGATTATGAGACCTTGTGTCTATGAGAGTTTATCCATGAGGAAAATGTATTATACACTCTTCCTTGCTATTGAAACCATCTGTCACAGCATGCTCCAAATGGTCTATCAACGCTCTTGTCTAGTTAGTAAAAGTTTCCCATTGGAGACCAGTCCTTTCCAGATGCCTGTACTAGATGTCTGAAAAAGTGGTATCATCTATAACTCTGAGGACATTTAGCTGGAATTTATGATTTAGCGTCCCGCTGAGCTGCAACGTCCGACTCCATCTCCCACATTTATGAAGAATGTCGAGCTTCTGTTCCTGAATTCTTTGGTCAAGCCTCTTCATTTTTATTTCTTTTTAATTCTGAAATACACCATGTGCAAGATCACTTCAAAGATTAGAGAGTTTCAGTATATTTAAAATAAAACAGACTTTGCAAGAGGCATACAGAGGCTGATCATGCGCTAGTTGATGTCAGTGAGAGACAGCATGGTTCAGTGAATAGGCTGCAGGCAGGGAGCTGAAAGAGCTAAGTTCTGTTCCTGACTCTACCAATGACCATGGGAAGTTGCTATCTGTGCCTCAGTTTCCTTATCAGTAAAATAGGTGTGCTGGGCATAATTAAATGCCCAATAAATTTACTAGAACTACTCTCATTGACTTGAATGCATATCAGATCAGGCCCACTGATGCTTCCCTTCCTTTGAAAGAGGAGTGTGAGATCTATAGGTGAAAAGTGCTACATGACACCCAAGTAGTAGCATTTCACCCCTGACTGAAATGGGAGCAGGAGCAGACCTGCAGGGAGTCATGAGGTTTGTGCTTCTAGGCTCAGTTCTGTTTTTAAATGAAATAAAAACTGAGATTCTGATACTGGATAGGGCCCAATGGCCTCAACTCCTGTTAGGCCCAGCATTGCAAGATCCTGAGCACCCAGCTCCCCAGTGAAGTCCATGGGAGTTAATGGCTTTTGGCTGCTACAGAGGGCCACCAAAAACTTTCAGGATCCAAAACTGGCTGCAGAAGCAGTTGAGGGTGCTAAGCATTTTTCAAACCCCTGGGAGATCATTTTAGGTTATTCTCGTTCATCTCACGTCTGAATAATGGCCGCAGCTTTGCCCTTGTTTTGATTCTTTTAGGAGTGGGTAAGGGATCTAACATATTCCTAGGAAAAAACTACTATTCAAACAACTTTCGTTTCCTTGTGTTTTACACATCTGTGTTCCTCTCTGTCACCAGCTACAGTACAGAGCCTGATACACTCTGACAAAGAACGATTGATGGCATGCTCGTGTGAATTGGCCCGGCGCTGGTCACAGCCAACTTCTGGGAGACCTACTGCCCCCGTTTCACAATACACTCCAGTGTCCTCAGCCATTTGTGAAAGGTCAGAAATGAACAGAGAAAGGGACTGGAGTCAAAAACATGTAGTCCTATAAATATCAGTCATAGTCAAAGGCAGTTTATTCCGCTCTCTCCCTGTCTCTTGCTCTTTTCGGGGGGGGGGGGGCCCGGTTTGAGTGTTGTGTACGCGTCTCATTCTGTTGTGCTCTCCCAGATGCGAATGCACTTCAGACTGTGCAGCTCTAAAAGGGAAGACAGCACGTCTACTTTGGCTTGAGCTTTCGCTTGCCACATGTGGAATAATTCTGGGTCCCTCATTCAGCAGCCTGAGAGCAGATTTTAAGTCTGAGTCTGTGAATTACCTGGGCTCGGATGTTATGTTTCATTTCACAGTTTTTAATTTACCTGTAAATTACCCATTTGTTCAGTGCTAGGCAGTTTCTTTTGGGGCTCTTGAGGATTCTTCTGTTTGCTGAACCTGAACTAACATTTGCTTTCACAATGACTTTAGCGGCTAAACTAGAGGACATTGAAGTAACCCTGGAGCACCTGCTAATGGATGTGTTTGTAAGTAAATCACAATTTCCTATTCAAAACAAGATGCTAATAATCCAGAAAGAGACACATAAATTTAATGGTACATTAAAGTGTTTCATTGACTTAATCCTTTTAGGTTTCCTGATAAACTATATGCCCAGAAATACACAGATTGTGGAATAGCAACCTCTTTTGTTCCAAGTGATAATATATAAAACTAGAAAAGTCTGATTTGAAGTCGGGATATATTTTGCATTTGTTTTGTAGAATATATACAGCTGAGAGATAGCTTTGTACTTAATAGCTCTAGACTTAATAGCTCTAGGAATATTTTTGTGAAAGGGCATGTTGAAAATTATAGTGACAGAGCTTGAGATTGAGTACCCCTCAGCGTCAAGTGCCCTTGTATTCAGGATTTTGATAGCTATCAAATTATAGACCATTGTTGTGTGGACTTAGTCTAGGGTTTTGTTTTGTTTTTAAAACAGATGAGCAAACAAAGAACATGATGTTTTCCAGAAAATTAGACCTGTGACCAGTTTCTGATCTCTACTACTGTACCCCAGGGCTAAATCTGGAGTTGCATCCTTGAAATCATCAAGGGATTACCCTAAAAGAAATGGAGCTGCTGTGGATTTACTGCAGGGCAGTGATTTTCAGCCTGTGGTCTGCAGATCCCTGCTGGTCCACAGATTATGTCTAAGACTTTCAAAGGGGTCTGCACCACCATTTGAAAATTTTTAGGGGACTGCAGTTGAAAAAAAGTTGAAAACAACTGTGCTAGAGCATAACATTAAAAGTGCATAATCCTTTTTAAAGAGTTTGTTTTAAAAAGAAGATCCAAATGTTTTAAACTATATTTCCAGCAACTTTTGTTCAATAACAATTTATTTGGAGTAATGTGCAAAGTGTAGCATTTCCAACTGTTGTGCAAAGAGATGTATTAAGATTGTAAAACACTATGCAAAGGAGAGGATTCTCCATTCATCTCTCCTGCAAACAGCAATCAGTAGGCGTCTCTGTGCATTGGAGGGGGTTATGGATACACCAACCTTTTCTTTGGATTGTTGCAAGCAGTTTAAAATAAGCCTATCGAGGGACACAAAGTATTTCAGCCTACTCATAATTCTGATTCTTTTAATCAAGTGACTTCAAGAAAACTCAGCAACATTTGGCACCTTCTAGGGTTAGGCCCTAAATTCATGCTGGATCAAAGTCTTTATGTGTTCCTTTTCCACTTTGTTTTTCAGAACTGTTGTAATAGCAGATGTTCTTTTGGGTTAAGACCCCTAGAACTGACAGATGGTCTTAGCCGCAAAGTTCAGTTCCAGATCCAAATGCCTGTGTTTTCAGAGTGGAAGGATTGGTTGGGAAGCGTTTCTAAATTAGAAATGGCAACATCTCCACCTCATCCACGCTGGATTATCATCTCTCTAGAAATCTGTCTATCTATGACCTCTATTGGTGCCGTATCTGAGCACCTCCCAAGAGTAAGAGCATCCTCTGTCTGTCTATCATCTTCCCTGTTGGCAAAAGATGGGCTCTTATTTATTTATTTATTTGCTTTTTATGGGCTAGAAAAAGTAGAAATAATGATGCAAGTAGGGGTAACTCAGGGGAAAAGCTTGGATGAATAAATGATTCATATTTAGTTCTGGATAAGAGGTAAAATCTATAGTCTTAGTCTGACCTCTCTGACGGCTCAGCATCCTATATTCATTAGTCCAACCCCCCCGCTGGTCAACGTTTTCATTCTCCCAGTAGCGGATGGCTGTCACAAGGAGGGTCGGACTGCAAAGAGAGCGGGTTTGTCAGGAAGCTGGGACCAATTCTTTGCATGTGTAATCTACCGCAATTTAGTCTGGCACTCTGTCCCCCTCTGGTGATATCTTGGGCCCATATGGAAAACAATGAGCTTGCTATAGGCTTGGATAAGAGAGAGAGGTACCATAATTCAAGCAGCAGAAGTTCATGCATTAAAATCTTGAGATCCTAATCCTCATGGCCATTGACTCACCCACTGCAGTACGTTGTTTTGAAAGTCAGGATGGTGACTTTGAACTAGACTCTGTGCTCCGTGGAGAACCACTGTATAGGATGGCAAACCTAGACACTGTAATCCCATGGAGCAGCAGCACTGTTGTTCCCCTAACTAGCTGTGAGCTTCATCCGTAGCTAGCAGGCTTGCAATAATGAAGCCTAGATGTTACAAATAGGGAGTCATTTTTCCTGACAGGGTCACGGCACAATCTTCTAACCAACCTCCAATGATGTCCTCCTTGCATCTTGTTTGTTGGCTTGCCATGCACTGTGGCTAAGCTCATTGTCACTTATTTTAAACCAGCTTTTCATTAGGATTGACAAAGATGCTCCGAGACAGGATCCAGAACAGCTGAAAGGAAATTCAGTATGAAGCAAGGGCAGAAAAAGAAGCATGTGCTGTTGTAAAAGACTGTGATGGCCAAGCTGATCTATGGTCATTTGTACATCACCTACACTTCACCATTATCTACAATATACTCGGTTTAGTGCTGGCACAGAACAGAGTTGCTGAAGTGAGTTGCAGGCAGACAGATATGCTATAGGGTAAAGAGAACCACTTGGGGATGATCCTAAAGAGCGTTCCAAACCATACATCTTTATCAATGTCAGTTTTATAGCTTCAAGAGCGCAGTGATCTATCAATGCTGCTGTTTCAATCCTCTCGTGCCCTCCTTTACTCCAAACCAGGAGATTACTTCTAATGTTGGGTAATTGTAGTGTATGACGCCGGAGCTGCAAAATTCAACTTTTTCCTGTTTCAGAGGATTGTCTTTGTTTCTTTCCTGGAACTCAGTAAAAAGTACCTTTGAGGGCAGCAAATCCCCCTCTCAGGAAAATGAAATTTGAAGGCTCCAGGATATCTCACAGCACAAATGAGCACTCAAGCCAGTTGTATGAAAGGGGGAGGCGATGAGGGAACAGTGGACCAATAAAGAGAAGCAGCCTCTAGGGATCTTAATGTGAGTCCAGTCCCTGCTCAGGCAAACACCTCATCTACTCTGACTGACTTCAGCCAGGGCTAAAGGATTGGTCCATGTCACTATCTGGTCCTGAAAGTTAAGTTAAGCTCAGCTTGAAGCATATTCTGCTCGCTTGGGTGCTCTTTAACTAACAGGTCAGTGTTATTAGCATTGAGGACAACGGAGTAAAAATCTAGAACAACAAGAATTAGCGCCTTCACAGTCTCATCAGTGAATCTGGAGGAACTCCAGTGGCACGGCTTAATGGCGTTTTGCATGGTGGAAGCCAGGGACCAGCTGGGTTTCAATCTTCCCCTTCAAGCTAATATTCCACACAAATATGATTTTTCCAGAGGCTAAAATTTGCATCCGCCTCACATTTGCCACAGCTTCCTCCCAGCCCATAATGTACTTGTTACACTGTCCTGCTATTATCTCAAAAGCAGCTGTTGCCGCATTGACACCTTTTCCATTAGACAGAAGGGCGTAGGAAAGCTGTTTTGGATTCTGTGACTTCTGAGACTGGGGGGATGAAAGGGAGACATCAGACATGACATTTCATAATTTGTTGTCATCATCAGTGGGCTTCCTGGGAAATGCTTGTTGAAAGGAGACTCCACTTTCTTTACAAGCCAAGGAGACTCCACTTTCTTTATAAGCCAAACAGATGATTCACAGACAGGAATGGGCCAGAACTATGGGCACAAGTCTCAGACCAGGTCATTGGCTGATGCAGGAAGTCTGGGCGCTAGGGCAGAAATACTGGCATCATTACACAACTTATCTAGAACACAAAGAAACGATAAGGGGTGTTTGTGGGGCTGTGCACATTTGAACCAGTTTCTCACCAATATTGGAGCCACTGCCCTGGAAAGTCAGCTTCCCCAACACAACCAAAAGCAAAGAAGTAAAAAGAGAATAATCTTGATAGAAAAGGGAGCTCTAAAGAATTAGAGGCGAATTGGCCTGTGAAATAAGATTTTGTACTGATCCTTGAAAGCAGCTGTAGGAGGATTCTTGTGGATGTATTGAGAGGAAGGATCCCTGAACCGAGAACGATGAGTTCCTGTCTTACTCCAGACAGAACTACAAGGTGGATCAGAAAACACCTGACAGATCCCTGTGGCAGCCAAGCATAAATCAGACTACTAAATCTGCCAGGGCTTTCTTTTCCTCGTAACCCCTCTCAACAGTGAAGCCCAACGTAGGGATGGGATGGCCCAGCCCTGCCGGCGCTGGGGGACAAGGTCTGTGGCGGAGAGGGGTCCAGTGTCTACAACCTAGCTGGTGCTGGGGAGCAGGGTCCAAGGCTGAGGGAGGTCCAGACAGCACTGAAAGGGGCCCATTGCCCAGCTGGTGCTGCAGAGGGCCTGCAACCTGGCCAGTGCTATAGAGGCAGCATGTTTTGGGGCCTCTCCAGTCACCAGAAGGATCCTCGGACCAGAGTCTGTGGCACTCCTGTCCACTGCTAGGCTGCCTGCTCCAGAGAAGACCTGCCACCCAAGAGGCGGGACGGGCAAGCCTATGGTAGGCAGTGGCAACATGTCACTCGGCTGATGCCGGATTTTGACAGGGCCGTGGGCCCCCCTTTTAGACCAGGGATGCAGCCCCTAAAGCCCCTGCCTTAATCCAACCCTGGATCCACCATGCATCTTCCATCCTAGATGCCAGCCTTTCCACAATCAGTGGCTGGCACATGGGGGCAGTGAGGAGCTATAATTCCCTGTCCCGGTACAGAAATAGTACTGAGAGCCGCAGCAGCAAACTGACAATGTAAGCAAAGATTGCCTGACTCCACGCATTCTGCTCCTCTTGTCGGCCTGAGAAACGTGCTCCTACGTAGTTAACGTAACAATAACAAAGAAAAGAAACTAAAGACACTTTATTAATGCCAGCATTTATGGGGGCAGGGGACTTTGGTTCCCTGTAATGACCTGGCTATGTCTCTTATTATTCACTCTTCGGCCAGTTGATGACCCGCTAGTAGAAAACCACTCTCAAACTCAGTGGCTATGTCTACACAGTAACTTTTATGTCGAAGGAACCCCTTTCAAAATAACCCATTTCAAAATAAAATCCTTATTTCAAAATAAGTTAATTCGAATTAACAAAATGTTAATTCGAATTAAGGGAAAGCCTGCAATCCAAATGACTGTTATTTCAAAATGGTTATTTTGAAATAAAGCTGTTTGGACCTGTTGTTTCGAAACACTTGTTTCGAAACAACGGTATTGTTTCAAAACAACAGGTCTAATCGGCGTTATTTCGAAATATCCATTTTGAAATAACAGCCATTTCGAAAACATTGGGGTTTAACTTTTTTGAAACAACGATTCTTATTTAAAAAGGACAGGATCCGTCCTTTCGAAGTAAGAAAATGTTGTGTAGACTAACTTTCTTTTATTTTGAAATAACAAGTGTTATTTTGAAAGAAAAGTGCCGTGTAGACATACCCAGTGAGATCTCCCACTGCTGTCTTTAGAGTAGGCTGAATGCCAACCCCAAACTGGAAGAGTCCCAAACCTATAGGGGAGGGGTTCCATAAATCAACATCTGAGGACAGGTCTATGCTGCCTGCCCTTTTTGGCAGCAGTCAAACAGAAATAAGCAAGTTAAAATTATTTGCATATCTGTGTTCTTCTGCCCGTACACTGTGCTGAGTCAAAGGGAGGAGCCTTCCTTCCACTCAGCAATAACCCAGTGGCCAGGGCGGTGTTCAGGGATCAACTTCCTGAGTGGCTCCTCATAGACTCAAGCAGTCAATCTGGAAGTTCAAACTGACGATGGTGAATTTGCTGCCGTTATTGAAGATTAGCCCAAAGTTCCAAGTCTTTTGGGGATTTGGATTTGCTGTTTGGAACCGGGCCATTAGAGATGCAAGCCAAGATCTTGAATTCAGGGTTGGGCCCATCTTGTGCCAGTACCTCTGTGAATGATGAGCAGCAACTGCAGCAAGAGAGCCCAAAGGGAGCCGAACTCTGGTTAAGCTGGTAGGAGCTTTTCCAAGCTTCTTGAGTGGAAAAAATCACTCCATCATTCTGCAGCCTATGTCGGCAAAATGTAGGTTGTTCAGGGGGGTGACTATTCCACCCAACTGACATAAATTACACCATCATAAGCGTTCATGTGTGCTATATTGGCAGGAGAGCTTCCCACTGAAGAGATTATGCCACTTGTGGAGGTGCAGTTTTTATACCAATGGGAAAACTCTCCCACCAGCATCAATGTCTTTGCCACATGCACTGTATGCATAGACATGGCCGCCACTTTCCAGTCACCATTGCTGATCCAAAACTCTTGGAAAAGACCCCTATCCGCGGTGCCTGCAGGGGCTGCCCACTGTGCAGTTCCCATGAAGCACTTGAGCATCTCCCTTCATCTACTCTGGGCAACAGGTACGCCAAAGGGAGGGAGGAAGGATTCCCTATGTGGTACTCTGGAGTGAGCAGGATATTGCTGACTGCATTGCTCAGAAAAGGACTGTGCCACTCTGACACAATTTCACCCTGAATTCCCACAGGGGTAGCACCTAGAAGCGGGTACACTGGGGCTGTGCCAGCATGCTCTGCCTTCAAGTAGTTTACATCAGATAGAGCAGGGGTGGCCAAAGTTATGGAACTCAAGAGCCACACAAGTTGATTATTAAACCTTCAAAAGCCACACTGAAGCATATAGCCATATACTTTTACCTACTAAATTGATTTGCTAATGCTCTTCTGCGAGCCACACTTTTTCATTCGAGAGCCACATACGGCTCCTGAGCTGCAGTTTGGCCACGCCTCAGATAGAGCATTTACAGTTTTGTTCAATGACTTTCAGCACTCCCATGGTACAAATTGTCCCAACACCGACATACTTTGGCCTTCACAGTCTGAGGTACCAAGACACAGAGAGGGCCTCTTTTGTGTCTCGGACAGCAATGGGTAAGCTTAGCTAACTAATACAATAGGCATCTAATGAAATAAAGATATTCTTGTGCCGATAAAAATGCTGTACCTGGCTCTTATACAGTGCTTTTCATTGGTACAGCTCAAAGCACTTTAAAAAGGAGGTTGGCACCATTTCTCAGATAGGGAAACTGAGGCACAAAGAAAGACAGTGATTTGCCTCAGGTCATTTAACGGATTGGTGACTGAGTCAGGCATAAAATACAAATCTCCTGACCCCACCCTACTGCTGTATCTGCTAGGCTGCAGTGGTTAGCCTGGGTGTACCCAAAAACATCCCGTCCTATTACAATGAGCCCACTTTACCGTGGCAAACTGTATCCAGCAGATAGTCTGTGCAATCAATACTCTAGATAAGAGTGTTTGTTTTCTCGTTGTCAGTGCAGTTATATGGTTTACATTGTACTCTGTCCACTTCATAAACACAGGTGATCAATAGCAGTTATCAAAATCCGTTCTCGGGGACAGCATGCGATGGGGAGGGCTGTCGGAAGGAGGTTGCACTGGAGGTGGCCAGAGAACAAATACATCACACACACACACACACCCTGTAGTGGGCTCCTTTCCTGCTTTAATCACACAAATGTTCGCTTGGCTGCTCTTGAGCCCCTGCTACCTGAATATTACATCATTCTTAATAACAATGCGACAATAAGGCTCTATCCAAATGTAAAATGATACATGAACTTAGGTGGTGGCAATAAATTGCCCAGTGTAGCTGAGCTGTTAGGACTCTTTAATGGAAGAGTGAGCTGCTAGTTTGTACTTTGAGCAGTCGCGAATCATGCATAATGTAAGAGAGGAACTGCTACTGTCGGCCCCTGTAAAATAGCTGATATTCCCATTTATTTATTTATCAGATGAATCAGACCTTTGAAGCAGCCCCTGATGAGATTCCCTTTGGCATTAACAGCATCCTCCAGTTTACCCTCTGCATCCACCGCACGTTTTTTAGGCAATGGTATGGGGACTCATTTAAGACTTGACCTTGCTCGGTTGAAGCCAGTGGGAGTTTTATCATTCATATACAGAATGGGAGCAGAAACACTCTTAGTTGTTGACTTGTCGTGGGAGTTGAGGTTACTCTGCACTTCTAAGCAGCTGCTCAACGGCTTGCAAGATTGGATGCTTAGGAATATGGTAAAGTAGATTTTGGGGGGTATAAGGGTGGGAGAAAATATGATTTACAGGAGCTTTTATAAGACCTGCTGTGAATAGAAATTTATTATTTTTCTTAGGAGTCAAATAAAAAATCCCAGTGAAAAGATATGGGGAGATGGAGATAGAGATTTATTTTATGTATTCTCTTACCACAATGGACAGGGCCGTAATTACAGTGGGGCGAATGGGGCTTTGCCCTGGGCTACCTGGAGCAGGTCCATTGAGCTGCTCTATCAAAGTGCCTGTTCCACGCCACTTGCTCCAGGAGCCGATCGTTGTAAAGGGGGCGTTCTGAGTAGAACATACCCCAGGAGCTGAAATAACTAGTTACGGTGCTGGTAATGGAAACCCCAAAACAAGGTGTGATTATTCAGTGTGCTTTTCTCCCCTTTGACCTGTTTGGATTTGACCAGCTAAGGTGTCCCTTGTTTGACCAAGCAAAGTTACCAAGGTCAGAATTTGACATACCAGTAACCTCCAGCTAGAGGGAGCGACTGTGCTGTCAAAGTTAATTTGTCTTAGCTGAGTGAAAGGTGCAAAGTGGACAGTGGGAAAGTAAGGCTGTAAATTAGGTCAGTGGTTTTCAAACATGAGGTCGGGACCTAGTACTTGGTCACAGACCCTCAGGTACTAGTTCACAGTGCTCTCTGCTGCCTCTGCCAAAACACTGGAATGCATTGCTAGATGATGTAATTGTTGGGTTGTGGGCATAAATGATCTTTTTCAACTGGTTCCTGAGGAAAAAAAGTTTGAAAACCAGTGAATTAGATTAAAGATTTAATAACTGAAGGTGCTGTTATAACACAAGGAACTGTGAGAGCAATTAAGCAGTGGAACAACTTAGTAGGGACGTGCTGAGTTCTCCTGCCCTTGTAGTCTCTTGGAGTGAAGACTGGATATCATTCCACTAGAGAGGCTAAATTCAACAGAAGTTATTGGCTAACAAAAATTACTAGATGAGATTTTTAGCCTGTGCTAAGGGAGGTTAGATAAGATGAGCATAATGGACTCTTCTGGCCTTAAAATCTATGAAGGTTTAAAATCGCTGATTTTAAAGGTTTAAAATCTTAACCTCCATCCTATCCTTAGAGCTTAGTGGTCCCACTTCTTCTCTCTTCATTTTCTCCTACTTACTTATATGACTATAAAACTTTTTACTATTAGTTTTAAAACTCTTTCCAAGACCCAACTGTACTTGACTATTGGTATTTCTCACTTTATACCTACATATTCTGACCTCCAGGAGATAGCTTTCCTTGCTAATACCTCCCTTCTTCCACTCTCTGTAGGCTTTCTGCTTTCTCTTAATCATCTGTCTGAAATGCTTACTCATCCAGCTTGGTTTACAACCTTTGTTCATGATTTTTTTAATCCTTCCTTGGGATGCAGGCTTCAGATAATTCCTGCCACTTTGACTTGAAGTAATTCCAAGCCTCCTCCATGTTTAGATCCATGAAGTTCTTCAGTCCAGCCAGCTTTTCCAACTCATTCCTTTATTTTTTTTAAAAATTTAGCCCTTTTGAAGTCACAGATCTATTTTTGTTTATGATTCCATTTAGTTTGAACTGAATTAGCTCATGGCCACTCAGACCAAGGTTGTCCCCTACAACCAGTTCTTCTATGAAGTCCTTGCTACTCACCAACACCAAACCTAAGAAGGTATCTCCTCTTGTTTGTTCAGTAACTGCTTGGTGAAGTACTCCATCAGTTGTCACATCCAGGAAAACTGGGCCCTGTTATTACTCCTAGCACTTATCCTCCACTCTACATCTGGGAAGTTAAAGTATCCCATAATCACACAATTCCCATCAGTATTTACTTCAATAAAAGTATTAAAGAGATCTCTATCCATGTCCAGATCAGATCCCAGTGGTCAGTAGCACACTCCATGCATTATCTGGGGGAAGCTCTAGTAGAATTCTCCCCAAAGTGATTTCCACTCAGATACTGTGTTTTATCTATTCCATCACTTCTAATTTCTTTAACGTCTACCTCTTCATTGATATATGATACTAATCCATCACCTTTGCCTTTTTTTCTGTCTTTCATAAACAGCACATACCAATCAGTACCTGTACTCCATTCATGGCTATTATTCCACTGTGTTTCTTTTAGCCCTATAATATCTGGTTTCACTTCCTTCACTAGTAGCTCTAGCTCCTCCATTTTATTACCCAGGCTCCTTGCATTGGTATATGAACATATTAACATTTCCTGTTTGGCTTTGCTCACGTTCCATACCGGATTTGGCATGGTCATTCTAGTGCCAGTATTGTCTACTGGACTGGTATCTATGCTACCCTTCCTCTTAATGTTCATTCTCCTGTCCACTGCTATGTCCTTTCTTACTTCATTTTCTTCCCTCTCAATGTTAAAATCAGGCATGGAGATTACTTGGGCATCTCCCAACCAATCTGCCCCAAATTCCTAGTTTAAAGCTCTCTTAATCAGCCTCCATCCTTGAAGTCTATTTCCCTCTCTACTCAAGTGCAGTCCATCCCAAGAGAAAAGTCCTCTGAACATGAATGCCTGTCATGAATTTTCCCCTGCTTTCCTTCAATTTATGATTTTTTTGTTTGTTTATTTTAAACAAGTGTTGCTTAAACTGTAATGTTAAAAGGGAGAAAATTACAAAGCAAGGAGGATGAAAAAAAAATAAATCTTCACAATGTCGTTTGACAGTCCATATGTCACTTTGCCCTTCAGTCCGCTTACAGCCCACGCTGGATAGGTTCTGACTACCTCCTAGGGATGCTCAGCATCTCATAGCTCATACTGAAGTCAATGGGCATTGAGCTGCAGCACCATGCAGAATCGACCCTCTACTCTTCAACTCTCAGCTGGTGCCAGTGGCCCCCTCTGCCAAAGAAAAATGGCCACCGCCTGAAAAGCGGTGGACATGGCTGGTGTGGGAAGTCAGCATCCCAGGCATGCCACTGAAAGGAGCCGCTCACAGAAAAAAAATGCTCTGGGTAGCTTCTTTTGGTGGCATGCCTGGGAATGGGTACCCAAGGACACCACAAAAAGAAGCTGCCTGGAGCAGCTTTTTTTTGGTGGCAGCTGGGGAAGGGGGTCCCAGACATACTGCCAAAAGAAGCTACCTGGAGCGGCCCCAGCCCCAGCCACCACCTAAAGGAGATGCTCTGGGTGACTTCTTTCCGTGGCATCCCTGGGGATTCATTCCCGGTCACGCCACCAAGAGGAGCCACTCTGGGCAGCTTCTTTCCTTGGCATGCTTGGGGACCCTCCGTGCCCCAGTTGCCCCCGAAAGTAGCCACCAAGGGTGGCTCGCAGTGACAGGAGTGGCAATTCCAGTGATGCTGCAGAGGGTGCCGTGTGCAGCCCCAAATGGGGTTGTGTGCCACAGTTGGACACGTGCCAGAATTGCCTTCCCCTGCTCTAATAATATCTTTAATAATACTATGATCATCTGAATCTCCCTTTGGAGTCATGGGTGCTCAGCATCTGGCCACTGAGAAGAATTACACTCAGTAATGGTCCAGATCAATGCACCACCATGTCTGTAAGCATCACAACCGGCTCTTGCAGAGTGACTGTGACATGGGAATATAACGTTGCTGCCAAATATCTCCTCTTTTAGTTTATTTTAAGGCTAAAGTTCACTCCGTATTCCCTGATGATGTGGCCGCGTCATGTCTCCAGAGTATTTGTGTCAGACAGCTTCCCTCCCTAATTCATTACCAGTCCTCTGACTTATGTGGGAAAGTAGTAAAACTAAATTATTCTTCAATGTACTATAAAAAAGCATGGCTTAAGTATGTACAGGAAAGCTCGAGGGGACTGCAGAACAGGCACTGACCTACAGACACAGTAAAACAGAAGGAAAACTATTATATATACACCAGAAAAATTCTTCAGAAAAAGCACAAATCCCCGCTAACATTTAATTGCTATAAAGAAGTTTGGCCAATGGCCTCTGACCAAAACACAGACTCTGGCTATTTTGAATTTCCCATGCTCATTTTTATGGGGTCTCTTCCTGTACCACTGTGAGTGCCTCTTGCAGGTGCTTACTTGCACAGAAGGCAGAGGTATGGTGGCCTTTGGGAAAATGGAGCCCTGGGTGAACTTTTATTTTGATGCCCCTGGCCCCACTGCTTCCCCAGGCCTACTGTCCCCCCGGCTCTTACTCCAAACTCCCTTCTGCTAGATCCACCTGTTCCTTGGTCTTCGACCATGGTGTCCCCCTGACCACAGTGTCCTTGGTGGTTGCTCACCCATAAGGCCAGCCCTCGTCAGACACCTCATACAGATTGGGCCAGCAGAAAGAAGAGGCTGTTTAGGGCTCCATTTTGGGATTATGCTTCCCCCTCCTTCTCAGCAAATCAGAGAAACTGAAACCCTGAGGGCCAACTGCAGACTCTCAAGCACTTTGATGAAAATGTCTTTAGTTTGGACATGTTACACAGATATCTCCTGTGCTGCACTGTCCAGCTATCCTACATACTCATGTGGGCTCTGTCCTCTTGGTTTTGGAGCATTTCACAACCTTTAAACACATTTGTCATCACAACATACCTGCAAAGGAGCAAGATGCTGGTACCTCCCATGTTCCTGACTGGGAACGGAGGCACAAAGAGAATGAGTGATTTGACCAAGGTCACAAAGGAAGCCCGTGAAGGAGCAAGGACTTGGACCCAGATCCCCAGCTGGTACCCTAACCATTAGACCATCCTTCCTTTCTTTCTATACGTAGCAGATAATAGCACAGCCCTGTAGTGTATTGTGTACAGACGAGCCTGCTGTTGTACCTTCTCCATTTGTCTGTGTCCTAACCATGAGCTGTCCAGCCCTGCCTCCCATCTGGGTCTCTACTTTATGCTTTAAAGAACAAATGAGTCTGAGTGTGTAGCACAGGTCTGGACTGGAACGTCCCTAGATTTCAATGATCCTTGACTTAAGATTGTTGGCTTAGGCCCCTCTCCACCAGCCCCGCCAATGTGCCAGTGAACTTCAGCCAGTGCAAGTTAATTCTGTAATGTGCAATGTGGAGCTGTCACTAGGAATCTAAATCAGCAGCAGCAAGCAATACGTACTGTGGATATACGACATGGGCTGTATGGTGACAGAGTCAAAGCCTTCATTCATGGATTGTGCTGAGCTTCGTGTTTAGCCTGATCCATAGGCACTTAACCAGGCTGTTACTGCTGTTGTGTTTGTACACGCTAACTTGCTGCTTTGTTTAATGATGAAGGATGGGACTGCACAGGGTAGCTGAGGGAAGGATGGTGCAAAATGATGGTGAAAGGAGAATTTTCTCTGCACATGAGAAAGTTAGGCAGGTACAAGTCTGCAAGTCTGATTCCTCTGCTGTTCAAGTCTGAAGGGACAGTGTGATACGTAACCCTTCAGAAATCTGAATTTCTTCCCGTTGGTGTGAAATTCGGTGAAGTCTAGCTCCACAGCACTTGTTTGCGGTGGAAAGTTGACATCAGGTTGTTAGAATGAGCCCCGTAGGGTAGGCAGTGCTTTACACAGCCAGCAGCGTCATGCTTGCCCAGAATAGGAGCAGCGTAACCTCTCCGGAAGCACTGCAGCTTCTCAAAACACATGCACCACGTGGCATTGGTCTCACCAAGGCGTCCTGACTCTGCCCAGCTACGCCTCCTGTGGTCATTCAGCACTGCCAGTGTAGCCAGGGCCATCCCGAGGGGTGTGCGGGGCCCACGACAAACCACACTGTGCGGGCCCCACACCCAGCTCCCACCTGGTCCTGGCACACAACTGGGAGGCAGGCTGCAGCCGCCCACCGCCTGTGTGGTCCCAGTGGGGATGTGGGCTGAAGCTGCCCATCTCCCACCCATTCTGGTGTGGGGCCCCCCAAAGCATGGGGCCTAGGGCAGTCGCCCTGATTCGCCCTATGCTCCGAGGGTAGCCAGAGGCCCCAGCCTCTGCACGCAACACTCATATCATGGCTGTTTCCTGTGCAGGAGGCTTAAATGATAAAGGGGCACCCGCCTTCTACACACACAGCCCTGCCTCACACACTCACATTAGAGCAGCCAGTAAGTGTTCCTTTTATAAAAGGAAGTGCATGGATATTACTTTTCTTTTCACCCTGCTGAGACTGAGCTCGAAATGCAAATCACAATAAGAACCTGGGCAGATTTTGCTCCAGGGATAAGAATACACTTTTGAGCTCATATTAATCCTTTCGTAACCTGTATGAGGTAGACCTCCCCCCCATTTCATCCATGGTGCTTCTGAAAATCAGGCCTATTAATTGTTTTACTCTGGATAGTTTTAGCAAATGGAGCTGTTATCGACAGAGTCCATTATGGTACAATTTAGGCCCGCACCATTGCTAATTTCCATTTCCTCATCTCCACTGAGCATTTATTGACCTGAAATTTGACTCTCCCGTTCCAGATGGAAAACACACCCATGCATTTTGCATGAGTTGATTATTTTCTCTCCCCTTTTCATTAAGGACAGAAAGATGTCAAGTCTGAAATAGTAATATATGGGAAGGTAATTCACTGTGATGCCTCGTTACCACAAACCATTGTTTCTGTCAGCCTGTAATTAGCACTGGAGAGTAGTCTTTGGTTTAAAGAGTTTCCCCTTTCAGCAGTTAGTAAATACCTCATGTCTCTGTTGTGGGTCTTGTGGTGAGCCAGGTCAGAATGCTCTTTTGGAGCTGAGTTTGGATTACATTTTGTTTTATTTTCGCATTCTGTTTTACCAGGCGTTTGCTCGAAAGCTGAGACTAGGGTAGCACACCTTTTTCCAGTGTGATAGGTGAGGTAGCAGCATATTGATCAGCAGACCCGGGGTCAGAAGGAGCTTGATATGGGACTCTCCCCTTACAGAAGGATGTCAGCTGCTGCCAGTCAACCATCCCACAGCCAATGGGGGAGAAGGGGGTGGGCTGAGGAGGCACACATGGTACCCATTCATCAATTCTACTGAGGCGTCACTAGTTTTTCAACAGTCCTTTGTGCACACATGTGTGCGTAAACCTCACTTCCTGGGACTTGGAAGAGATATGCTGAGGGCACTGCACCCATGGCAAATTACTTTAAATCCATGGCATTTTGGCAACAAAACCTCAGACCAAGCTGAACAATCTGGGACAATAGGTGGGGTGGGGGTGGATCCCATGGACTTCTCCTGCCAGCGGGCCATCTGATCTGAGCTGTTCCATACTGTGGAGAACTGACTGTTTTCCCCAATTTCAAAACCATTTTGCTGACAGTGCCACTCAGACGTGAACATTGGGAAATGTTGGCGGGAAAGGAGCAGAGAGAAATTAAGAAGCGAAATAATACAGCTCCATTTAGTATAACTTCATTGACACCAGTGGAACTACTTCTGATTCACAGCATTGCAAGTGAGAGGAGAATCAGACCCGTTATTCTTACAGGACATACAGGATTCCCACTTGGGCCAGCTGTGCAGTAGCTTGCCAGGTGGCAAGTGTCTTCTATCCCTAAGACAAAGTACAGGTTTCTGTTTAGCTAGGAATTGCTATTATTGGTATTCAGTCAACTTGGGCAGGCACCATGCTTTAAATTACAGGGGAAATTCTTTCCAGATAGATTTAACTTTGCAAGACCTAAAACTTTACAAAAGAGTCTGGGAAATCTGCAGATTTGACAAGCTGACCCCATCTTGGGGGCTGGCCAGGGAGGCATTTAAGAAGCATCTGACCCATGCTAACCCAGTGGGACTCTTTGATCCTAATGGGTAGACCACATTGAGAATTTGAATTTGCTGCTTCTGAGCTAAGGAGCTGGTCCTTCCTCATGTTTTTAGAGCAGATCTTGGGTCCATTCACTCCAGATGACTCATCCAGGGGTGTCATTACACTCTCACTGCAGAAACGTGAGAAGAAATTGGGTAAGACATTAATGGGAATGATGTAAGCCAGAACCCTGAGAACATCGGTCCTTAAATTAGATTACTAGAGAGATCTACTTTAGCCTTGGTGTACATTTTATAGTCTAAAGCCTGAGGTTCTGGCTCAGACATGACTCATCCTTATTCAGACAAAATTTCCAGTGGGCCAGATTGCCAATCTCATTTACGCTGGTGTAAACCTGAAGAAATTCTATTGATCTGGACAGAGTGATTCCCTAGTTTTATTCAAACTGGAAGAGGGATATTGTTGGAGAGATTTTAGTGATCATGATGTGGGGGGGGACACTTTTAAAAAATAAATGGTGAGTCAAAAAATGTAACTCTCCCCTAATCTATAGAGAGAATCTATATCAGCCATGCGTAAGACATTTTCATCTCTTCCTGTCTCTCTCACTCAATTTGGCAATACACATATGGAACTAATTATGAACAAAGACCAATTGTTTTTAATATTTGGAATTTCCCACATTAGGCTGCTGCTTTTTCTTTTTCCAGCGTTTTAATACATGCACATATGTTGGGCAGATACATTCTTTTCCCTTTGTTATAAATGGCTTGCTGACGGCCACATTCCTAACACCTTTCTGGAGTTTAGACTTAAAAAAAAAAAAAAAAAAAAAAAATCCAACCCACCACCACAAACAGAAGAAGTAACAAATTTAATTAAGCAGTATTTTAGGGGGAAGTGATTAATCTCTGAAATTCGTCAGGGTTCTGCCCAAAAGTAGACTGATCTTAAGGAAAGTACTTTGAGCCAAATTCTGCTCTATTGGGCCAATGAAATCAGAAAAGCTGCCTGGAGTTGATGGAGTCACTCAATTTTCACAGGTTAACTCAGAATCATATTCAGCCCAGTACTTGTCACAGAAAGTGAAAATAAAGAGTAGACCTTTAAAACAGTTGTTAAATCACACAGATTTGCTTTGGGCATTTCAAGGTGTTTGCAAAAAATGAAAGAAATTTACCCGATCTCAAATTGCTTCTGTAGCTGTAAAACAATGGAGGTTGTTTCAACCTCCTGTTATCGTCAATAAAAGAAAATGTGATTGTCTCGCACTGCACAGTTGGATTCTAAGAGAAAGTAGAAGTCTATAGTCAGACAGATTCTGGGCAGTTAACTTATTGCTTGTTGTGAAAGTAGCAGATATTTTTAAAAATAGGCATGTAACTTTAGGTTTTCCTTGATGGGGACAAGTAGCTGTATAGTATGTGCATATACAATGTGTGTGTATTTGTGCATAAATGTGAACTGTGTATATACACGTAATGTACTGTGTTAGACACAAAATACAGGCTGATGTGTGTGGGCGGGTGTATTAACTGAGCAGCCTGGTGAATCCTTCAAAGTCCAGTTACTCTGTGTATGTGCTCCCTAATGTCTAGAAGAGAGTAATATCTGAATGTAGGATTTAACATTAATCTCTGCACCAGATGGTGATACACCAGACATTCTTTTTAAGGTGAACATGTGATCTACTGTACAGCAAACCAGAGGGGTCTGCAGTCACGTGATGAAATGTATAAGTCTGATAGAGCTTTGATTAGACAACTGACCTGGTTACCATCTGTAGCTACAAGAAACGAGGTTGACATTTTTGGAACATTTTCCCCAGAAGCTTAATTCTTCCACTTCTGTGGCACAGTGACCCAGCAGAGCAAAGTACTGAAAAAAAAACCAGAAGGAAGCTGAGGATATACTGCTTAGAACACGTTGTTAAGGTTGCAGGGATTTTTTTTTCCCCTTTCTTTCCAAACAAGCCACCTCTTGACTCATGGTCTAAAGTAAAAAACCCACTCTGCTATCTGGGAAACCTGCAGCAGACTGTTCATTTATTTCAAGGAAGCTTCTCTCTGCTCTGAACACGCACACACCCAGTGAGATCTGCACTATGGTAGTGCAGACAGCTGTGACTCCCGGTAGGACCCGAAGACTTTTATTCAAAATACCATATGGATCACTGAGAAGACACAGCGTGGAAAGGGTAAGCTGTGATTTCTTTGTACTGAGTAAATGCCCCAGAGAATGGAGAGGGTCCTGTTTTATAGCCATAATGTTTTCTATTAGTAGTCAGTAACCGTGGAGGCTATGGGATAGTGTGTAGAAGTCAGTACTAGGTACACCTAGCTGATGTGCAGTAAATATGAGTTGCCAGAGACTTTATGTTAATAATATATGGTAGGAATGGGTACTAGTCAGAGACTTGATAATGCATGGGAGTATCAATGCTAGTGGCTTCCATAGGATAATTCCTAGCAATCAGTACTAGCCCGAGACTCTCGGGTCTGTATGATGATGTCTAGCATATATTAGCTGCAACTGTATCATGATGTATCCCAGGAATGAATACATGTAAACACTAGATGATAATGCAATGTAATAGCGAGCACTAGCGGTGATGTATAGAAGTAAATTAGTACTTCTGGGGGATATATGATGCACACTAGCAAACAGTATTTGCGTGTGCTATATGATGGTGACGTTGCAGTGATTGGTACTAGTGAGGGCTGGGTGACAGAATCGTCTCTGGGTAAATCAAATGGCAAGGTGGGGAGGTAGGGAGAGTTTAAGAAGGTGCTGGTGGTTTTCTCTTTCCAATGTGCTGTGGTGGGAATGAAGGGAGCAGGTCACTGCAAAAGTGTCAGCCCTGAGAGTGCTCATTAAAGAAAGCATCCCAAGTTGTTTCTCAGAGCCTCCATTTAACCCTTAGCATCAGGCAAGAGAGGCTTCGCTATGTGTCACTGCCTGACAAAGTGACAGAGGATGGAGAATTTAAAGTGTTTTTAGTGGTTTTAACAGGCTGCTACGCTGGCCCTGGAGACACTGACTGTCACTTGATTTGTTAATACAATCGGGTGGGCATCCTAACTGCATTGCTAATTACCTGAAAGCATATCTAGTCGGCCCCAGTGCTTTGAGCCAGGCAATGTGATCCCCTTATCTCTGAGAAGTGGAGATGATAACATGGCTGTTTTAAAAATAAGTATTCCAGCTAACATTGCACCTGTGGAGACTAAAGAAGACAGGTGAAAATTAATGGCTGCTTTTAAGTCATGTGTTACCCCATTGTGAACTGTCCAAAATGCAGAAGACTTGGAAGTGAGGGAGAGTAAGACTCCTTGCAGATGACTCTGAAGGTATATTTAGACTGATGGTGGCAAATTCGCAGCCGTCAGCTCAGCGGTCTGGGAGTGGTTTGCAGCGAATCTGAACTCGCTATGCCACTCTTGGAAGTTGTCCCTGGAAGTCCTGGGGGCCAGGGGACATAGGGGAAAGCTGACTGAAAGGGCTTACAAAGTTGCCGCCAGTTAGACAAGGAATTTTACGTTCCTTGCGTTAACAGGAGGTCAGCTGCCGCCAAAAAGCCCCAAGTATAGCCCAGGGCTCAGTGTGTGATGACCACACAGTAAATAGCCAGCCCCTTTCATCTTACAAGATGTTGCTCAGTTGCAGTGGGTGAGCACACTTTGCCTACTCATAGCTTTTTGTGGTTTGGATACTGTGGCGAGAGAAACGTACTTCATAACTGATTGAGTTGTGACCCATTTATTAGTCTGCCTTGTCTATGTGATCAGGGTGTGAAAAGCTTCCTTAATACGCTGCTCCTATCTGCTTGTTTGCTTATAATCTGTCGGTGTCACCCTCGTTAAATTATGGCTTTGACAAATTAAAGTCCTGGCACTTGGATCTGCTGAAAGACCCTCGATCCCTAATGGAGTCAGTGGCACTAGTACAAGTAAGGACTATTTACTTAAGAATTACTGGGTTAGGTCTTACGTTGTCTTTGGGGCAGGGGCTTTTTATTCTGTCTTTGTACAGCACCTAGCACAGAGAGATGCCAGGCCATGACTGGGACTCTTAGGATCCGTTGCTATACAAATAATAATAAATAATAAAAACCAATAACTCCTTTATATTGGGAGATCTCAAGGGCAGAGAGCAGTCAGAGGGTCACATAAGGAAGGTATGAAAGCCTCCAAATGCTGAGGGCTTTGTTCCCTATAGACTAGCTGTGGGTACTACAGGATAATTAGGGGAATCTGAGGCCAATAAAGAACCATCCAAGTATCTGATGAAAACCTCCCTGCTCCAGCCAAATCGGGCACACACTGGAGGAGCAGAAGGAGGGCAGTGCCAAGTGGAGGAGCAGAAAGGAGTTTTGGGAGGAAGATACCTGGCCCAGGAGGGGAAATGCAAACTGAGTGGGGTTCTGGGAAAAGAAACCAGCTCAGGGAAGAGGGAGCAGGGAACAATGAACTGAAAGGGCAGAGGGGGAAAAACAGCACAGAGGAAAGAGTTAGGAACTTGGACACTGTCAGCAATGCATAGCTACAATCCATAGGTCTCCTGGACTGAGATCTGGAGTAGAGGGCGGGCCTCGATCCTTACTGCACCCCTCTTTTTCATGGGACCCTGCTAGAGGATCCACCCATTACAGGGAGGACAGGGTAACAGGGACAAAGTAATGAGAGACATCCTGGTGCATGACAAGGGGCAGAAGAACAAAACCCCTTAGGGTGGAGCTGGCAGTTTGCCACAATATACAGCTGTTTTTTATGATAAAATGTAGAGTGTTCCTGTACTATGTTCATATATGCACTTTTCTTTATGGAAATAGACCTGACCCTGTAATAAAATCTACTGTGCTTTCGTTAGTCCCCTTTGGCTTCCTTAGACTCTGCAAGATGATAAGAGTCCACTCACGTGATAATCTTGCAGCATCAGAGGGAAAGATTCCCCAGGATAAATACATCTACACGGAAGGGGGGGGGGGACCAACCACAGGAGCAAGTCTCAAGGCCTAGATCTGCAGACTTGAACCCATGCTACAGAGCTAACACTAGCCAAGTAGACGTTCCTGCTCAGGCCCTGAGGCACCCCCAGCCCCTGCCAGAATTCAGAGCCCAAGCCCTGGTCCCAGAGGAATGTCTTTTCAACCCCATAAGCTCAAATCTGTAGTCCCAAACTCTGTGAGGGGTTGCTACAGAGATTTTTTCACAGATGTACCCTATAGTGCCTGAAATTTGTAGTAATGGTGTGACTCGCACAAGCATGAACTGTATTTCCTGACGTCAGTTGTATGAATGGGGACAGTCTCCAATGACTTCGAGTTTGTGATTTTACAAGAGCATGCACATTGCCTGAAGCTTAAAAACTCAGGCACTGCCTGGAAATTCTGCTCCTCTTAAAATAATCGGTAATTCTCCCAGCATGAGAGAGCTCTCAGCTGACAGAGTCAGCCCTGCACCAGTTGCCACACTAAGTCCTGGTGCGGCCAGAGCGTGGTATGTGCCCGCTATGCTCAGGTAGCAGATGGAACCAAACCCAGCTGCCGAAAGTTAGAGCAGCCCGTTGGCTGCTCTAATGAGCACTGCAGTTCTGAGTAGTGCAGATTGGAGGCTCAGCATAGCATAGCAGAGCATCTGAACCTGTTTATTTTATTATTCTTTTGGACTTTTTATGGCACTGAAGTATTTATGCACGAAGAGCAGGGGTCAGCAACCTTTCAGAAGTGGTGTGCCAAGTCTTCATTGATTCACTCTAATACACAGTGTCAGGTGCTGGTAATAAATTTTAATGTATAGGTGG
This sequence comes from Podocnemis expansa, assembly GCA_007922195.1. Lineage (NCBI taxonomy): Eukaryota > Metazoa > Chordata > Testudines > Podocnemididae > Podocnemis > Podocnemis expansa. The sequence goes on along the minus strand of ML682008.1, from coordinate 618,453 downwards.
GTAGCTAGGCCTCTGGGACCATGAGGGCTGCTGAGGTGGAAGTGGGGCCAGAGCCATGCTGTGTGGCTCCAACAATAAGTGGCATGTTTGGCCCCAGGCCCTACTGGGCCCACATCTTGGGCCGGGGGTTGGCAGGCAGCACACACAACAGTGCAGCTTCAGCCTCCTATGGCTCTCTTGGCCCCAGGCCCCACAGGACACATGTGAGGGGGCAGGAGCGTGGACAGAAGTGGCGGAAGAGCCACCACGTGGCTCCATCTGCAAGTGACTCCTTCGGCCCCAAGTCCCACTGAGCCCCTGTGAAGGGCATGGGACAGGGACAGCAGGAGAAAGCCGTCAAAGAAGAGAGACTGTCTGCAGAGTGATGACACCACGGGGCCTGGAGCCCTGGGTACCACTCAGAATGAGCATACATGCCAGGGATTGCCAAACTCTGACTTCTTAGCAGAAATGTCTTGCCGGATGTGAGAGTTGCTTGGCTTCTCTTTCCAGCTCTAGTCATCAGCCAGGGCTTTTCCGTCTCCTTGTCCTTCTCCACCTCCTACTTATCCACATGTGGCAGGAAGCATTGAGCACTTACCCTACAGCACTGATATTGGGCAAGTAGCTACTGTCCTTCTCACTACAGACTGAGTCACAGTCTAAGGAAATGAATATGGGTATGGCTTACTCACCAGTGTGGGAAAGAATCAAGAGGGTATAGTGAGGAGGGATATAATGGATAAGGGCCGGATAGATAGATAGATAGATAGATAGATAGATAGATGCCAGTTGGAGTCAACCGCAGCAAGGACTGGTTGAGTTCCTTCCCACAGCACAGCACAACAACCAGCTTAAGCCTCCATCTTGTAACCTGGGACATTTAACCAGCACCCCGGGGGCACCGGTAGAGGCAATATTTGCCCTCTCACAGACACAGAGACTGAATGTAGAAAAGATACTTTAATTTTAAAGGAGAGTGGGGAGGGAAAATAACCTGGCATTAACTTGGGAAAATGCCATGAGCAGGATTCACAGGCATAAAACTATGAGCAAAACACCCACGCTCTGAGTATATTGGGCATCCAACTGCCTACCATCCTGCCAACACCCCTCCCCACCAGCCTCCTCTCCCACCAACTGCTCTGCCAGCCTCGCTTCTGGACACTTTGATGCCCACTATCGCCTTCTGCTGCATCTGCTCCTCTACTGTGACCTCGGCAGGTCAATCTCCTGAGCTTCCTCCCAGCAGATTTAGCCCTCAGTGGGAGGATGTCATGGCTGAAGCAGCCTGGCCGTAGCACTGTCCACAGCAAGGGGATTCAGCTCTAGTGATCATTTAACAAAACAGCTCTGCCTTTGAACAGTGGGGTGGGCAGGTCAAACTATCCGTGGGGCTGTTAAGCAAAGCCCATGCTTCCCAGCACACCTGTTTCCTCCTCTGCCTTTCAAAGGGATTCTGCATCCAAGCCCCCTGCTTGCTGAGTTCAATTCAGAGGTGGTTGGACACCACCACCACTCCCCAGTTGGGACAGGCTATGCACAGTTCTGCTGCCCTTTGCTGATACAAGGAGAAGAGTATTTCATTACCCCTGCATTTAATGCTCAAGTGATTTGTAACCCAACAGCAGCCAAAATGATCATTTGGGCCTGGTGAGTGGGTGCATCAAATGCACTTTGGCCTAGAAGGCTGTTCCCCTTCCTGCAGCCAGCTAAGCTGGGGAGAGCTCATTCAGACCTTCTTACATTGATCTAACTGTGTATATATATGCACACGCATGCTATTTAATTAGAACCCATTGTCCTGATTGCTCCTAGGCTTTGTGGCAATGCTGTGTCTTAGTGAAATATCGGCAAGAGGTTCTGGCCTTACAGATTAGTTCAGGAACACTGTGGAGGAAGGTGCAGAGATGACTTCAGGAGAAGCTGGCAAAGAGCAGAAGAGGTGGAGAGGCAACAAAAGAAGACAAGTAGAGAGGAGCAGGACTACAAAAGGGCCTTGAATGAGAGAGCAAGGAGCTTAACAATAGCTAATTATATGATAGCTTCCAGACTATGCTATTAACTGCGTGTTGTACATTACACATGTGTATGTGGTGTATGACATGCATGGGCACATGAGTGTACATACATGATGAAAGAATATACATAATGATGGGAAGTGAGACACAGTTTACTAAATAAATCATACCTGTCCACAAGTGACCCTGAGGATCATGCCGCACACCTGACGTGGCTTATGTAACCTCTTCTCCTAGTTCACTTTTCACTGTTCTCTGTAAGGACACTAATAGGAACGTATGATACAGGATCAAAGCTAATACCAGTTCTTGGGTTGTCTGCCGGTTTCTAGGAGCACACTGAAGCCCCATCTTATATTTACATAGAGGAAGAATGAGAATCAGTGGTAGTGTCAAAACTAGCAGCATGGAGTAAAACTTTTGACAGCTTTCTTAGGTTTACAGTATTAGGATTAGTCTAGGATATAGACATTTTAAAATTAATGAAAGTGGTTTATTTCCCTCATCCCCACTGTGTAATCCAGGATTGGTTTATTTATTTAGTTTTAATCAATCAAAGCTGCACCTGTAATATGGCTCAGTTGCAGAGCACAAATAAAATGACTTCTCTGAAAGGGAACATATTTGCTGTAGATCTTACCTCTTCTTTCATCTGCTGTCCACATCTCAAACCATCATTATTGTCTGCATTAAAATAATGGAGAGGCCAACAACCTTAAAATTAAGGCACTATGGGGATAGGTGTTGTACAGACATTCAGAAGAGAAGGATCCTGCCTCAAAGAGTTTACAGTCCAAATAGATCAAACAAATTCAGGTGGAGAGAAAGAAACCTTAGTTTTCTAATAAAAGAAACAAGGAGTGCAGTGCCTAACACAGCTGGCTCTTTGGAACTTATTTTACTAATGGAGAACCGAGGCAGAAAGAGACAAAGCGACTTGCTTAGGATCACCCAGAAGTTTGTGTCTGGGATGGAAGATGAATCTCCTGACTCCAATCCAGTGCCTCACATGCCAGACCATCCTTCTATCTTGGGCCCGTCGTTTTCCTGTCTATTTATACAGTAGTCAACTACATAATATACAAAGTTACTTGTAGAAGATATAGTAGTTCCCAGGCATCTTTACTATGTCCATTGGCCAGGGTACAAGAGGAAGATTTGCAGGGTACTGTTAATGTATAACCTGACAAATGCCTATTGCCAGGGCCAGATTAACAAAGGGATTTTAGGGGTGCATCCCTGGGCCCTCTGTTCAGATAGGCCCCACCATACAGTGTCCCACAAATATAAGTTCCAAAGGAGCATCTGTGTTAGTCTAGTAAAGCAAAAAAAGCAAGGAGTCTAGTGGCGCTTAAAGACTAACAGCTTTATTTATCGCATGAGCTCTCGTGGGAGAATATCCCACCTCATCAGATGCTTTGAAGAGGGAGAACTTACAGAATTGGATGAAAATAAATATCGTACACTCCCCTGCATTTATTTTCATCCAGTTCTGTAAGTTCTTCCTCTTCAAAGCGTCTGACTAGGTGGGGTATTCTCCCACGAGAGCTCATGCGATAAATAAAGCTGTTAGTCTTTAACTGCCACAAGACTCCTTGCTTTTTTTTTTTTCTCCACAAATATAAATTTGGCATTGGCTGGAAGGCCCGGAGCACTTCCAGCAGCCAGCCTGAGTGCTGCCAGTCACATAACACCGCTGGCCCAGCCCACACCCACATGTGCGGCTGGGTGGTCTGCAGGCCCTGGGCCCCCTCCCCATGCCATCTGGGCCCCAGCGCTAAGCGCCGATCTGCCCTGTCCCCACGGCTAGCTAGTCTTTGGGGCACCCCGCCCCCTGCAGCACCAGCTGGGCCCCAGCGCCAAGAGCTGAGCTGTCCTGCATAACTGGTGGGTCTGCTGGGCCCCAGCACCAGTGTGCCTGAGCACACCCCACCCCCAGGCAGGATGCTACCATACTTGGGGGGAACCACAAAACTGGATATCCCCGAGCCCCTAGGAGCCTTAATCCAGACCTGCCTGCAGTCAAGTTCTTATTTCCATCATTGCAAGGAGCTGTTTAAGACCACATGTTAATTCATCATCTCAAGGCTTCATCAGCTGTTTTCCAGCTGCAGGAATATTACTCAGCCTAAGCACCGGGCATTGTTCTCTGAGAGAGAAAGCCAGCCAAGAAAGCAATGCACACATGCAAAACAAAGTCTGCCACCGTTCAGAATTTGAAGCATGGCCCTACAGAGGCTGTGAAAGAAAGGAAAGGCAGTCTCAAGGTTATATAAAGGATTTCATGGAAAAAAACATTTTGAGACTGTAAGAAATGAAGCTCGATCAAACAGAGGCATTGGTGGAAAAGCAGCTTTAAATAGGATGCAACAGTTTGCATCCATGCTTTGAGCTCCTGGTCCTCAGCTGGTGTAAACAGATGTGGCTCCACTGATTTCAGTGGAAGTCAATGGCGCTATGCTGTTATAAAAGCAGGGAATCTGGCCTTATTGGTATTTTATTCTGGTCTGCCTATTTCCAGCCTGATTTCTTGAACCTTTCCATTTTGTAGCTGCAAAGGATAAGATAAGAATTTAGAAGACAGCAAGGTGCCACTGAGCCGCATGCCAGACCTCTGCTGTCTGTAACACTGACGTCATTCCAGATTTACATCCCTTTAACCCAAGGCAAGATCTGGGGGGATGTCTAGGATTCTTCTATTCCAAGTGAACATCCACATGTCTTCATTCATATTATGACTTTAAAACACACCGTACAAGATAAATCCATAAGTGGGTATTTATTACTGTTAAAAGCAGACAGCAAAGCAACTGTGGAGACAAATCAGCATAAACTCTTACATTGTCACAGGCTTCAAATACATTAGACTGATAGAGGAGGTCTAGTTCCTTCTATAAATAAATTTCTCTTGAGAAGGGAGAACTCAGGGCAGAGGAGCCTCAGTCTTTGCTTCATAAACTAACTCTGTGGCAGGTTTTCCCACGCTATTCTGCAGGCTTATTGTGACCTTTGCCTTTGCAGAAAGAATATTGTATTTATTATCCATTTCCCTTTGAGTGACTGTGGCCAAATACTCTTGTCCCCAATGTATGCTGTACAATATATACTGTACAATCTATCAGCAGTATTATTTCCATGATGCACTGACTATTTCATTTTCTTTTTTTTTTTTTTTTTGACTAGACAAAGTGTAATTCACAACACTGGTCTTCTTATTTCAATGTCTTCCAGCCTGGATTCTGGAGCAAAACAGTATGTAGCCTCTGAAAAAGCCTGCTCTGTTAATTGCACAGCAGTGCTTCCTTGTGGCTCATCTGGGCAGTTAGCTCAGCCACTTTGTAATACCCTTTTCTGCCATTGTTCCACCTATCATTCTCCTTAGTTACTCCATGGCTTCACATGTGCTGGGAGCTGCAGCTCTTTCCTCTTCCTGGCTTAGCCCTCCAGTGAAATCACGTTAAAGTGCTCCCCACCTCCAGGGTGCCATCAAAATCTGCTTCTAGACTCAGAGCTGTCCTTAATGAGTGCCTCCAGCAGTGGATGGTAGGGGGACCTGGGCCCACCCTCAACACTGGGTTCCAGTCCAGGGACCTTCAATCCAGTAACTTTGGGCTTTTACTCTCCCAGACCTTCCTGTTCCTTTCCTGAATTGCTTTCTATCCCCCCCCCCCCCGCCCCATGTCTGGCTTCTTCCCTTGCAACCTCTCAGTTGCCTCTCTATAGAGCCCATCCAGCTCCTTCGTCATTAACAGTTAGCCCTACCACTTTCCTCCAGGTACATTTGAAGGTTAGTTGGCCTAATACCTCTTCAGGCCTTGGATGTGGTGGACGCCAGTCATGCAGCCTTTGGTACCAAAAGCTGCAGTAGGAGCCTGGCCAAGTGTCAAAGATAGTGTTTTTTGTGGAATTCCTGCTGGTCCATGCTGCTCAGTCACACAACTTTTTCATAAAGTATATATAAGTAATGCTGTAAGCGACTGATCAAGCCCCACCACTAAGCAAGTTCCCCCTAGAGAAGCTGATCCTTCCAGATCACTGCTGAAGTCACTTAAACCCAAATTTTGAAAACATCATTCATCAAACCTTTTGCTTAATAAAAGGCTTTGTCCAAGTGTCTGCTGTGAAGTGGGTTGATAATGCACCTTTTGTAATTTTCACCGGTCCAATAGATCACATTGATAACAACGGTATCTCTTTGCAACACACCTACTCAAATAATGGGGAGAACGAATCATTTTGGGGGTAATTCACTGGAGGAGCTACCTGGGAGAAGAACTTCAGCTGTCTTTTCTTGCAAGGTGCTCAGATCTGAAGGTCAGAAGTATGGTATGAATACCTGGGTAGATAAAAAAAAATGCAATATTTTGTGACGTGCATTATTTTCAAAGACTTATTCACCAGCATTAGAATGCAGATAATTATGTATCAAAGGAAACTCAGGAGGGAGGATTACCTTGAGTTTTAAAACTGTCACAAATATAGGGCTCTGATACGGCCACCATTTATGATTGCTGAAGCATCAATTTTATCGGTTTACCCTGAAGTTTATTTTTTCTGACTTACGCACGAGAATTTGCAAGGAACTGATTTAATTTGACCTGTGTCTAGACAGCCAAATGATTGGATCACCCATGGTTAGTTGAAAGCTGTTACATTTTGTGACACTTGCAAGTGCTGTAACAAATCAAAATCGACTTCTTTACGAAACAGTCAAGAACTGTTCCTGACTTACTCCCTTAACGGGTAGGCAAGTTAACAGTGCAAGAGATTAGAGAATAGCACCAGCTAACAAATAGTGATCAGTGTTGCGGTTTACCTAACAAAGGCTGAATTCAGACTTTCTAAGGTGAATTTCACCTAAGAATTAACCAAAGAAATTCACTTCAAGAGGGCTGAATAACTATTATAGGAAAAGCTGAATAAATCAAAGGCTGGAGAACTCATGAAGAAGATTTTCTGTGCCATTTCTGCTACTTAAATGAAAGGCTTTTCTCCTTGCAATTTGGCACTGCTAGTCCCAGTCTGGGCTGGAACCCAGGAGTCCAAAGATATGTTGCAGCGTAGGGGTTAGGATAAAAAAATAGCTGTATATTTCATGTCCTGAAAAAAGATTTGGCAAAAATTCTGATCTGGAAAGTGGCAAAGATTTAGAAGAAGAATAAAGGGTACAGCTCTTACTCTTTATGCACCAATTTGCTCACCTCTGCTAATAAACCTATTTAAAAAGCTTGTAAGACTGGCTATCAATATGATACCACCAAGCATGTTCCTTTTACTTGTCCAGTACCAGCACAAAACTCTGGCATTACTGTTGGCTAGTACGATACCTGTCTACCCTCAGGTACCAGAGACATAAACTAACATGTCAAAGGTATTGTTTCTTAGGAAGACGACTTCCAATGATTGATTGTGAAGTGCTGTACAGAGGTGCTTTAGGTTATATGTTTCAAGAATCTGACTTACATATAAGTCTCTAGGCTGCTCTTTAGTTTGAATTAAGAACTGGGCCAGGCCCATCTATAGTGGATACATTACATATGCCCACAAGTGGTTTTGGAAGTCCACGCTCGGATCACTCTAGTTCTCGCTAACCGTGGAGTGTTATGAGATATGTTCAGTTGCTTCTTGAATTTATTAATAACATTTAGAAATCAAGTGTGATTGTGCATCGTGAGACATGCATGATGTCTTGTTTTCCTGTTCTTCCTATTTTCTTGGCAAATCCTTTTCCCTTCATGTCAGGATGCTGTATAGCCTGTCTTTTAGTGAACATCCCAGGAGGTGCACATAGGTTTGTATAAAATGAGAACTGAATCCAAAACTTCACTCAGTGTTTTCTGAGGTATAAAAAGATATGGCTAATTTTTTTCCCCTATGTGATTTCTCATCTTATGCATTGCTGGTCAAGCCCAGAGGCCAGGTACAGGACTGGTGTAAGTGGAAGCACTTCCTCAGATGTCAGTGAATTTGCACCAACTCAGGTTTTGGCCTTTGAAGCAGAAGTACTAAAATATCATGGGAGAGGCTATGCTGGCTAGAGATCTCACCAATTTCCATTGGTATCAGTGATTTGGTCTCTTCTTTCATCTGTTTTTGGTTTTGCTTTTTTGTTGGATAGTTGGTTTTAAGAATATCTATGTCTATGACTCACACATTTACTTTGAAATATATTTAAACAACCCCCCTCTCTGGGGGTATATTTTGGAAGCTGGAAAGCATAATGCCATGTAATCAATGCACCCATCCTGTCATGTGCTACTGTGAACTTCTGTATTGGATCTGATCCTGTGTGCCTGAACACATAGATAGCCATTGAAATGATGGTTTTCTTTACATTGTGCTGGCAGATTAAAATGAGCAACTCTTGTATGATATTTTGTCTTGCCTGTACCTTCTCTACATGCCACAAACTCTCTAATTTACACAAAGCAAAGAATGCAATTAGTCTCCGCATCCCAAAGATATTGCATGAAAAGCTTTTGAAAAGATAATGGGCTACAAATGATGTGAGTTAGTCACCCGCACACACTGCAACCCAGCTGTACTTTTGGAGTATATTTAGAAGGTATAATTAGGGTTGTGCAAGATTTGAAATACGTAAGCAAATCTCTTAAATGAAGTTTAACCTTATCCTGTTTCCAACTGCTGTTCTGTAAGAGCAAACTTGGGTTTTGATGGGACTGGAAAAGCTGTATCTTTTTTCTCTCGAGATTTTGCCTCATCGTATATTAGGTAAATTCTTTGTGAAACAATAAAGAAGGGCAAGAAGCCTGCAGTTAATGCAACCGAGATACATAGGAAGGGTCTGACCTTTTGAGAGTGCCGTACAGCACAAGTACCCATTACAATATCCTTTAGAAGAGGTGGCTGCTGCTCGTGTGTGGTTTTGTCGCCTGTCGGTCCAACCACGCTGTTTGGGGGTGCCTTCCCTTCCTCTTCCCACTGGTGGGCATTAAATGAGTAATGCTTTGGTAAAGAGAAACTGCTCTGAAGAGTGCTGGGGTTTATATCCTTGCCAGGTCAGCATTTCCCAAAGCAATGCCTCACATTAATCTCTTAGTGGAGGTCCCACTTTCAGAATCACTCAAACCACATGGCCGCAAAATGTGACCTTGTCATGTACATAGTTTCTTGGTTTAATAGCAACAGGGCTTTGTTTAAACTCATATTACAAATAATTTTAATCAAGGGAGTGAATGTGGCTGTTCAACTCTGTGACAACCCCCTTTGGTTCTGTGCCTCATCCTGCATACGCTGTAGCACATCAAACTAGTAAAATGTAGCATGACGTAGAGACTGTGTGTCTAGTAGTGAGACCAGGTCACCGCGGGCTTAAGAGCTCCTTGTAGTGGTATATACATACATGCAAAGTGAATGTCAGATCATGGTGGGAGTGTACTGCCCTCATTTTGCACTCATGAAAATAATGATGCAAGGCATGGAGCAATAGAGAATTAGGCTGTATGAGCAAGGAACCCAGACTCTATTCCCCATTGTGTGATCTCGAGCCAATGTTTTTATAAAATGGCTAGTGATTTTCAGTGCCTCAGATTTGGAACACCTGATTTTTAGAGGTGCTGAGAGATTGCAGTTCCCACTGATTCCATTGGAAATATGGGTGCTTAGCACCTCTGCAAATCACACGACGTGTCCAAAATTGGCCGATAAAAATCAGTGGCCATTTGAACTAAAACCTCACTGCGTGTATTAGAACAGTAAACCAGATGTAATGATGCCCACCTACCCTCATCTTAAATGGATGTTGTGAGATTTGATTCACTGAAAGTGCTTTGAGTGTGTCAGATAAAGTGCACAAATTCAAAACATTCCCTAGCGTGACCAGTGGAAAATGGCCCCACTGGTGGCAGATTTTCTTCTCATTTCCACATCACCCTGAGCAAACTCTCCAACTCCTTTCATTGGATGACCCTCCTTCTGCTTTGTTAGTCACATTGTCTCTAGCTGTGTGATTAGGAGTGGTCCCTGGGAGAGGCTCACAGTATTATAAAAACACATTGTGGGCTTGCCACTTTCTCTCCGGTTTTCCACCTTGATGCATCCCAAGATGGGGAGGTAGAATGACCAGATGTCATGATTTTTACTGGGACAGTCCTGTTATTCACAGGTTTGTTGTATACTCATCATACTGATTTTTCACACTGTTATTGGGTCACCCTGTGGGGAGCTAAGCTGACCCAGAGAGCTCAGTTTGGTCCTGGAGGTGCATATCTTTGGGAATTTTTCCCGTTTGAAAGACTAACGCATTTTTTTCATAAGGGACATCAAGTTGCAAGCATTTCAGAAGAAGCCTCCTCTCACCAGACCTATTAAGAGTCCACGTTCTGAGCAAATCCTGCATTGGCAGGCCTGATGATTGACAGCCATTGCCGGAGACATGCTTTTCAATTGGAGGTCACAAGTGAAAATGACTCATCATAATCCAAAGAGCTTCCTGCGTTGGAGGGGCTCTGCAGACACTAAACCTCACCGCACTCCTGGGAAGGACAGTCAGGAAATATCAGCATTCCCATTTGGCAGGCCGGGGATATTCCTGGGGAAAGCTGCCCATGGCCACACAGATGTTGCATGACAGAGCCAGGATAAAAATTCAGGGCATTCAAAGGCTCAGATTGTTCTTCCAGTCTGTAGTGCCTCCCCTTGAATGACTCTCCATCCAGCTCCTAATGCCAAGCACTCTTGAGACTGGGTGGATCTCTGTTTTTCAGTTTTTCCACCAGAATGGTTGGAACCCTCCTCTTTTCTCAGGGGCATTGCTGTAATCCAACCATCACTGTGTCCTCCTGTAAACTTCCGAAAGTACCAATGACAGCAGCTTCCTGGGAAAATCATGTGCTGCTGTTGCAAGCAGGGGATGGTCCTTGCCAGGAACAACAATCCAGACAGAGGACGCTGGTTTCCTTTTTAAATGTATTTGTTTATTAATGTAGTTATTTTTAAAGATGTTAATTTGGCTCCACGGCTCAGTTTTAGTGGATTCGGTCAATTGCTTGAATCTAAATAGGCAGAACCTCAGCTTGTGTAAACTGGCGTTGTACCATTGAAGCCCAATGGAAGGATAAAATTAGTGGTGCTAGTGGAGTATCTGGCCTTTTTCCTCTTAAAAGCATCCCAACAGTATCTGCTGACCAGGCGTTATATTGCAGCACGTGCTAATCTCTGAATCCTTTCCATTTCCGAGTGTCTTGACTGCTCTTTTTATGGTGCTACTACTGGTCTAAAACATTTACTGTGGCCTATTTTCTGACATTTGATCCAAGGGGAAAGAGCAGAAAAATTAAAATCTGTGATGCACGTAGCTTCATCCGGTTTATGTGTAAAGAAATGGGGAAAGAGAATCTAATGAGACTTCTGAAACTCCCTACAGAGCCTATTACTGTTATGCTATCTAAAAATGTCTCTTGTGGCTGCTTGTTCTTCCCCCAGAATTCTGGGAGCAAAGCCTAAACACATAGGCATGATTTTGGTAGCCAACGTGAAATGCCCTAGAGCAGTGGTTTCCAATCTTTTTGGCTCGAAAGCCACAAATATCATTTTTATATCCCTGAAGGGCCACAAGTCTTTCAGCGCAGAAATCAACACATACACCATTAAAGACTACAGATCACTATCTATTTAAAGGAAATCTTTTCGTGCTGCTGTGCTCATTTTGACATTCACTATTTTACACCTACAAACTCCTCCCAGTATGTCACATGCTCACAGACAAAGCACTTGTATAGAGGAGTGACTGCCTTCACACACTGAAGCGCATGGCATGGCAGCTAAGTGATGGTGAATGGCGGGCTAAGTGCAGTCCAGACCGTGAGGCACTGATTTTTAGAGTCCTGCACCTCCACAAGCATGGTGGGTCCTGGCCGGCAGCTGCTCCCACCCACCTCCCAGCACTGTAACCTGACAGAAGGAGGGAGTTCGATGAGGAGGCTGCCTCCTTGCTGATCTCCTGTCCCCCCTGGATGCAGGAGGGAAACTGCACACACCTTGTAGCCCCGTGTGCTTCAGCTGAGTCTCTAGGCAGTGGCTTCCTTCTGGCACCCGGGGGATAGGAAAATAGTTCTCCCCTCTCTCTGGCTCCAGCAGGGACCAAGCACCTATGGATCCAGGAGGCGCTGTTTGCCACGCTCTTTGCAACTACCAGGGGGAAAGGAGCACTGATCTCCTGTCTGCTTGGCTGCACAAAGGAGCCTGCTCCGGGCTTGTAGCCCTGTGACAACATGTTCTGCCTGAGTATTTAGGTGGTGGCTCCCATCTGCAGCCAGTGGGTGGGAAGTGGCAGGCCACTTTGAAAGACCCCAAAGGCCACAGGTTGGGAGCTACTGCCCTAGGACCAAAGGAGACCTTATTTTGAAAAGGTGGGTGCTCCGCCCTTTCTGAAAAATCAGGGCCACTTAAAATGACTCATACCGAGTACATGGAAAGAGAAATACCCAAGACCACCACCAGCTCTCGACAACTCAGGCCACAGGCTCTATAGCTTTCAACGTCTCCTTTGGGTGCATCCAACACCGGACCTGGAAGGTATCGTTTCCAGCTGGAGAAGACTACCAACACTAGTTTGCCAATCTTGCCGACGCGGCGTGAATGGCAGGACAGGCTACGCACTCCACGTGTGATTCTACCAAAGACTATAGGTCTCTATCCTGGCAGCTAGCCCACCCCATCACTCGCATCATTATATTTGTAGCACTCTCGTTTGATCAAAGCTAGCATGAATGTTTCATTGAGCTGATAATGATGCCTTCCAGCTCCTGTGCGTAGAAATGCCAACTGAGGTCAATGGTGTTTAGCCCAAGCAGGGGCCCCAAGATCATGCCCAAAGTCACTGTACGTTGGAAAGATCCTTTGTTGCCCTGGCTCGTTAATGACTGTTCATGCAGCATCTGTTTCTCCTGATCACTGGCAGGCAAGGCCAAGAACTTAGCAAAGAGCGGTCCTTTGTCCATAGCCTGTTATCCTGGAATGAACTAATCAAGCCTAGTCAGATGAGGACAGGGAGCAAAATATGTGTTTGTGTTTGTTTTTTCCCATGACACTTTCCCAAGCAGGGCTCAAGTGAACATGAGGTCATACCAACGTACAATAATTTAAACTAATCTCTTTTCAAATCAGATTTTTTTCAAGAATCGCAATGTTTTTAGTCTGTGTATATTTTGACCACTTTGCTGACAAACCCAAGTACAGAGCTATTCATGCAATCAAATGAATTCCCAGAGGAATTTACCCGTTGGAGCAATGTCTCTGTCTGACTGGACTCCCGCCCTGAACGACATCAAGTTTTCAGGACATTTGATATAATCCGCAAGCTGCTGATGTTCTCTCACACCATCCAAAAAAGGAGCAAGATTCCCTGTCGCCACAGTTAGAAACCATTTGGGTTGGATCTCAATTACCCTGAGATGTCTTTAGGCCACATCAGCAGTGTGAAGTGGCTGTAAAGTAAGAGGTCCGCTCTCCAGGGGATAAGCAATCTAGCCTGCCTCTCAGCTTTCCCAGGCACAGAGCTGGCATAGAGACTAGGCCTGAGAGGTTAGCCACTGCCCCAGCTGTTCTTGGCTGATGCTGTGGCCCTTGGTGGAGCTGTTGCTGCTGTAATTTATGCCTAAAGCCAGGCAAACTCCCACATACCCCAGAATAATAAGACAAGGGAAAGCAGCCATTGCTCCCAGCCCCCTTCCTGCATTAAGTAGAGCTGGGACAGGGGAGAGAATTGGGGATAATGTGCTAGATTGCAGCCATGTCAAACTCTGTGTGGTTTTATTCACAAGTTTGATACACACTGATATTATATGGAAGCCTACCCCAGACACTTGAAATTTAAAGCTTTTGAAGGTCTACAGGACATATTACAGAACAGATCTTGTGACAAAGACATCTCTGGTAGGGAAAAACTATGTTTGTTTGTTGTAGTTGGATGTACAGATTGGTCCAGCCTTGTGGTCAAAGCCCTGACCTAACCTGTGAGAAACATGCATTTAACCAACAGGGGCATGGTTTTGTTTCCCATGCCAGGAACAGCATCCAGCTTGCACACCCGCCCAGTGCTAGGAACTGAGAGGTGTGTGTTTTGTGTGGCCCTGCAGTTAGCCCATCTGGACAATCAAACAGAAGTGTTGGTGAGGTCCTAGCAAATCCATCTAGCTCCTCTGTACTTGAAGGAATGTCATGGTGAGACAAAGCATTTTGGGATAGAAGTGTTAGCTAATGGGATAATGTGGGTAATCTCTAGAGGGGAATAAAGTCAGTCTTAGCTAATTGGGAGGACTTGGTCTAGTGACTGAGCATGGTGGTGGGAGCCGGGGGATCCTGCATTTTAATTCTGGTTTTACCACTGACTTAAATGTAGCTTTGGGCAACGGGCAAGCCAATTAACCTTTATGCTTCATGTTCCCTAATGGCATCTTTCCTGAGCTCACCGGGTTATTGAACAGATTCACTTGCTGATGTATGTGTGTTGTTGAACCAAATCCAAACTTCTGATCTCTTGAGGTTCACCATCACTAGTTAAAAGCACTCGTTGAGCTGTTCAGCATGTGCCCTCAACCCATGTTCATATCCCTTGTTACACTCAGTGGAGCATGCACTGCCAAGATCTGTAGAGCCCTGCAAATTCGCAGATATCCACTTTATATCAACCGATGCAGATACCCACGAACCTTTCTTGCAGATCTGGTCATATGTGTTAGGCTGCTGTCAGCTGTTAGGTGGAAGGGCAGAGCTCAACAGCTGATCAGATCTTACATGGGGTCTCGTCAGATGTTTGGGGTGGATAGGGCTCAAGAGCTCATGGAGAGCTGCTGGCTCTAAAACAGCTGATGTGCAGATGCAGATGTAAGTAAATCTAAAAGAGGGAGAGCGTTTTGCAGGGTCAGGTGAAAGTGTATTCCAGCGGATATGGATCAGATGTGGATCCACATATTTGTATCTGTGCAGGGCTCTAAAGATCTGTATGCTGGTATCCATAAGAGGTCTCTGTGTGAACTGAAGACAGTGGTGTATGATCCAGAGCAGTCTATGGCCCTGGGGAATTCATAGCAGAATAGAGTTAATGACCGATGTGAGACTGCAGGATCAGACAGCAGCAGGAGGGTGACAGAAAGGACATATATCTTCCTACAAGGAGCTACGCTTTGTTTCCTGTCCACTGAGCAGCGGTTACTACAGGTCAGTTCAGAGCACCTGAGGTCAGTTAAGGCCCAGCTGAAGACGCAGAGAGGAGAACTGGTGTAGGATTAGAGGAGTGCTGGAAGATCAGAGAAGAGTCAGGAGAAAGGTACAGAGACCAGGGAGGGGGAAGTAGCCCAGGGGAAGGAAATATAGTCGCAAACACCATCAGCAGCTCATAGCTGCTATTCATAGGCGCTTGGGTAGGGACCAGAGCCAGTGTGCCCAGGTCCCTTCCCCTCCTTCTTTGTCCCACCAGGCACTACTGGGGTGGCCAACGGGGCAACAGACTGCACCATGACGCTGCATGTGAAGGAAGAGCGTGGGACCCCCGGGAGCAGAGCCAGCAATTGGCCACATCCAGTATTCACAGTAGACGAGAGCAAGCATCAAGTTGTGGGTTACAAGCATGCCTCAGTGAAGTATTTGGTCCAGTGGGAGTTTCATGCTTAGAAAGAGGCTGTGCTGTGAACTCACTGGAGTCAGCATATGAAGTTGAAAAAAAGGATATGGTCCAATGGGATCTGTGCTCGTGGACTGAAGTAGTGTTTGACCTACAGAAGAGGGTCAAACAAACAAGGAGTCTGGTGGCTCTTTTAGAGACTAACCAATTTATTTAAAGCATGAGCTTTCGTAGGAGAAAATCAGAGGAGGATCGTGAGCTTGGTGCTTTGTGCAGCCTGATGGGAACTGCATGGATGGGGGAGTGAGAACAATACTCTGTACAGGGGACAGTAGGAACTGTATGGATGGAGAATGTGGCCCTTAAGCAACAAAAACGAGAGAGATTTGATTTCAGTCAATCTGTATTACCCAAAGCGGTCAGACTGACTAACAGTTACCCAGCTCAACCGATCCTTTTTCTTCATATTACCTCTGTGTTTGGGCAGAATTAAAACTTTCTCTTCTTTGTCCTCTCCAATTTTCTGGCATTTATTTTTCTTAGACTTTAGACTCCTGCAGTACTTTAAAAACAGTGCCATACCCTTCAGCTGTGAATGATTTGGTTGCTCTTGACTTTGTAGGATCTGAATATTTTCTTGTTCTCTTGTTTCACAGCTGTGACCTACTTAATTAGAAGCAGGAAGCGAACCCCAGAATCATTAGATATTCTGCTTGCTTTGAAAAAGGAAACATAATCATGTGCTGCTAAATATGAGGATTTCCTTCTTAACAACAGGAAGTCAGGTTCCAGAGGGGAGCAGCAAACATTCAAATTCTTTGTGCATCAAGATAAAGCAGAATGTATGGTATGGATGGGGTGGGGCCAAGGAAATGGCAACTGTTTGAGAAAATGACCAAAATGGGAATGAGTCATAAATTTCTAAGTCATGAGCATAAATCCTTTTTGTTGGCTATGGGTTTTAAGCTTCTGAACAGCTTCGTCTATCTGCTGTCTGTAAAGACAATGAAGCGACTGAATTACTGACTCAGTCTGGCTGCTTTCAATTTGTTTTCCCTTCTTCTCGGAATATATGATCAACCAACCTAGAAAATGACTTTGAATTTCACTGTAAAATAACATGGCAAATCAGCAGGCTCTCAGGCTGGGGATGAGGGGGTTTGTTAACTCCCCTCCACCTCCACAGCTAATTTTTTGCTGCTATTTATACTTCTCAAAACTCAATATATTGTGTGGCTATTATGTAATGGCATGGTGGTAGTAGCTGCTGAGAAATGAACCAGAAAGTCCAGGTTCCAAAGTTCTGTACCTCTTCTGCCATTGACTCATTTAATCTCTTTGTGACTCCGTTTGTACATGTGTAAAACTGTTGTAAAATTAAGTGCTTGTCTCATGGGAGGGCTGTGAGGCAAAATTAATCTGTGGGTCATAAAGCATTTTAGGGTCAAAGGCACAATAGAAATGTAAAGTATTATGGGTGGGTGTGCATGTGCACCACTTCCCCCTGCTGGATGGATTCAGGACTGCTCAACTGTGTGTCATAAACCCTATAGTGCTAACTGAGATATTCCATTAGCACCGGTTTACGAAAAGGTTTGATTTTACAGCAGAAAGATTTGAGTTCTATGTATGCAGCTCTTGAGAAGTTCCATGTGGCCACAGTTGTTACTGCACTACACACCCAAAACTCCTAGAAGCCACAGATTTGTTACAGTACAATAATTTAGCCATAGGGATCAATTGACAGATTCAGGGGAAACACAGCTTGATACACTATTAGCTTACCTTCTTGCTGATGAGTAATAGAAAGACACTATGGACCAAATTTTCCTTTTCATCCAGCTCAACATAATCCACAGACTACCCCCAGTTTGGAGGCAATCACAGAAATCTAGCTTGACTCATTTGTTTTAATTCCATATTGTCATAGACCGGGGGTGGCCACACTTATGGAACTCAACAGCCACACAAGTCAATTATTAAACCTTCAAGAGCCGCATTGAGGCATATAACCACATACTTTTACTACTTCAAAATTACTAAGCTTAAAATTCATTGTGCATTTTAATTTTATCATAAAAACAGGGCAAATATTGATCCTAATAATGTCAGATTCTAATAATTACTTGAAGTTACCATAAAAACGAGGCCTACACAGTAAAAACTTAGCTGTCGCTGGATGTGGAACACTGCAGGCTAGTGGCAAGATTTTTAAAATCTGGGCAGTAACTTGTCAATGCAGTAGATAAAAGCTCTCTCAGGTGCTGAGCTCTAAGTATTGCACAATGTTTCAATTTAACAGATTTCACTGAGGAATACAATAGTTCACAGTAGCAAGTTGTGCCAAAAATTGAAAGTAACTACATTCAATTTTAAACTTTTCTCCTTGTATTTTCATTTCTTCATCATGTTTCGGACTTGTAAAACACAATTTTATCAAAGGAGTGAGCTGCATTAGGGCCTATGAGAAAATCTAAACATGCCGCGCTTCCCTACCATCTCTTACCACGATGCTGCTTCTCTGCTCTCCCTGACCATGCCGCACTTCTGCCCCCCCCCCCCCGACCCCAACCACGCTGCTGTGCCTTCCCCCCCACGGCTCTGACCACGCTGCTGCGGCTTCTGCCACCACCCCAACCACACTGCTGTGGCTTCCCTGCTGACTCTGGCCTTGCTGCGGCGTCCCAGCCGGCTCTGACCATGCTGCTGTGCTTTCTCTGCCAGCCCCAACCATGCCACCGCTACTCGGCTGTCCCTGACCATGTCGCCCTTCCCTGCCCACTCTTCCACGGGCTGCACTTTTTCTTTGAAGAGCCACAGTTTGGCCACACCTGTTATAGACTCTAAGGTCAGAAAGAACCAATATGATCATCTAGTCTGACCCCCTGCACAATGCAGACCACAAAATCTGACCTACCCATTCCTGTCATAAACCGCTAACCTATAGACTGAGTTACTGAAGTCTTCAAACCATAATTTAAAGACTTTATGATACAGAGAATCCACCACCAGGTGAGCCATGCCCGACGCTACAGAGGAGGATGAAAAGTTTACCTGTTTATGTGGATCCTGTGGTGGGACTGCTATGAAAGGGCGAATGGAAGGAGAGTTAGAGAGAAGGGGAGTTTTTTTTAAATTCACCTACAAAGTACACAGGGACAATGTAGTTTAAACCCAATAGTGTATGTCTACACTTGCAAGTTAGTTTGAATTAAGGAGGTTTAATTTGAACTCAGTACCTGTCTACACTAGGCTTTCATTAGTTCGAATTAAGGAATTCCTTAATTTAAACTAATGAAAGCTTAGTTTGAATTAGTACCTGCAGGTTAGTTCAGTTCGATCCTTAGTTCAAACTAAGGATGATGTAGACAAGGGCAGTTAGTTCAAATTAACAAAGTGGATTAATGCAAACTGATGTTAGTTCGAATTAGTCCATGTTGTTAATTCAAACTAATAAGGTCGAGTTTAGTTCAAAGTAACCTTGAACTTATTAGTTTGAATTAACAAATTCAGACTAATTTTCCTAATGTGGACGTAGCCTTACAGGCTATGAGCTAAATGCCTTGTATGTTCATTTAAGCTACCCCAAGGGGGAATACTGAGTAACTTAGACACCCTGGTTTCAAGAAGCCCATTTTGTGCTAAGGCCATATACAGTTTCTAAGTCATTTTAGTATCCTTCAGTTTAAAGGGTGCTATGTCAATGGGAGCTATATTTAGTACTGCTGCTGTTTACTGGGTGATCCTAGGAGAGCAATTAATGGACTTCAAGGCCAGAAGGGACCATCATCTCATCTGACCTCTTGTATAACGAGCCAGAATTCTTCCCTAAAATAATCCCTAGAGCAGATCTTTAGAAAAACATTTACCCTTTAGTTAAAAATTCTCAATGATGAAGAATCCACCATGAGTCTTGGTAAGTTGTTCCAATAGTAAATTATTCTCATTGTTAAAAATGTGCTCCTTGTGTTCAGTCTGAATTTGTCTAGTTTCAGCTTCTAGTCACTGGATTGTGTTATGAGTCTGTCACTTTAAGGCATGTTTTCCAGTCCTTTAATCATTCTTGTGGCTCTTCTCTGATCCTTCTCCAATGTATCAGCATCTTTACTGGCTCCAAATACAGAGGTAAAATAACTTCTCTTCTCCTACCGGAGGGTCCTCAGTTTAACCATCTAAAAGTCACTTTAGCCCTTTTGACCACAGAGTTGCACCAGGGACTCATGTTCATTTGATTATCCACAACGACCCCCAAATCTCAGAGTCACTGCTTCCCAGAATAGGGTCCCCCATCCTGTTAGTATGGCTGACATTCGTTGTTCCTAGGGACGTGTATACATCTAGCCATGTTAAAAGGAGCATCATTTGCTTGTGTCATGCTGACCAAGCAATCCTGATAGCTCTGTAGCAGGGACCTGTCCTCTTCATTATTTACCATTGCAATCTTTGTGTCACTTGCAAACTTGATGATTTTGTTTTCTTAAAAGCCATTAATAAAAATGTTAAATAGCTTAAGGCCAAAGACTGATTCCCATGGGCACTGCAGGCCCAACCGTATAGGTGAATTAGGTGGTCACCTCAGGTGCCAGGCTTTAAGGGGCACCAAATTAGAAGGAAATGATTTTTTTCTCTATTAAAAAAAATGTTAATATATTGTCTCCTATTACATGTGGGGGAGAGGCACCAAAATCAAAGTTCACCTAGGGTGCCAAAAGCCCCTGCCCATGGGGCCCCACTAGAAACACACCCATTTGATGGTGATTCCCCATTTGCAATTACATTTTCAGCTTTTACCATTAGTCTTTTGTAACATGATGAATGTATAAATGTATCCTTCACTGAATATCCTCTGCACTAAAAAGCCTTTGCACCAAGGATTTCAGAGCACTCTGCAAATATTAACGAATTCCAGTCAGGTAGGTAAATATCATTATCCTCATTTTCGAGATGGGGAAACTGAGGCACAGAAAAGTTTAAATGACTTGTCCAAAGTCACTCCAGAAGCCTGTGATGCAACTCAGATCCCATGATAAGTCCCTCCTTCCTTTCTGTGATGAAGTGTAAAATTGAGCCACCATGTCATTCATTCTTCCCAGCGAAAATGAATTTCCTGACCAGCACATTGAGAATATTTTTAATGATCATTTGTTTGAAAAAAAAAGCGCTTAAAAATTATGTGTATCAACTTTGCAGAAGCAAGAATGGACTTTCCGACAGGGCTCACATGAACAAGATCATATATATGAGAAATCTGGTCAGCTGATTTTAGAAAATCTATTTTGATGTGCTGCTCCTCCCTTGTCTGGGAACAAAAACCACTTTGTATTGGTCTCTGAATGCAGTGATTGTTATAAGTGGGTCATGTTCTGTCAGATTATTCACAAATATCTACATGATTCATTACGAAATTTCTGTACTGACCCAGGCTCTTCAAACTGTACACAAGCTTATGCTGTCTAGACTTTGAGGAAGCAGTTCACTAAATTATCCATCTTGTCATGGAGCAGACATGTAGGCTAGATTTTTATGAGCTAGCAGATGTGTTTTCCATACCACTTGATAGTGTCAGTTCAGAAGTACCTGCAATGAAAATGCAGGATCAATCCTACAACCCTTATTTGCACAGGTAGTTCCAGTTATTTTTGGTGGTTTGTGTAGGATGTCCTGATATGACAGTGAGCATAGAATAAATCAGAGGTGGACAAAACTGGCTCACAGGTAGCTGCCAGAAATTTTACTTTTGGTCTCCAGAGGGCACTCTTCTGTTACATTTCTGTAGTGGAGCTAGGAGAAAAGCTACTAAAACTGGTCACCATGGTGACCAGAAACATAGATTTGTCAAGACCTGGTATCAATGCATAGTGTGGATAGATTTCAGTAGTAAGCGTAAGAACTACACAATCGCAATCTAAATTGACAAAAGAATGAGCAGAAATTTTCTATTCCATAGAGAAGCTTCTGTCTATCATGTTTCAAGTGAAGAGCTACTCAGAAAATGATGCACATTGACATCAGGCACACCAGTCTCTTCTACATAAAAAAAGTTAGATGTGCTAAGTCATCAGTCAGAAACAAGCTGTTTGAGTCAGCCCACCTGTTGAGATTATAACAATGTACTTTTAAAGACTAACCAATTTATTTATTGCATGAGCTTTCATGGGAGAAAATCCCACTTCGTCTTCAACCATCTGATGAAGTGGGATTCTCTCCCATGAAAGCTCATGAAATAAATAAATTTGTTAGTCTTTAAAAGTGCCACTAGACTCTTTGTTTGTTTTATTCAAGATCAGATTTCCAAAGTGAACACTTGTAATTAAGAACTCACCATTCATTTTCCAGTAATATTCTCCAATTATCACTTAAGATGTGCAGTTTCAACCTAGATCCCTGAGAGTAGATGCCTTCATTAGAATATTCACAGGCCAGTAGAGTTTCCTGGAAAATCACCATCAAAACTGTTCTGTTAATACTAACTCTACACAGTGGAAGAAAATTCACTTGAACCTTTGGAGCACTTGAACCAATACAAAAATATCTTAGTTTTTCTATCTTACCTACCGGTAGCTTTTCATTCCAACCGGCTTTAAATCATGCTAAATTGCTAACACCATTTGATTCAGCAAACAAAATGTCAACCTTTTAGGAGATGACATATAGTCCCAAAGACCAAGACAAATATGCTTGTAGAGAGGAAGAGTTATGGGCATTTATAAACCTATACACAAATAGCTGGTGTTCACATAATTATGATAATGCATAGCACTTCTATAGTATGTTGTATTTTCCACAGCTGATCAATATAGAGGACGCAAATAGTAAATTTTCATTCAGTAGTATTGTAATGTGGTGTTTCAGGCCATTATGGAATATACATTGGGCCATGTTATGCCATCAGTTTTAAGAACTCTTCAGTGAAACTGAGCGGCCATTCTGCGTAAAAATCTATAGTATAACAGTTAAGTGATTATGGGGTCAGTTTGGATAATGGTTGAAAGATCTTTGGGGAAATGTGTCTTAGAATGGTTGTTTTGCCTTTTATTCTGGAGAGATTAATCAGAAGGGTAGGGGCCTGCTTTGTATTTTTTTCAGGGTCACAAAATACTTTTATATACAGTAATCCACGAAAATTTTTCCAAATATCCTGGCTCCACTAAGAAATGAAAGTAAGGGTTCTGAGCCAGATCCTGTGGCCATTATGCCCTGCTAGATTCTACTCTTGCACCAGCATAAGTCTGGAGTAATTCTACTCTTGTCAGTTGAGTTACTCTGGGTTTACATGAGTGCAGTGAAGAACAGAACCTGGCCTTCAGACCTTACTTGATGAAAACTCTCAATGGGCTCAATGGTGAGGTCTTTACTCAGATCTGATTCAGTTTTTATACTTTGGTAAACTTCTGCTGACCCACTGATATTGTTCTCCCAAGAGCTGCATGCACAGGGGATCATCCACCCTCCTCCCAAACTGAAAGGGAGGTCGGTCACCTCCATACGGGTATTTCTCCTCTCCTAAAACCCAACCAATGGAGTAGGAGAAGAGGGCAGAATGGGTTGAGTTTGGGAGACTGGGCCACCCTACTTTGGGTAGGAACAGATATATGCATGTAGTGCTCGTCCATGGACCAGTGCAGACTCCCCAGGAAACATAACACATCCTGAAGCTCTATTATCTTTCCCTGGGCTATCCCTCCATGAGTGACCCCTTTCCCCTTTACGGTGCTCACCATTTAGAGCCGGGAGCAAGGGTGTCTCTGGTAACCTGACTCCACTTGAAATGCAATTCCAGGAGGGGAGGTTGTCGGGGCAAAAAGCTCCAGCTTTCTGTTCATCCACTGGAGAACATAACAGTTTTGTGGGGCTCCTCGAAGTTCTGCAATGGGGCCTGCTTGGAGCGCAACCCTCTCCCCTGATGGTAACTGGAGAGGAATCCTTGGAGAGGGTCCGTGAGAAATTTCGTCCCACTCTGCTCCATGCTGCAGTTTTTAGCTCTGGAGGAAGCTCCTCTCAGGGTTTGACTTAGTGTGTAAGTTCTTATTTAGTTCATTCAACTGAGCAACAATTCTTCATGTTCTGGATTAGACCCAGCCTCCAGGGCACTATCTGAGGTCTGAGACTGTGTGTGTGTAAAACAAGAATCAGGTGTGCAGGCTCCATCTAAAGGAATTGGTCAAGACACACTGTGCTTGTCCATTAGTCTGTAGAAATGCTCTTTCTATACATATGCCCCTGGACTGGAAAACAGCTGGAGAGATCGCCACATTCTGGCACCTGATACTTTATGAGGGATAGTATGCTGGGAAGATGTTCAGAGAGTAATACATTTTAGGGCCAGAAGAGTTCATTATGATCATCTAGTCTGAATTCATGAATAACACAGTCTATAGAACCTCCCCTGGCAATTCTTCCGTCAGGTCTGTAATTTCTGTTTGAGCTATGCATATCTTTTAGAAGCACAGCACGTCATGATTTCAAGAATGCATCATATCCCTGGCAAGTGGTTAATTATGCTCACTGTTAAAAATGTGCATCTTACTTCGAGTCTGAATTTATCTTTTCCATCTATTTAATTTTATTCTGCCTTTTACTCCTAAATTGAAGAACCACTTCCATACAGAAATATCTTCCTGAGATAACATATTTGTAGACTGATGAGTAAAGAAACTTAGTCTGCAAATGGAGTTATGCACCTAAAGACCAGATTTAGGATCTTGCGTCCCAGTTTAAGGACCAGTGAGATCAAAAAAATCCCCGATTGGCTGCTGCCTAACCTGGAAAGTGCCTCAACTCACTTGCCACCTGAATTTTCTCTGTAAAAGGGCCGACATCTAAGCTTGCACTCCTGACATACTTCACACAGGCATCTGATCATCTATCACCTATCTAAGTCCCAGTGCAACCTTCAAACCAGAGAAGATCCAGTTTGGCAATTGACTGATCTTTGGCTTCTGGTGATAGATGTGCTGATGGGACGATGGATGGGGTGGGTTCTGAGTTATTACAGAAAATTCTTTCTTGACTTCCCCTCTAGAACTTGTCACCATGCAAGCAGAGATAGCTGCCCATTTCTGCAAGCAGGGAGACTTTGGACACACAATCTCTCATCAGCATCTCCTGTGGGTTAGTTTAGGGAACTTCCCTCTCTTAACATGCTGGACCCCATTCTCAGGCATCCCTCTCTCCCCCTGCTGTGGCAGAGTACTCCCTCAGCTCGTGCCACATAAGCAGGGCTGGCTCAAGGGGTTGTGGTGCCCCAAGCCAAATTTTGATTTGGCGCCCCCCCATCTCATTCATGGTTTTCCAAAGTGCATAAATCTCCAGTGTCTAGGGATTTAAAGCGCACGCTGCCTACGTGAGTTAAACTGCAGGTTGACTGACAGTGCCTAAGCTGCTAGGAAAGAGTTGAAGGAGGCGGGAGCCAGGCTGATGTTCAGGGGGGCTAGGCACCCCTAAGAACTGTCACCTGAAGCCATGTCTGTCTCTTGCCTCACTGCAGAGCCAGCTCTGCACATAAGATCCCTCCTCCCTGGTGCAGTAGGCCTGCAGTAAAATCAACTTGCTTGGAGCCCTGTTCTCCCTCCCGGTACTGCAGCTACAAGCCTGGGCTTTCCAAGCACCACCCTTGCAGGCAGCCTGGGGACAGGCCTTGACTGCTGTGGCCCCTCTCCGGACGAGGAGCGCCAGTCCTTGCCTTAGTCACTCCTCCACCTCCCCTTTGCAAGGGAGGGGATGGAGAGGCATAGGCCGTGTCTACCACTGCATCAGCTGCTGGGACTGCTATTTGCTGGGGCTGCTATCCCTTGTGCCAGCTAATGCTGAGACAAACCTCCCGAGCCTTGTCTCACTCCTGTCCACTCCTCTCTCTGTGGGCTAGTGGAGGTCTGGCTTTTATTGGGTCTGGGGCAGCCTTTAATTGGGCCCAGATGTCCCTGATTGCCCGGCAGCTGTTTCCCCTCTGGGACCAGGGCCTCCAGCCATCTAGGAATTTCCAAAGGGGTAGCCGTGTTGGTCTGTTTACAGCAAAAACAATGAGAGTCCTGTGGCACCTTAGGCTATGTCTACACTAGAGGGCTCAGTTAACTTGACTTAACAAGGTTGACTTTAAATTGACTTAACAAAGTTGACTTGAAAGTTAAGTTGACTTAACAAAGTCTACTTAAAGGCTGTGTCCACACTGGAGGGCTCTGTTAAGTTGACTTTGTTAACTTTGATTTAACAAAGCCTATAGGGTAGACAACCCTATCTGCAATGTGTTAAGTTGACTTAATAAAGTCAACTTTAATGCTTAAGTTGACTTTAAGGGCTGGAGTTAAGTCAACTTAAGCTAGTGCTTAATTTGACTTAAAAAAAGTCCAATGTGGACATGTCTTTCCTTAAGTCGACTTAAGGGAGTTTAAGTCAACTTAAGGCTCCAGTGTAGACGTACCCTTAGAGACTAGCAGATTTCTTCGGACATACGCTTTCGTGGACTCCAACTGACTATATCAGATGCACAATAGTCTCATCGTTTTTGCAGAATTCTAGGGTGGACAAGCCTACCCTCAATCACTCTTCTATAACGATCTGGCCTGGCTTTGTTACACCATATTGTTTAGGGAGCCTAGATACCTAACCCAGGTTTTGTAGACTCCACTGATTCTTTTCAGGGGGCTTAGAGCTAGGCGTTTGCATCTCTGAGTGTCGCAATGCCTGCATCCCTTTATGAACTGAGATGTCAGCTTTTCGATGCCATTGATTCCATATTCCATGTGCGTGCAGAGACTATACCACTGGCCCTTATCAAGGAGAACAGAGAATATAAAAAGCTGTAGCAACTCTGACATTTTTGGGAATGGGTCCTTCAAAATCCATGCTTCCTTCATAATATATTCAGCATAACAAAGGAAGTGCTGTTAAAGCAGGAGGGGGGAATGAAAATAGTGAGAGATCGTGGGCAGTCACTTCCAAAAGAGCAAAGCATGAAGTAAATAGGATGAAATTAAATTTGGACAAATGCAAAGTACTCCACTTAGAAAGGAAAAATAAACTGTGCAAATACAAAATGGGAAAGGAGTACTGCAGAAAAGGATCTGGGGGCATAGTGGATCACAAGTTAAATATGAGCAAACAGCGTAATATTGTTGCAAAAAGCAAACATTGGTCTGGAATGTATTAGCAGGAGTGCTGTAAGCCAGACAGAAGAAGTAATTCTTCTGGTCTACGCCATGTGGATTAAGCTTCAGTTGGAGTATTATGTCCAGTTCTGGGCCAAGCATTTCAAGAAAGAGTGGACAGCAATTGGAGAAAGTCCAGAGGAGAGGAACAAAAATGGCTAGGACTAAAAGACATGAGCTGTAAGGGAATATGGAAAATATTGGGTTTGTTTGAAGACTGAGAAGGAACATGATAACAGTTTTCAAATACATAAAAAGTTGTTACAAAGAAGAGGGAGAAAAATTGTTCTCCTTAACTTCTGAGGATATTACAAGAAGCAATGGGCTTTAAGTATAGCAAGGGAGGTTGAATGTTAGGAAAAACTTCCTAACTGTTATGATAGTTAAACATTGGAATAAATTTCCTAGGAAGGTTATGGAATCTCCATCCTTGGAGATTTTTAAGAGCAGATTGGACAGACACGTGTCAAGGAGGGTTTAGATAATGCTTGGTCCTGCCTAGGACCACCAGATACCAAAGCCTGGAAAGGAGGACAAGGAAGTATGAAAAGGAGGGCATTGGAGGACACATGCAGAAAGTGTAGGATTAATGTAATATTCTTCTGTTTGTTGGGGTCCCTGGAATACTTTCCTCTAAAAATAAGGTATTCTGTGGCATTCCAGCATACTTTAACCCCTGTAAGTAAAAAGCCAGACAAAATCATGTATTTTAAGATGCTTGCCAGACAGAGGATATGAAGGTAAAAAGGAGGACATGTCCTTTTGCCTGACATCTGGTAACCGTCGTCCTGCCTTGAGTGCAGGGGACTGGACGTGAAGACTTCTCAAGGTCCTACAATTCTGTGAAGTCACGGCATGAAAAGAACTTTTAGGCATAAAGATCTAATAGCATTCATTCTCTTGACATTATAGAAAAATGAAGATCAAGAAGTGTGACTGATCAGGAGTAAAATCTAGGTTTTAAACAGATCAGTGGCTTTAAGTGGAAAGACCATTGGGACCATATGAAGACCAGAAGCAGGATGTCTGGTACATCACATCAAAGGAAAGCTGCTAAATTTCACCCAACGTAATCAATCACTCTCACACACACTCTCTCTCTCTCTGTCTCTCATATTACACTGTCCAGAGAAAATTACTTGAGTGTCCATTACAGAGTACAGCTGATTTTTGTTCTTCCAAGGACAAGAAAATGTAAGTGACTTGAGAACATGAAAAGATGCCCCCATCACTTCTACTGCCTGAATGCAGACAATGCGTGCCTACATTAGTACAGCTCAGAGCATTGTCAGCACAGTTTTCCCAGCATTGTGTTGAACGGGTCTGAGTTTTATTGCTGTTTAGCTCAGGTTTGAAAGCCCACCCTTAACCTTCAGCTCTCATTGACACTCAAATGAAGCAACACAACTGCACAATGGATGGCTTTGTTTTGTATCTTTTGTTTGTTTGCGTCTTTTGTGTGTGGAACGTAAGAGGCTATTTTTATATCCTAGTAACAACCCTTTGGCCTGTCAGTAAAACGTGGGAGGTTTTATAGTAAATGTTTTGCCTGACATTTTCTCAGAGAGGGCAGGAAAGAATGAGCACGTCATTAGAGAGACTATGTTGGGCAGATCTGTAAATATCTATAGCTTGATATCCGGCATAAACCGCTTGTTTCTTAATTTAATAGGGTTCTGTAGCAAGCATTTTACATTTCCACAAGAAGTGAATCTGGCCTGCTGTGCCCCCGAAAAGTCTCCTGTCTCCCCCTTCACCCATTTCCTGCCAGGAAATCTGCTGGCTTTTTCAGGTATGAAACTACACCCTGGGAGGAGTCGTCTGATGAGACTGACCCTGCCACCTCCAGATCTAAAGCATGTGTCTGCTGCCCGATCTAAAGAACAGCTCCGTTAACTCAGAGGGAGTAAGCAATTTAGAAACTTCTAGACGAAGTCTCTCCGTTAGAGTGGGACAAAGAGCAAACCCCTCTATTGGTGTGAATTCAATCAATTACGGGGGTTTGGCAATTTGGGGGATCTGTCCATGTGCGATATATAAATTCTGATTGATCTGACGATGCTGTTTTGTTTCATGGATGGAAATCCACTTGGTAGATATGGAATCCACTGCTGCTGGTAGGGTGGTAGCATATCTAGCTATATCCAGAGGGGTAGGATGGTAGCATATCTAGCTAGCTGGTCTAACGCAGGTCCATGATTCTGAAGAGAAGTCACCCCGTGCTGAAGGGGAAGGATCCTGGGTACCACAGCAGGCTCTGCCCAATCCCAAAGAACTCTCCAGTGTGGTGAGGAAACTGAGGCAGGGGAATGAAGAGAGGTGTGTTTATTATTTCATCTCGGTCTGTATACTTCTCACGCTGCCAAGCAAAGGGTAAATTGTATTGAGAACCCTGTGCCAAGTCTGTCTGTGTTTCTTTTGGCTTTCATGATCATTTGCTCCTGGAAAGGCAGACTGTAAAGCCAGAATGACCCCGTGACTGGACTTCTGGGAGAGGATATAATTAGGCTACAGGGGAGTCTGGAGGGTCAGCACTGGACCGCCAGGTCTCAGCTCTCAGGAGTTACTAGACCGAACACTGATGCCCTGAGAGCATGCTTGGAGACCCCCGCCTGGGCCAGAGCCTGGACTCTTGTCAGACTTAGGAGACTTAAAGGACAATGGTCTGAGAAATCGCCAGCCAGAAAGGTGGGGGAGGCTGACAGGGCAGATCCTACAGCATGGCAGAGCTCGGCAGGAAAGTTAATACAGTTTCAGCTGGTGCTAAGCATTGTACATGTTTCCTGAAGGATTTGCGTTCTCCCTCTCTATGTAGGGAGCACTGTGAATCAGTGAAAAGGGCTGTGTGGTCACAGAATTGACTGCCTGTGTGGGAAGGAGAAGATCCATGCATAGGAGGGACCCACTCAGAGCTTGGAGCCCGTGATCTGCCTTGTATTTGCCTGAGAAATGCACATGGTTTGAATTTCACTGTAAGCTGGTTTCCTCTGGTAAATCTGTATCCAGGAAGCTACCCACTCGCCCCCAAAAACATGATGTGTCTAATTGGCCAGAAAGGCTCCATGGGGGATTGAACACATTGTTCTAATGGAGCAAGTAAATCTGCACATTAAAATGCTCTTTAAGTAGCCGGTAGATTCAAACAGCCTCTGAAGAAATGGTCCTGGTCTAGCCATTAAATAAATACTGAGCTAAACTGTTTTTGGAAAGTCCTATTATGTAATCGATAAATGAAATGACTCTGTTCTCACCATTTCCAACTATTGTGTATTTTAAATTCCTTGGATGGGGCTGTTCATAGTCAGAATTTCCCTGCAAACATACGGAAAGACTCAATGCCTATGTGTAGTAGCTAATTTAAAAAGTGCAGCTTATCCGTTATTCTTGTCCCCATTTTTCTGAATACCAAAGCAGTTAGATCACGTTATGGAGCCATTGCTTGAAACAAAAATGAGGAGGAAAGAATTGTAGAATCAAATGTGTTTCTTTTTCTTTCTCTTTAGAGCTCCCAGACAGAGATC
This sequence comes from Podocnemis expansa, assembly GCA_007922195.1. Taxonomy (NCBI): domain Eukaryota; kingdom Metazoa; phylum Chordata; order Testudines; family Podocnemididae; genus Podocnemis; species Podocnemis expansa. Next base: position 588,206 of record ML682008.1, on the reverse strand, counting down.
TTGTATGCCAACTGTAGCCTGGAGCAAATGTTTTCTAGTCAAGTTATTAAAACCTCCTCCAAATGAGGCTTTATAATGGAAATGTTGCCGGTGCTTTGTCTGCGCCACTGAGAACAGGGACAAGACAGTGTTACCAAGAGGCCCAGAGACAGGTATGGGAGTTGACTTAAGGAGGGATGGGAAGGTAGAAAAACTCAGAGGCAGAGGAGGACAAAAAGACAGACCCACAATAAGAAAGAAAGAGAAAATGATGTGCTACAGAATGAATAGCGCTTAATATATCAGAAGGAAATATTACGATTTTTATGATGCTGCTATAAACCCTGAAGAAGCAATTATGCTGAGAACAGAAACTTTCCAACTGTGTTTTCCTAGCATTACACAGAACTAGTCAATGAGCTGATACAAAAGTGGTTGTCCTGTTGTCATTATGTGCTGTGTATTATTCTTTCCTGTCCTGAAAGATCAAAATAACTGTTCTTTACACTGTGAGAAGATCAATGAACAATTAACTCCTCCCCCAATACTCTCTCTCTTTCTCCTAGTTAGATCATCTCAGGTTTCAAGACTGCTAGAACCTCTGCCTTCTCATTTTCCATCATCTTCTGACTCAGTCCTGCATGGTCCCACCACCTGATTTTCAGAGGTGGTGAGGACCTGACGTTTCTCTTGACTTTAGCTGGGATTATAGGAGGTTAGCATCTCTGAAAATTGTCTCCTACAGGTGCCCTCAACTGCCCATGGGTCTGGTCTTGTGAGATGCTCACTTATCAAAGCTGCAAGATTTGGCCCTGTATGTGTCACAGTGCCTTTAACAGTTTATCTTTACAGGAGGCAATGTGGGATGGAAGAATGAAAGCAGCACTGAGAGAGAAGCAGGTGGGCCTGAGTTGGCAGTGTAGCCTTGGGAAAGACACTTTGCCTTAGCTTCCCTGTGGCTATGTCTACACGTATGAAGGTTAGTTCAAATTAGCTCAGTTTAAATTAATTAATGTGAACTAATAATGGTTAATTTGAACTAACATGGCCCCACTAGAAACCCGAATGAAACGAGCATGTCCAGGAACAGGACTTGTTAGTTCAATTTCAGAAGGGGGCACCATGGGAGTGTGGCAACACGGCACCGAAGAAAGACCATGCCCCCACCCAATACATAGAAAGAGGAAGGCACCCTGGGAGGCGGAAGGGCAAACCACGTTAATCGAACTAATGATTAGTTCAAATTAACATGGCTCCTTTCGGTTGGTTTGAACTAATAAATTCGAACTAACCGAACTTCAAAGTTAAGGGAGGTTTTATAACTTTGAAGTAAGCGTTCATTACTTTGGACTAAGAACTTCCTTAGTTCAAAGTAATGACAGCCAGTGTAGCCATGCACTAATTTAGTTCGAATTAATCCTCATTAATTCAAACTAAATTCCAAGTGTAGACATAGCCTGTCTGTAAAATAGGACTATGAATACTTACCTATCTACTGCCCAAAGGTGTTATGCGATGTAGTAAGACTGGCTCTGTGGTAGCAAAAGGACACCAATTGAATTAACTGGATTTTATACTGAGTTAGTTAAACCCATGTGGAACTCTAACATAAATATATGTAAAGCAGTCTCATCCTCACTTAATTGGTTGGCTTGGATCCATGAGCTACGCCACTCTTAAAATGGGTTAAGTATGCCTTCACTAAGGGTTTCCACAAGTTGAATGAGACAGTTTTCAATCCGTTTGGTTTAACCTATGCACTAATAGGCACAAGCCCTCAGTTAGTGAGGGCATCCCTTTGAATATGTGACATGCTAAGTATCATCATGTGTCCCAAAACCACAGAACTCCAACCTCGTTTATAGTAAAAAGAGCCAGGTGTAGATTTTCAGTGGTTAGTCGGTGTGTTAAAATAAAGGATAAGATTTTGCATATTGCAAAGTCATCCTCTCAAGCTGTGTTTTGTAGCATTTGAAAGAGTTAAGCCGAAAACCAGAATGTCTTGGGAATGTTGGCAGAGAGGAGCAAGAGCTACTTTTTTTTTCCCCTGGATGGAATCCCAGCGCTTTGAAAGCTAAGTGATGACTTTGGATCGAAGTATGTTTCTTGGTTCCACTGCAGAGAGCTGGGAAGCGACATGCAAAGTTACTAAGAAGTCCTTTGTGAGGGACGTCTGATTCCCTGTCTACTCAAGGATGGATATTTTTACCTTGTCCCTAGTGATTTCTGGGTGCAGAGGAATTTGATTTGAGAAGATACACATGGATCCTTGAAAGAAATCATTTCCTTAAGAAGGGGAAAGAAACATCCCAACCGGTTTATTTTGGCTGCTGCTTTTTCTCCTTTGATGGAAATCGGTGTGACACTTGAACCTTGCATTTCATAAGGAGTCTAGGAATTAGCTGACTGCTTTTGATAGGGAAGGCTGGGTTTTTCATGAGGCTGGCTGGCATGGCTGCCGTTCTCTTTGGCTTTGAGGATCTGCTGTACAGTTGGGACAGCCTAGTGTGGAACTTGACTTCACGGGCTCTGAGGACTTGCCGGTTTGGAAATCTGCGGATCCTACAGCTGATGCTGAAGCCCTGGTGCATTTCCAGAGCAGTTTACCAGGTAGGGAGTAAGGCTTAAAAACACTGGGCCAAATCCCAAGGCCTTGAGTCAGTCTTTGCATGGGAAAATTCCCATGGGAATCAATTGAGATCCAATCCTGCAAAGTGCTGAACACTTGTGAGCTCTGTTACAGTCAATGGGAATTGAGGCTACTCAGCACGAACAGGAAGAGACATGGGCTTGATAAACACAGTTTGAGAGCTCTGGGAGTTTTGCCTGAGTCAAAACAGAGGGCCAGGTTCTTCTAGGCATCAGGTGAATACTGAGTACAAAAGGGAGGCAAAATTCTGACCTGGAGTAAAGATCAGAGGATTGCACATTATTGCATAAACTCTCTTCATAAACCTTTCTCTATTCCCTAGAAGCTGGACTCTGCCAATCTTACTTGTGCTGAGTTGCACCTTACTCCTTTAGTCGTTTCACTGGCTACACATGGAGTAAGGTGCTACTCAGCATAAATAAAGCTGCTGAATCTAGCCCTGAACAGCTATAATTTGCATGCGGAAAATAATTAAGAGTTGGGTTTAAAATATAACAAAATTAAATGGTGGATGTTCTGTGGGACTAATTCAGCCTTGCAAAACCCTGTTCACCTGCTGACCTGAAATAATATTGATTTTTAGAAGGATTGGTGTGTAAAATATTATCTGAATTTCTTCTCTTTGTGGTAACAGTTGACAAATAGATTTTGTGTCTTGGCTAGTGAATTTTCCTGACAGTTTTGCAAGTCTGTACTCATTCATGTTGGGACATGCTAACCAAGTGAGTTAAGGTTTTCAGGGCTGTCACAGACTAGACTGAATAACTAAGATAACAGCAGACCTTGAATTGACAGAACCACACTTGTATTTAGAAAAGCTGTCTTTCACTACCCTCATTCGCTTGGTATGTGCCATCTCTCGGGAGTCAGTGTTCAGCATAGTTATGCATAATGGAGATGATTTAAAGCCCACTGAAATCATTAGAATTCTTTCCAAGGGCTTTAGCAATCTTTAATCGCTTCCTAGTAAGAACGGTCTTGAATGCTTTGGTCCCCTAACTTTATCAACAGACATGCAGTCTTGTTTGGAATTCAACAGGCGTAGGCAGTTCAGAAGGTGTCAAGGAACACTCATAGCAAAACCAGTCCCCAGCCCCCCTTTTATTTCCCCTAGCAGTTGCTGATTGTATTAGTTGCATCAGAGACAGCCTCTGAAAATTGCTTGCAAGTTATTGCCATGAACTGTGGCAGGCTCCATGTGAGTACAGCCAAACACTCTGGCTGTCCTGGTCTCCCTTACGCTGGTGTCATTTCCCGGGACTAGAACAGAGTCTGCCCCATCCTCTGTGCACGGGCTGGAGTGTGGCTGCAGAAGCAATGCAGCGAAGGAATTGTGCTTCTGTAGGGCATAGCCCCGTTCTGCTTAACCTGGACTGGGGTGACCAGCCAGCGAGTGTGAAAAATCAGGACAAGAGGCAGGGGGTAATAGGTGCCTACACTAGGAAAAGGTCCCAGATATCAGCACCATCCCTCTAAAGTTGGGACATCTGATCACCCTTGGGTGGGGAATGTGTAATAATTAACTGCTGGCTAATTATGGTCCCCCTCATGCTGACTCAGCTCTACTGGCTCCTTTAAACCCCTGCATGGGCGTCTACTCCAAGTCATGGATCTGCTGACATTGATGATGAGTGATTGCCCGGGTGTGGAGGGAATTCAAACAGACCTGGACCCCTGCCTATTCCTCAGACAGAAGCTGGGACCCTTTCCAGAGCTTTGGTACTGTCCACAGCTCCACGTTTTGCCACTGTCGATCACTTTATACTTACAAGATCTTCTCATCCCCTGGCTCTGGAGAGCAATGGAGGTGGAAGAGCCAAATGCTGGCAGAGAGGCTGCTATCTGTGGGGAAGCTGATTTTTGTAGGGGCTGAGCATCTTCAACTCCACTGACCTCAAGGGGGGTTGTGAAGGATCTGAGTATTTCACAGGATTTTTGCCCAGGCAATAACTGGAGGTACCAGAAATGTCATGGAGCAGTCTGTTCTCATGGGATTTCAAGCCAACCGGTCATTTTGCAGGCAAGGGTCAAGTCAGGTACAGATAAATGCCCAATTTATGAGAAAGGAATCACAAACACAAGTTCCTGAGTTCCAGTCCCAGTCCTGGCACTGACACATTCTGTAGCCTTGGGAAAGTTGTTTCACTTTGGGAATGTGATTGCCCTTCAGTGCCTCAGTTTCCTCAGCTATAAATTGGCCACAAAACCCCTAAGCTATTCCCTAAACCTGCATGTGTATAGATTCACAGATCTTTGCAGAAGGGGTAGCAGAAGGGAGGTAGCAAATCCAGTTTGTTTCAGCAGGGCAGAAGATCAGCCTATGGAGGAAAGAGGTGCTGAAAGGCTGGTACCCATCCCTGGCCAGCATTAATGTTGTCGATTGTTCTGTGATGTGGAAAAGTTGTGCTGGTGGTAGATGTGTTCCCTGGTTGGAAGAGTAGAGGGTACGCAATATTGATTGTCTTGTTTCTTAGGTTTTCCGCTAAGCTATATTACAAAATACTGACCTTTACTGACACACAACACAGTGCTTTTGTGTATTCTATGAATAATTTTCCCTGGTATCCAACCATCTCTGGTTTCAACATCAACATGATATTTTAATAACATTGTGACTAGCCTGAGAGCCTGCCTGCATAATCATTTCCTACTTCGAGATGGAGACTTTTTAGCGATATGTTATTGAGCTGATCTAAATAATGCCTCAATTATTCTAGTTTTGTCTGCCTGGAGAATATTAAATCCCTGCTGCTAATTCATCTTGAAGCATTGTGCACATCAGCCACAGGATCTCTGCCTCTTTCCAGGATTAAAATCACCCTCAGAAAGGAGGATACTACAGCACTGTACAAATTAGAGAAACCATTTTGCCCAAGTGTTGAGCATTCAAAAGGAAAAAAAATCTCTTTTCTTTTTCTTCAGCCTCAACTTTCTGGCTACAGAGCAGAACTAATGATCCAGAGGCTGTAGGGTACTTACCTGTTCACCTACCATGAGATTGACTTGAGAGTGCCACAGTAGTTTGAAACAATTCCTGCTTGAGTCCTGTAATGTTTTGGAGAGTGGGTGGGAGCAGAAGAGGAGAAGGAAAATATAGGCATGACTGCAGGGGGGATGGATCTGAACATCTATGGCAGTCACAGATTGATAGCACAGGGCTAAGTTTAGGTGAGAGATCCTTGAAGCAAGCCCAGATATCTACACAGCAACAAAACCACCCTGCAGCTTGAGCTCCACAAGCTACAGTCACAGGCATGGACCAGTCACGGGATTTTCTCTGCTTTGCAGACGCACCTTAAGGTTTCTGGTATGGCTTTGTCAGTGCACCATGGTCCCACAGAGTCCTGATGAGCTCAATATGTTCAAGTAGCAGTTGCCTCCTGAGTATAGGGTGCAAAGAGTGCCAAACTACTGTATGTGGGTGACTTTGAGATACAGTCTGGGAAGCTATTCACAGCCCAAGGAGGAGATAGAAAAATCTGCTGGGATATACTGGTGGGAAACTATTTCAGTGGTGAGGTGTGGTCTTCAGAGGGTAAACAGCTAGTGCCGACACACACTGAGCCCCTCCAGTCCTTTATGCGGGTGGTGACTGTAAGGGCTGCGGCATCCACGCACTGTTTTCAAAACCATAAAGGATTCGCAGAGTGAAATAAGGCACCACTGGAATCCTACCACCCAGCTCCATGAAAGAAAAATGTCTGGTTCCTCCCTGTTGTTGTCCAGCTCAAATGGTTCATCTTCTTCCTCTGTCCTGACCCAACAGAAAAGAGCGGCCAGATTAAGGTGGGGGCATTAGGGGCTGCAGCCCCTGGACCCAGGCAAAGGGTCCCCTGCAAAAATAAATCAGGTCCTGCCTAGAACACCTCTGGCTCAAGTGCCATGATGCCAATCTCTTCCCACCGCCCCAGGGCTGGCTGGTCTGTCCCCACCCCTCACCCATTCCCCGGAGTGCCGCCACTGCCAGACGGACCGTCACACGACTGGACTGCCAAGCCACATGCTCATCAGTCTGCCTGCCTCAGGCCGGTCCAGCAGGTCCCAGCCCAGAGCACTGCCGTGCCGGCTGTCTGGCCCCCACCACAGCACCACGCCCCAGCCAAGGGCCAACAAGTCTGCCCCAACCTGCCCCAGTAGTGTACTGAGGGGGAGCCTTGCTGAGGTCGGGAAGAAATGTGCTATTTAAATTATGGAAGCATGCAAAGGCCAGCGTCTGTGCTGTACAAACACAGAAGAGAATGATAATCCACAGAAATTGCTATTTATGTATAGAGAAAGAAGTTATGGACCAGGAAATACACCATAAGCTGTAATTGGAGCACACCAAGCTTCTGCCCTCTGCTGAGTTGTTTAAATGAGAGGGAGAGAGTTTTAAGGAGGGACTGGAAAGAAATCTCCCCTCCTGGATCTAATATGGCACAGAGCATGCATTAAGCTGAATTTTGAGGTTTTCCTCCAAAGCACCCAGCATTAGCTGTTGCTGTGGTCAGGGTATTGGATTAGAGGAACCGTTGCTCTCCCCGGCATGGCACACTCCTTGTGTGCATACATGGCACTCGGAAGTGAGTGGGGAGCCTTATATGGGGCTACATAAGAATGTCTCCAGATTCATTGTGCTGGAAGAGGGGGTGGAGGAAGAAAAGGGTTAGAAATGCTCCATCTCTGCAGCACATCCAGGGGAATTGGGGAAGGAGAAGCGTTCTTTCCTCCTTATTTCCCTAGGAACCTTTGCAGTACTCTCTGCGGTTTATTGATGTTCCTGCTTGATGCAGTCCTACTGTGCAAGCGAAGGGGAGTGCAGAATCCCAGACAGTTGTATGTGGGATTAAGACCCCTATGTGAGCAGAGTCCCCAAAGCTATCCGTGCTTTAGGGAAAGTTCCCTTCCGCTTGGCATCATGTATGAATGAAAAACTTGGAGCAGAGAGCACTTCTTGTGTGGCAAGATGTGACAGCTGTTGTCCAATTCATAATAAAGGCCTTTATCACTGGTGTCTGAACTTTCACTATGTGTCAGCATCCAGTGAAAATCCATACAATTGTTCAAGAGTGTCTTCCTGACTGCCAGCAGCTTACTAAGGTTGTACAAAACATCTCAGGTCTTTTTGTGATACTTCATCTATCTGAACGCTTCTTTGATGGACACTCATGAAGTGTCAATGAGCGAGCAAATAAACTCCTTCTGGAATTCTTCTTTGCTTCCCATTACCTCATCTCTGCCCTACTAACTAAACTGTGTCTTCTTCCAATGAATACAAGTTTCCTTGAAGATAGATTCAACTCCTAAGTGTATGGAGGCTTTTTTTGGCAGAAGTGATGGCATCTCCAAATCCCTTGTCTCTGTAGGCCACAATGAAATCAAGGCAAATTCTTATGAAAGTAATATCAGTCACGATGTCCATCGACTGAGTCTGCAATGCTTTGCTTACAATGTTTACAGGATATTGCACCAAACCACAACTGAGACCAGAAATTTGAAGTCACTGATCTCATTTGCCAGCCTTTACACCTTGTGTTGGATTTTGTCCTTGGGTTTGTTGGACTGCCCTAGTTCCATCAGGACATCATAAACGTCAGTCACTTGGTACCTTACTGAACTTATGCCGTCACTGCAACTCTCAGAGCAAGCATCACTGAGTGGTTTCATGGCCAGATCTGTAACATAATCCATGAGAATTTTTCACCTGACAGTCGTTGCTGAAAACCAGATGTACATCCTTTGTAGTAATCTGAAGAGAGATACTGAATCTAGAGATCATGCTGCATCTGACAGTCAAGTTGAGAGAATGGCAGCCACAAGGCATGAAAAAAAGTGCTTGGATTCAGCACAAGGATCCTTGCCTAGCAATAAAAACAGCATCCTGAGCCCATCATCTTCACCTTTACCCCCTTCCCCCACAGGCAGTTGCTTGCCCCTAATTTTGGCCCTGAACTGAAGGATACGTTGATCTGTGAATCCTCCTATCCCATGGACTGAGTCAGAGCTACAATTCATCTTATGGAAAGAAGAATATTAGGATAGGGATTCTCTATTTGTTTAAGGGATGTAGTCTTATGGGACTGAATGGCTCAGAGGATTGGTAATAGAGTATGGGTCTTTCACCTCTAGATCATAGACTGACTCTAATAGTGAGTGAACTGGTACCATCTGATTCCCAAGAACAAAAGTGAAAAAAGGTGTGTGTGTGTGTGTGTGTGTGTGTGTGTGTGTGTGTGTGTGTGTGTTATAGCACTTCTCTACCTATCCTTTTATGCTTTGCATGCAGCATCCAAATGTTTGCGAAGTCTTACCTGTAAACCCTGATGTGCTTTCACTTTGGTTTTGTTCTAGACTGGTGGGTCAGGGCAGGATTTTTTTTTTTTCCTTAGAAACTAGTCTGCTGTTTCCACCACACAGGCCCTGGAAGCAATCTGTGGTTCTTAGCCAAATAATCTTCAGGTTTCTTGTTTTTTCACCTAAAGCCACATCTGAATATTGTCTGCATGCCTCAAAGTGCAGTCCATCATACTGTTCTGTGCTAAACCCATGTACGTTGAATTGCAGCCTACACTATGCTGAAAGGCAGCGTTCCAAGATTGACATTGAAAAGCTAGCCAAATCCAGCTTTATGGGTTTGCCCAAAGAAAAGGTACTTCAGGCCTCAGTATAATCAATGCAACTTCCTTGTGTTTATCATAACAGCAGTGAATTAACAGACTTTTACTTTCTCCTGTAGAGCCTAGGGGGAATAGAAGAATTTCTACAGTTATTCTGGGCACTAAGCATGGAAATAGAGATAACATCTTTACCAGCAGATATTGCAGTCCCTAGTTTTAAAGTTGGAACTAACTTGCAAGCAAATGTGCCTGCAGTGATTTAATCTGTTTGATGTGAGTAATATTTGTTTAAGTTTAGGCTGAAATTATCAAAAGTGCCCTCTGATTTATATTGGCCGACCAAGACACATCGGAGGTTCTGAGTTGGTGCTCATTGGAAGAGGCACCCAAAAATGAAAGGCATCCAAATTCAGAGGTCCCCCTTGAAATCATAGACCTCACTCTCCTTTTGGGGACTCACACGAGCCAGCTTCTGGACCATGCTTGCCTGACTAGTTCAGACAAATAACTTTTCTGCCATTGAGATGTTTGCAAACAGTTTGTGCCTTCTGTTTTCGATATCCTGTTTGCATCGTGTGATTGGTCATCTAAATTACATAGATAGCTTCCTGAGGGGATGGCAGGAGCATGTTTTAAAAGGAAAATAGCAAATAATGTATTTCCTGAACTTGCAGATGAACGTTTTCTTAGGCTAGATTTTATTGGGAGCGGGGGATGTTTTCACCCCATACCCATAAGCCGTCTGGATACCACAAATAGCTAATACAACCCCATGACCTCTACGGAAATAAACATGGTGCATTTATTTATGGAAAACTCCACAAATCAAGGATTGGGGGTAGGGGAGTTGACCAGCGATTAAATGTGATTTTGGTAAATACAGTTCTAAACAAGTCCAGCCTATACATTGACGTATCGAAGTTACTTCACTGTTTATTTAATTTCAGGGGCCATAGGCATTTTTTTTAGCTTCCTCAGCACATCCATGCAGTATCAGACGGTTAGGCAGACAGGGTGATCATTTTAGTAACAATTTGTTTAGGTTTAAAATTGTACCAACTCGTTTTAGCATGTTTGAAGCTGGTGACTGGTTAGAAAAGAGTTTCTTGTTGAAGTGTGCTGTCCAACTTCGAAGACATTTAATTGATCACAGAATTATACGGCAGTAACAATTAGCATTTACACAGTGCTTTTTTGTCCATAGATCGCAAAGCACTTTACAAAGGAGAGTACCATCGTCTCTGTTTTACTTGGTGGGAGGGAGGGTGGACTCTAAGGCACGAAGCGGTGATGTGACTTGCCCAAAGCCACAAAGTGAATCAGCAGCAGAGCCACGAATAGAAATAAGGTTTCTGTATTCCCAATTTAATGCCCTGTACATTGGATCTCACTGTTCCTTAATCCAGCTCTGTCTATGTAAGGACACAGGGGAGAGATGCAGGTGATAGCCCGAGAGACTCCAAGGGTCAAATGCTAACATGGTGTGATTGAACTTCAATTCCTTTGAAGAAAATGAAGCTACAGGAGGCTGAATTTGGACCTGTGACTCTGCCTGGTTGGGAGAGAAAAGTGAAGAGGAAGGAGATCCAAAGGAGAGGAAAACATGGTCTGAGAACAAAAATCAAGAAAGAGAGGCCAGATGAGGGGAAAGAAGTTCAAGGAGGAGGCTGAGCAGGGAAAAAGAGTCTTCTCGGGGTGCTGGGGGAGGAAGATAAAGGCATTGGCAGCGGGGACGGACAATTTTTTTCAATCGGGCTTCAGTGATTTCTGGAGGGTTCTGTGGTTTTGGTTTCTGGAGACCCCAGTTAGGGTCTGAACCTGCTCCCATTGAAGTCAAAGGCTAAACTCCCATTGACTTCTGTGTTGCAGGATCTAGCCTTAAGTCTCAGCAAACCCTTGTACATGCAAATAGTTGACAAAGCTTGTAAGAAGTTACAGTGACACCTGGAGCCTATCATGATCCATTAGGTCCATTTGGAAGGACTACAGAAATAACACTGGAGACAAGGACACCCTTTTGAATGTAGGCTGAAATTCCTGTCTTGCCACATGTAATCTTAGAACAAATGGTATCTGGACTGAGCGGATGTGCAGACCTATGCCTTGGCCACAAGACTGCTTCCTGGCTTCTGTCTTTCAAAGCTTCTGTGAGCCTCACTCCTGAGCAAGTCTTGGTTTTCCTGTGCCTCTCTTTACCAGTTATGAAATGGATTTACTGCAGGGGTAAGCAAGCCCATTTGGAACGGCACACAGCACCCTCCACAGTGCCACTCCTGTCACTAAAAGCCACGTTGAGTGTCTTCCTTCAAGAGCAGCTGAGGTGTGGGTGGTCCCTGCCGTGCCTGTGCCCCAGGCATGCCACAGAAAGAAACCTCCTGGTGCGGCTCCTTGCAGTGCCATGCCACCGCTGAAAAGAGCCACCCTGGGTGGCTTCTTCCCTCCATCAGCTCCTTTCAGTGGCATGCCTGGGAAGTGCCTCCCCCACGCCAATTGTGGCTGCCACCGAATTTTCAAGCAGCAGCTGCTTTTCTTTTCTTTTTTTTTCTTTTGGCAGAGGGGCCACTGGCACTGGCTGAGAGAGGAGGAGACAACATGGGGGTCTGCAAAGGTTGCCAACCCTTGGTTTACTGCCTCCATTCCTTTTGGGTCTGTCCTCACAAGCACGTTGCCTCTGCGGCACCAGCTTCAGCATCCAAATGCATTACACTTTATTAAACTAAAAATAATATCTGCAGACGACTCCTCCCCCAGATGAATGTGCTCAGCTGAGTAACCACATCTTATCTCTGTAACCCTCGTCCTCATTTATCTCTTTGCCTTCATTGTTCATGTTTTATCCTCATTTGTCCAGCAAGTGCAGCACTAAAATTGTAAGGCCGTTAGGGCAAAAATCTGTCCCCTGGATGTTTTCTGCAGGAACTTAATGTGCCCACGGGTGCTGTCATACAAACTCAATGGTAGTTCAGAGAGGTTAGTTCTTACAGTGAGTGTCATGGCATGGGTAAAGCTACTCCATCTCTCCAGGACCTAGTTACCCCACCTGCAATGGGAAGGGGCTGCCTGGATAGCAGGGTACTGTGAAAATTTCTGGCCTTTGGGTTGTCTTCACCCGGAGTAAATGGCTCACACAGAGCCCTGCAAGCCCCTTAAGTCCAGGTGTGGAGGCAACAGGTAAAGTAGCCAACATCTCTACACTCACTGAACAATGAGGGATGACCCTCTGGGGATGGCCTTTAGGAAGAGATGCTGGGCCTACCAGCACACAGATCCCATTGGCCCTACCACCCTCCACACGTGGCAATGGGACTTCAGCCACAACTGCAGCTTTTGTCTTGAAAACCAGGCTGCGTCTCCACCCGACTGCCTGCCCTCAGCCTGGGGGAGACGGGGACTTGGCATTGCCACACAGAGTCTGCAGCCATTCCGGCACTCTGTGGGTGACATGGATTTCATCCCACATGCGGACTATGGGAAACTCCATCCTCATCCTAGTCATTTCTCGTGCTAGGCTCTTTGAAAGCATTTTATTATGTGTAACCACAACGAGGCATTCTGCCGTTCGTGGCCTGCCATGCAGCTCTGCAAAGCCGAGTGACCCGACACACATGTGGAAGGGAGGAAGGAGAGACCTCAAATGTTAAACTTATCCTTTCCATTTGGTAAAACTTAGGGCTTTTGATTTAAAGCTTCATAGCTGCCTAGATTCATGTGGAATGCAAGCGAGCCAGCTCTTTGCTTTCCTTTCTCATCTGGCGTATTAACATTTCACATTAATCTAGTCAGCTTTGGAGCTCTGAGGTTTCAGGAAACAAGGGATTAGGGGTGTGGGATGGGCAAGAAAATAGAGCCAGATAAGTTCATCATTTAACTAGCTAAATAGAGCTCAGGGGGCTAATTGAGATCTCTCACAGAGGTGTAAATCAGGAGTAGCTCGTCTGAAGTCAATAAACCTAATGTCCGTCTCATGCTGGGTTTTGCGCTGATTTAACTCCATTGATTCCAGTCGAGTGGCACCTGATTTGCATCCTTGTGAGAGGGAACCTGTCCAATGGTGAGTGCCATTTGAATGGCATTTATTTACTGGGCTTACTACTATCACGGCCGGGCCAGCTGAGAATCATGCCCCATTGTGGGAGGCACGGTCCCTGGCCCAGGGAGCTGACAGCCTAAATAGACAAGCCAGAGCCAGCATAAGGGAGAGGGACAAAATGTACAAGAGGAATGAACAATGTGCTGACAGCAACCATACTGGTATTTCTACAATATTTGCTGGTTTTGTTTTGTGATTTTAAATTTAATCTGATTCCAGTGGAAGGGGGATCAGAGTCACGTCCCTCGACCATGATGTAGTACAATAACTGTGTGAACAAAGCCATCTTCAGCCAGAATTCAGTCCTATAAGGGACTGAAATCAGTGGGCATTGAAGGTGCCCGAGATCAGGCCGTAGAAGAGTTACCTCCTGCAGTATTTTAAACAGGTCAGGCCCTTCGGAGAGGCAGTGGCGGCTCATATAATTCCCAGCTCTGAAGAGTTCACTGTGCTTTTCCCCCAGCGCTTTTGCACAGCAAGTCAGCAGACTGTATCCCCACCCCTGAGACGTCTCAGACCTTTATTACTACATATTTAAGCATTTATGAGACTTGAGCTGTTTTCTTAAAATACTAGAATTCCAGAAAGGGATAATTAGCCCCACATGTTTCATAAAGCACTCAAGACTGTTCTGGGTTTTAAGCTTCACTCCCCCTTCTCATAGGAGGCGGGAAAGTGGGGGGAGAGAAAACAAACATAGTTACAAATTCATCTTTGCCAGAAAACTAATCTGAATAGGCAATAAAATCAGTCCAGGAAAAGAACAGTAACCGCACAAGGGGTGCACCTGGCTGCCTGTTCATAGCTTTGTTGGACAAAACACACAAAGTGTTCAATAAGCTCTTGGCCTGAAGTATTTTCACTGGACGCTTTAAAAAGAAAGTTCACCCTGTATATTGTCTCCCCACCAGCCACTTTCCCTGATCACTTCCTTTGCTTTTCTGGAGCTGTCAAGGTCGTCAGCAGTTTGGCAAGTCCCCACCCTTGCCGCTGTCTGCTTCCTCCATAACTTGGCCGCAGAGTGTTAGCAGCATGAAAGACGCCGAAACTTTAATAATATGAAATAGTCAAATAAAGTTGAGTGCTAATCGTCAGGCACAGGATGCCAAGTTGGCATGCACAGACTGAATCTGGCTCGCCTGCCCTGCCACCTGGCCAAGCTTCCCTCCGGGAAGACTAGCAGTTCACCCAGTGAAAAGTAGCATGAGAGAACTGGGGCAATGTCACACCATACCCCAGACCAGCTGGGTCCAAATCTTGGGGTATGAGGTTGAACGTGCAGATGAGCCCATGCTCGTTGAAGTTTGGTGAATATGTGTGCAGGATGTTTGGACAGCTGAGAGAGCAGGACTCATCTCTCCCCCAAATGGCCTTCCTCATTGCCCCCCAAACACCATCAACCCTATTTTGCCTTCAGGAGGCTTTGGGAAGTAGGGAGGTGAGCCATGGAAGAGAATGGACTGCCTCAGGGGACACTACTTGGAAGCTCAAGTTTGTTGAAGTTGATCCCATAAGCAAACCCACTGGCTGGTTCACTGCCTGCATGAGTGAGCCACGGAAGAACCACGTGGGACTGCAGTGTTGTGTTTACTAACTCCTTGCAAACTCAGCCTTTCAGGACTCAAAGGCATGGGATAAACTGTCCAACTCTCATAGAAAGCAAGTTCTAACCTCTCGCTACAAAAAAGAGCCACATTGTTCCACCTGTACCTTTTAGTGTGGATGAAAAGGGATCAGACAAGGGTCAGGTCTAGAAGTATTTACCTACAGCAGTGGAAGCTTCTCCCATGCTGCCCTGTCATCACCTAGATGTGCAAGGACATCCTCTGTGGGTAAAAGGATTTTTCCAGTCCCTTGTTTCCTCTGAGGTAGGGACAGCCAACACAAACTTTGGTTAAAGGGGTAGCCTCTGACATTGTCAATTCTTGACCAGTGGGAAGCCAAGTGAGAACATCAAGGTGGGCCACCAACCAGAAAGCTGATACTAAATAACTTTCAGTTGACAACAACCTGGAATGAATTTGGAATGACGACAAAATTGAAAGATCCCGAAACCTACTCCCCATCCCTGGAGCTGTCCAATCCTTGCTCTTTGCTTCTGCCTGCATGGTATGAAAACTCTAATCCCAATGAAAATAGCATCCACTTCAAAATGAGAAATACACAGGGTATTTCTGACCTAATACAAATACAGTCCCCCAAAACCCAAGGGGAACACTGGATGGAAAATGATGGAAAGCAGCTCCAGTCTCCTCAGAGGTACCACCTGTGCACCTAGCAGCTAATTTCTAGTAGAGAAACTGTGCCTTTCCCTGGTGACATTCTTGTCTGAGGCACAGTTTTCTGGAAGTTTTTGACTCTGGTGGGAAATTTTGCTTGAGTTAATTGCATGAATTTTTAGCCTTTGGTGGTTTCTCACAGGAGATAAATGCACACTGCCCCATAGGTTAATGATGTGGTTCAAGATGACTCCAACTGGGACATGCTTTCATCAGCATCTTTTTCCTAATAAAAGATGATGTCCATGGGAAAATGTGCCCTCCCTTTTCCTCTCTGCAAAAGAAGTGTCCAGGAAGGGTCATCCCCACCATATACCTGAACTGGGTGGTTGCCTAGAGTGCTGGGCTTTTAAGGGGCACCAAACTAGACAGAAGTGAATTTTTTTGCTCTATTTAAAAAAGCATATTAATGTGTTATCATTTTTCCCTGTTGAATGTGGGGGGGCACCAAAACTGTAGTTAGCCGAGCATGCCAAAAACCCTTAGGCTGGCTCTGCTTCTGATGCAGCTGACAGGCACTCCATGGAGTGGGTGGCAACATGCTGATGTCTAGGAACAAAGGTGGAGCTGATGAGTGTCTTTTGTGAGAGCCTGCCCTAATTTTATTTGTGACTAGGTCTGAAATGTTAGGATGAATCATCCACCATCACTTTTCACATTCCAACAGTGGCACTCAACCTGTAGAAGAAAAATAGCTTGTTCTGAGGCTTGGGAGCTTTTGGAAAAACAAACCCAAATTACAGATTTTTAAAAAATCAGTGTTTTCTTCTAGTGGGGGGTGACAGTGGAGAGGGGGCCCAGGTTGGGGTGGCAATCCTGGTGGCTGTAAGGGCAGCCAGTCCATTTGAGAAACATAGGCCCACTGCCTTATGACAGGGGAGTTAACCCTTAGTTATCCTGACCCATGTATTATGACAGGGGAGTTAATCCTTTGTGACCCTGACCCATGCAGTGTTTAACTGTTGCCAGAAATACAACTCAGTCTTTTACAAAAATGTCTGTGAGTCACCATCACATTACATTACTGATTCAAGCTATAGGATAATTTTATATTCTCAACCCCATCTTCAACCTTCCTCTTTTTTAACAAAGCCACGGGACACTCTGAAATTTCTCAAGCTTAGCTTCTAGGCAGAACAGATTATTTTTCTCTGAGTTCGATGATTTTAGGCAAGGCTTGGTTTTGGTCATAGGATTTTAACATTTCCTTTTAGGGTTTTGTGGGTGCGTGTGTGTTGTGTTTGGGAGAAGTTGGTTAACTGCATTTTGTCCATGCATAACTCCAGAACAGTTGGCTGTACCTAGTTCAAGCTGGTCTTGAGCACAAGCCCTCAAGAACACAAGCACAAGGCCCATTTCACAATTCTTAGTTTCAAATGTGAAAAGTTCTCTAAGGTCAAATTCCTTCATGTTGTAAACGCCCATCTAGTACCCCAATGGGGGATTAACTTCTGGCAGATACCTGGCAAAAGTTATAAAATGTCTGTTTGGTTGCTTAGCTTATAAACTCTGTCAAAAACAGAAAATGTATAACCCCATGCAAAGTCAAGTTTGCAAAGAGTTAGTGAACGTAACAATCATGGTTATGCTGTCAGACCTGATGACCACTGTGAGTCTCCTAGGCTAAGATGGCAGATCTTGTAAAAACTGGATTGTGGCAAATATCCCATCTTTTGCAATTAAAAGACAACATTGTTTAACTTCCATGCAGTCTGCTCAGGCATATGCAAAAGCCTAGTTCTAACCATGCGTGTCCAGAGGCTTAATATATTTGTATGGTCCATCCCCATGATAACTGTCTTGTTGTAGTGGAGATTGTTAGCTGGTACTTGGAAATTTTATCAGCATGTTGCTGTACTTGGATAGATTGTTTGGGGGTTTTTTGTTTTTTTGTTTTTTGTTTTAATAGTGATGTAGGTCAGGTGTCTCAGAGGCCTACAGGCATAAGTGCCTACCCATTGAAATGGATGATCATTTATAAAACCACAGTTGACACATCACTTACAGTATGGCTTAGATAGATGGCTGGACTTGTGTTTAAAAAACCACAATCAGTCAAGCTGAGGTGGCACAAAACCAAACCAGGAGTGGGTGGGGTCCAGGTGACATTATATCAGATCAGACATTACAATCTGGAGGTGTAAGGGGTTTGGATAAATAGTGCTGCTTGGGCTGGCCTTGAATTAAAGCCAGAGAAGGGCCACTCTGTGAATCTATTCATATTGGAAGAGTAAAGTCTAGAGCAGAACATCACATTATATATTCAAACACATTCATCAGTTGGAAAGTTCCTTAATTGCCACCATTATCTCACAGATAAAGATTTCAGGAATTCTTCAATCATAATCCCTTAAAAAGTGATTTTCTTCATGCAAAACTCTTTTTGGAGAAATATGTTTCCTTTTGATCACAACTATGTAACTTTACTCAGATATGGGAACTTTGGGGATTTAAAAAATAATCGTCCCCCAGAAGTTGCTTTACAACAAATGTTTCACTAAATAAGTATGTGATATTTTCAACATGTTCTGTTTGAAATGATGAGTGCTCAGCAACTGTTTTTCCTCTTATGGTAAAAGCTAAACTGTAAATAAGTGGGAGGTCTTATCTGAGAGAAAACAGTTGAGGCCATCTAGCTCAGTTGGAGAGTCCCTGACACTACACATTAAGCATTTTTGGCATAATACAGGGAGAATGTATTTATACTATAAACTATCTTTGTTGGGTCTTAACTCCTGGTTCCAATTTTAGAACCATTAGATTTTCTGGGAGTTGTATTTTCCCACCATTTATGTGAGAGCTGAAGTCTTCTGCTCAGAAAAAATATACTTGTGTGTCAAAGGGCAAATGACCTAAAAATATCTGCAATTTAACTGGCTAAATATAGCACAGACCCAAAATCTGGAATTCCAGCAAAGGAGCTAATGTAAACACCAATCTATGGAACTGAGGAGAGAGATTTTGCAGCTTGAGAGTCTTTCATAAATTATTTCTGTTAAAGCCGCTTCCGGACCCTCAGCTGAGATTGGGGCCCATTTGTGCTGGGCATCATATAAATACACGGTGCGAAATAGTCCCTGGCCAAAAGAGTCCAGTGTAATGGTTACATTTTAAAACCCTATCTGAATGCCTCCCTGGGACTCTTTAAGCAACGTGTCTGGCATCTGTCTTGTAAGCGGTGCTCTGTTGAATCGTCTAGTCTCCACAGTGGGAAAAACAGTATGTGAATTTCTTTGAATTGTAAAGAGGTGATATGTGTTTATAGAAGTAACAGCCAGGGTGAAGCAGTGCACCAGAAAGTGGGGAGATGCTCATACGGCTAATGAAATGTCCTGTCCTGCTGCAGTTCAATGTTCTTTCTTAATTTTTCATAAGCTGTGTGTGCAAAAAATTTCTTTGTGTGCACTAATATTAGCACTGTTGAATTTTTTTGTGCACACTTTATTTTGTTGTGTGCACAGGTTTCACAATCTGTGTGTGCACGCACACATGCACAGCTTAGATTCCTTTGATAAGTGTGCTGAGCGTTCTCTTTCCATGCTTGCTCCATAGAGAAAAAAAAAAACCAAGGAGTCATGCTCCATAGAGGACATCCACCTGCTCCCAGATCTTTGCCCTTATCCAAAACCTGAAGCCACTGGAAGGCTTTCCAGTGATATCGGTGTGATTCTGGCTCAGTGCCTAGGTCCTTGAGCTCAAGTGGCAGCAGGTTGTACTTTTGGTACGAAGGTTGTAGAAGCAAGCCCTGCTGAGTGCTTTAATTGAGCATTGCACCACTGAGTAACAGACCACAAGTAAATATATCTCACTAAACCGCAACGAAAAGGAAGGAATAAATCTTGGCTTGAAGGATACCACAGATGAACTCAGCTGCCCAAGGAGCAGCAATCTGATTATGGGCTGACTTCAGAGAAACCCCTCAACCACCACCACCCCCCAGCTCCCACTTATTTCAGAGTAACAGTAAAACCAATCACTTGTTAAACTCAAAGTGCTTCATGCAATTAAGTCATCTCCCCAACACCCAGTGATGGGCTTTATGCATGGATAAAATGTAGACGAGCCCCCGCCCCCTGTCGTGGTGAAATCAACAGCAAGACTCCCATTGACTTCAACAAAGCCAGCGTTTTAGCCAGCGTTTCTTGGGGTCTGATCCTGTTAACTCCTCAGACACAAGTAGCCTTGCTGTCTTTGCTGGGATCTCACATCAGTAAGAACTGATTAGGTGAACAAGGGTTTGCAGATCAGCCCAAGGCCCAAATCTCTCTGCATTGCCCTCCAGTCATACCCCTGTCTGCTTTAACACAACATGGCTCACATTTCCAATAGGGCTGTCGCATGACCCAGTCAAAACCACATCTGACCACACCAGACTTCGGAGGTTCAATAGTCATATGTGGATTTTGGTTGGCCTCTCTGTACTGCTCTGAGCACCTAGTCCAAAGCCCACGGAAGTGAATCGAAAGGCACCTTCTTCCCCCTGACTTTAACAGGCTTAAGATCAGGCTCAGTGAGTTCGCAATGATACCCGGCCTCTTGTGTGAACAGGCCTCCCCAGTCAGTTTGGTGGGTGACTCCTAAAACTCACTGTCCTCCTTTAATCAGCCTCAAGAGACTGGGAAGTAGATGCAACCTGATCATCCAAACTCAGTAGGGAATATTTATCCCACACTATTCAAATGGATTTAGTATTCCCGTAGAAGGTGGAAGCTAATTTTGCCATACCTGTTAATTGCTGGTTTACCTCACTCCTTTTTAGTTCTTAGCCATATTCTCCATAGAACTAATTATATCAGAAGCAGTTTGTGAGACCCCTCCTGTAATACAGTACAAACGCTTTGCTGTTCCCTAGAAATTAATTGTTGGTAAGACGCAGCACACACACGATTTCTCAATGGAGCATTTGCTTCGGTGTGTTCTGAAAGCTTGCTGCATTCTAGGGAATTTATTTTGTGTGTGTTTGTGGATGCATTCTAGAGATTTCCCAAGAGGTTTTCAAAGGACAGGTTGCTTTAAGTGGTTTCTACTTACATCATACATCTTTTCCCGGGACACATTCAACCTGTATTGGTCTTGCTGCGCAAGTGTTCTCCCAGTGTGTGTGCTATCGCAGCTCTGTGCAGATAGCTGATACAGCAAACCATACTCAGTAAGACCAGAGATCTGTTTCAATAATGAAGGCACCAGGCCAGGTTTATTGCTGATGAAGCATGGTAAAAAACACCCTCTACATGCTACAAATACACTTAATATATGTGTGCCCATGACAATGGCCTGGCTTCATGAATGGTGTGACCTTCCATTCCTTCTGATGTGTGTAGTTGCCACCCTCTGCCAGAGTAAGATACCACCCTTCATCTTGCACAGGATGGTCTGACCAAAACATCTCTCTCTGTCATTTTGTCTGACCATCTCTATCCATCACATTGTTTTCCTGGCCTTAGAGAGGGGTCAATGTGTCCTTGTTATCTTTGAGGAGTGGACTCATTAACATTCTTGGCACCAGGGTGTTGTGGTACCAGCTTCCTGGAATGCGTTTCCTGAGCATTTTGTGCCTAGCACTTCTTTGGGAATAAGTGTTTTTGTAATACCAGCTCTGTTCCTGCCGGTTTCGGTGAATTTCTATGCAGGTTCATAGCCTGACAGCAGAACAGCCGGGCTTGAGTGTTACTTTAACTCAGCAGTCTCAAAATCACCACGAGGGCTGCATGAGGACTAGTACGTTAGCCCAAGGGCCGCACCACTGAAACCTTTTCATACAACGATATTGCAAATATCGGTAGTGATAGTGTCATTGCGGGCCACAGGAAATAGCTTTAGGGGATGCATGCGGCCTGTGGGCTGCATGTTTGAGACCCCCACTTTAACTCAAGCACAGGCCTCATACTTGACCTTATGTCTCAGGCTTTCACTTTCAACTACACCTGTGAAGTCCGGTATCTCCATTGTTCAGCTACTACCTTTCCAATAGATAAACCTCTAAAAACATGGCAATTTTCAATAGACACTGCAGGAAGAAATTTAGGTAGACAGAATGGGCATGTCTACACGGAGGCTTACGTCAGCCAGAACGAGCAACTCAGCTCCTGTGTTGGGATTCTCTTTTATGCATGGTGCTATTTAAAAAGTAAATTAGATTGGAGTCTAACTCTCTTGCAGATTCAGCACAACCAACCATTCCACCACCAACACGTGCTCTTTGTCCTTCTGATTTTATTGCATTTTGCTTGAGATTCTTCTGTCTGCTCCACGGGCCGTGAATTGCATTTGGCTCCATGCTGTCTTCCGTTCAAAAGCAAATTTAATTTTTAAAGTGGTTGCAGATGATGCTGCTTCTCACTCATCTGAAGCAAAACCCAAATGCTGTTTAGAATTTCAGACGCTCCGTGCTGGTTCAGTCAAACACTGAGTGAACAACTGTGGACTGATTGACTATTGTGCTTCGTCAGCTGGATAGTTGAAAACCATTTATGTGGAAAATACACCTATCTTAGTCACCACAGATGTCATTTTGATTGCCCACCATTACATGTCTTTCTTTTTGCATTAACCTACCTAGGAGTTCTTCATCTGACAAAACCAGAAAGGACTTCATCTGCTGTTAGTAAGTTTGAGAATTCCATAGTCTTGTTGCAAGGTTTGATAGTTTTATAATTGTAAAGAAAACATAGACTGGGAACAGACTGGCTAGACACCAGTTCTGCAGAAAAGGGCCAGAGAGTAACAGTGGACAAAAAGCTGGATACAAGTCAACAGTTGTGCCCATGTTGCCAAGAAGGCAAACGGCATATTGGGCTGCATTAGTAGGACCGCTGCCAGCAGATCGAGGGAAGTGATTATTACCCTCTGTTCAGCACCAGTGAGGCCACATCTGGAGTATTTTGTTCAGTTTTGGGTCCCCCTGCTGCAGGAAGAATATGAACAAATTGGAGAGAGTCCAGTAGAGGGCAATGAATATAATTAGGAGTCTGGAGCTCGTGACTTATGAGGAGCGGCTGAGAGAACTAGGTTTGTTTAGTCTGCAGAAGAGAAAAGTGTAGGGGGAAATATAGCGACCTTTGACTACCTAATGGAGGGTTCCAGAGAGGATGGAGCTAGGCTATTTTCAGTGGTAGTAGATGACAGAATTAAGAGCAGTGATCTTAAATTGCAGTGGGAGAAGTCTAGGTTGGATATTTGGAAAAACCTTTCCAGTAGGAGGGTGGTGGAGCACTGGACTGGGTTACCTAGGGAGGTGGTAGAATCTCCATCTTTAGAGGTGTTTAAAGTGTGACTGATTTAGGTCATGCTTTGGGCAGGGATTGGACTAGATGACCTCTTGAGGTCCTTCCCAGCCCTAATATTCTATAATTCTATAGCATTTTAAAATTCAGTTGAATAGCAATAGCTTATGTTTTGCACACAGTGGACAACGTTAGAAATCAGAACTGAGCTATGGAGCTACAACGTCAGTGTCTTCTATTCTGAAGCTGATGTTCACAGCCTGTGTTTTGTACTATAGTTTAATTCATTGTGGTTCTGGACAAATAGATCCCTGCAAATCCATGGATATTCACTTCATATCCATATCCATAGGCCATTTTCGCAGATCACAGATGGATACGAATTCAAATTCTATATTTAAAGCACTGCAAATCCATGGATATTCACTTCATATCCACATGCACAGATCATTTTTGCAGATTGCAGATGGATGTGAATTCAGATTCTATATTTAAAGCCCTGGAAACCCACTGATATCCATGGATCGGATGTGGATACAAATTTTGCATCTGCTCAGAGCTCTATGGACAAGCTGTTTCGGTTTGGGGCTTGTGGGGGAATCAACAATACTAATTTGTTGTATTAGAGGAGCACTGTAGGGAGAGGGTGATGCACTGAATGGAGTCCCAGGAGATTAAGTCCTGCCACTGACCCACTGTGTGCACTAGGGAAAGTCACTTCACCTTTCTCTTCCTCTGCTTTCCCTTCCATGCATAGATGCTAGAACTAGTGGTGTTGGGGTGCTACCACAAACTCTGGCTAGAAGTATTAATAACAATCTAGCACGTGGTTTCTCCTTCCGCACCCCCAATGGCAGGGCCAGCCCAAAGTTTTTCAGTCCCCTGGGCGCCTCTGATTTTGGCACCCAAGCCTTCTCCCCCGTGCTGGACCAGGCTGGGTGGTAGGCCGACTGGTGCAGCAAGCTGCTGTGGGCGAGCAGCCGGCCCAAAGCCAGCCGAGCTGCATGCCAATGGGGGGGTCCTGCCCCCCCCTTCTCCTATCCCCCCAGCCTGTCTCTAGCCCCGCGTCCCCCAGCACTTACCTTTTTTCAGTGGGGAGTGGAGCCAGCCAAAAAAGCTTCTCACCTTGCCGCACACTGGGCTATGTGCCTGTGCACTGCAAAGCAGCACCCCCCTGGTGTTTGGCGCCCTAGGCACTGCCTAGGTTGCCTTTATGATAGTACTGGCCCTCCCCACTGTAAACATTGTTCCAACATAACTGTTCCCATGTTTTATCTATTTAGGCTGAAAGATCTTTGGGTGTCATCTCTTCTGGCATCATTTGGGCGGGCATCTTCTCCAACTGCGAGTTTGTAGAATACCTAGCACATTAGAGAGTTGATCTCAGTCACCACTGTTCCCTCTAAGCTGCGTGCGCACACAACAAAATAAAGTGCACACAAAAAAATTCAATAGTGCTAATATTGGTGCTCACAAAGAAATGTTTTTGCGCACACAAGGAAATTGTTTGCGCACACAGTCTACGAGTAGTTAGAGAGAACATTGTCAGTCAAGTCACTAAGTACTACTGTAACATGAAAGAAATAGATTTCTGACTGGACATAGCACTGTTATTTTTCATGACTTAATGGATTGCACAGTCTTTATCATAGGCTCTTTATCCTGCAAATAAAAGTGAAAACTGTGTTAAGTTGCTACAGAGGGGTTAGTTTGGACATTTTTGTTTAGTGACTGTGATGTCCAGGAATCATGCTGGATTATCAGGCACATAGACTGACCTTTTATGTATATAAAACTTGTACAACATGAGCACTGTCAGCAACAGCTATTCCTGGGTTGAAAGGGAAGCTTAATCCTTCTACGCATTCAATCCTTTGTCTCTGTGCTAAGCCAAGGGGTCTACCTGTAATGGCTTTCAGTAGTGGGCCAACATCTGGACAGTCAAGAATTGATCCTGAAACCTTTGAACTTAATGGTAAAAGACTCATTGAGTAGGAAGGGCAAGGACCAGCCACTGTGACCTGAACTAAGGACATGATCCTGAACCAAGGAAATGGATGGGACATTAACTTCAGTGGACCTGGGCTCAGAGTGACCAGATGTCCTGATTTTATGGCAAGAGGCCTGATATTCAGGGATTTGTCTTATATACGCCCCTATTACTACCCATCCTCTGCCCTGATTTTTCACACTTGCTAACTGGTCACTCTAAGTACAAAAAAAAAAAAACCTTTGCAATGTAAGTCACCAAACAGATATCCTCCAGAAATACCTCTGATGATTTAAAACTGCTCCATTTCTTGCTAGTTGTCTTGTAGAGCTGGTCAAAATTTCCCTAATTTTGAGTCTTATATCAAATTTTGCCTTCAAAATTTGAGTGTCCCCCCCTCGCTCACACACACACACACACACACACACGCACGCACACACGAGAAAACCCTGAAAAACTGGACTTTTTGTAAAAATTTCACAGACTTCTAAAGTACTGGTTGAAGATTTTTGATGATCAAAGGATTCAAGAAGAAGAAGAAAAAAGTCTTTAAAAAATCCCTATGAAGTCTTTTTAATCATTATTTTTCTTTACAAACTCTATTTTCTAGAGTTGAAAGACTTTGTACTCTAAACCTCAGCTAACCAATATTTGTTTTCTGTTTTAACAGCTGGGATTGAAATCAAGCTCAATGACTTAGAAGCAGAGAAATTTAGAAGGATTTTATGGTGGTTGTTCCTCATACGCCTAAAGCTAGGTATGTGCTTACATACCTTGTTGAGCTGAGGGCTATATTCTGTATGTAGAAGTAAAACATCCCACAATGAACTGTCTAAACCCAGAAACCATTGTATTTAACAAAGTCACTTAAGAAGAAGTGAAGAATTAGAATAGATTTCCAAGATGTGAAGATGTAATACACAGTACCATCTAGTGACAGAGCGCAGTTACAGTAGGATGGGCAGCTCCACCTTAAGAAGTCATTACTACAATGTGGTAACTGTTTGCTTGTGTGATCTACAGTCCTAGTTCCCAGCTGTGTCATGTGTTGTACCATACTCGACTAGCATATTTGGCAGTGTAATCTAACAAGCATTGGCTCTTCCTCTGGATGTGTTTTCTCGTCTGCGCTCAAGTCGAGATACGTCGTTTTATAGTTGAGTCGTGCCAAAGCAGAAGGACCTGTTAATGACTGGTGTATTCCTGCAGCTATGTGTTTAGCACGGTCGGAGAGCAGGTTGCTTCCTGCACAAACCACCCACTGAGTCATATCCCTGGAATTTCTCAGTGCATTGTGCAGAAAGGAAAAGGAAAAACACAAGGTCCAGTGAGTAATACACCCTCGGAGGGCATCTTAAATGAAAAGAAATAACCCGGGCATGTTCCATGTGTGTGAATAATGCCAAGCAGCATTCTGATGGGTCTCTGTTCAAGTGAAAGCTTGTAACCTTTAACACTAATTTCTTTCCAAAGAATTGCCTATTGAAGACTATACTGTGTGTTCGTAAGTGCTGGAAACTGTGTGTGTGTCTTTGTCCTTTCAGCATTGTTTTCATTATTCCTCTTTCTTTTTAGATTTTGAAAGAGAATGGGTCCAATGCAAAGGACATGTTTTTGCCAAATAGCATTTTGCACCGGTGTGCAGGAGTCAGGCTGGTTTCTAGTCAAACCGCTGGGCTGAAAGTGAGGTTAAGTGAAATCAAGTTAAGGTCTGCACTAGAAAATTAGTTTAACTATGTGAAAAATCCACATCCCTGAGCGGCATAGTTAAGCCAACCCAAGTCCCTGTATAAGCAGCGCCAGGTGGAGGGAAGAATGCTCTTGTTGACCTAGTGCCACCTCTCAGGAGCTGGGTTACCTACTCTGACATGTGAACCCCTTTTATCAGCGTAGGTAGTTTCTACACTGAAGCAGCACAGCTGTTGAGACTAGCTGGGTTTGACTCTTTACTTTAAGTCTGCTTTATACTACTCTGGCAAATTCTTGGGTTGGAGTTCAGGTGACTTGCATTGTCTGACTCCAGGGGAGAGTCAATAGAAATAATTCTGCATCTCTCTCCCAGGCCTGGAACCTGCCACCTTTCTAAAGAGGCAAGGAAAACTGAATGTCGTATTCTTTCTGTAATCTTAAACAGCATTATTAATGCTGTGGAGAAGGTAAAATCTTTTACTGGACTGACTCCTGTTGGTGAGACAGACAAGCTTTCTCGCTGTGCAGAGTGCTTCACCTTGTCTTTCTCATAGCCTGGGACCAAGATGACGACAACAATACAGCATCCATTATCAATAGTATAGCTCTTAGAGGTCCCAGCAGATCAGGGCCCAGTTGTTCTTACACTGCCCAAACACATAGAGTGAGACAGTTCCTGTCACACGCAGCGTACACCCTAGCCAGACCAGACAGGTGAAAGGAGCCAGGGGAAAGAGAAACACACACAAGGGAAGTGATTTGTGCAAGGTTGCACAACAAGCCAGTAGCAAAACCAGGAATAGAACCTAGATCTCCTAAGTCTCTGCCTTATCCACTACTCACATTGTCGTCCACAATTTTCCTCCCTTTCCTGCTCTGTTACATGATGCTTCTATAGATGCATCAGAAATCTGCATTGGCTTTTTTTATTGCAGCTTGTGATAAATTCACACAAAACTTGTATCCAACCCAGTGTACAGATCGCCTTTGCTACCAGGTAGCTCCACGATGTGTCCCATGGTGGACACATCTCCCAAACGGATACACTGGCATTTGTCATTGCAAGTTTGTGGCAATATTTGTACCCCAGACACTTTGCTGAGTTTCTTAGCTATCAAAAATTGGTATCATTCCAGAGTCTTCGGCCAGATCGGCTCAGCTCCCAGGTACAATGCATGTGCTGCCTTCCCTTCATCCACTCAACGTACTAGTTCCAAAAAGGGGTAGCTGTGTCAGTCTAGGTCAGCAAAACAAACACAGCGTCTTGTGGAACTTTTAAAGCAGGGGCGCAGCCAGCCCCTGCTTTCTGGCCAGCCGCTGACTCTTCAGGGTGGGCCCAGCCAGTCCTGCTTCTGGTCATATGACTGGAAACTTCCTGATGATGCTGCAATTGTCTAGCAACTGGAGAGTCGGGGAGAGGCAGCCTGGCCTCTACCGTGGGGCTGGAGCTACAGGTGGAGGAGCAGCCACCCCCGACCATCTGCCCATGGCTGCTTCTCCAGCTGCAGCATTGCTGCTCACAGCTGCCTGCTGCCCTTGTGCTGCTGCCAGACGCTGCAGTGGGTGGGTGGGCCTGCCGACCAACTGGGTGGGCACATGCCCACCCGGGCCCACCCATAGCTATGCCCTTGTTTTAAAAACTGTATTTGTCACATAAGCTTTCATGGGAGAAAATCCCACTTCGTCAGACACTCGAAGATGGAGAACTTCCATAATGGGATTCTGTCTCTATAATTATGTCCAGTGTTAATGCGGCATAGACCCATTTTGTTTTGATGTGCTCCTTTCATATTTCCCACAGTCCCTGATGCTGCACCTCTCTACACCGTGCACCTGTTGATAAGAAGTTCAGCCAGCTGGGTAAACACAGCTGTACTGAACAGAACTCCTGCAATATAGTTATAAGAAAGTCTAAACAATATAAAGGCCAACTATTCAAACTGAACACAAGAATATCATTAGAAGGGGTGTTCCTCTCTAGTGCTAGATATGTGCAGCTTCAATGTGGTGTAACAAAGGATCGTTTCATAAAAGGGCACTGAAGAATAGTTTTCTCAGTGGATGGACCTTCAGTTTCCTAAATGAAGCTTAGAAGAATCCCGTATTATTATTATTTTCTGTTTTGTTGCCATCTCAAAGCTCAAGGACTCACCATAGCAGCTGGATCCACTCTGTTGTTTGATCATCTGGGGAGAATGCAGATATTAATGAGAAGCATTCCCTTCTCGTGATTGTTCAGCGTGCTCCAGGCTAGATTCCTTTCCTGTTCTCACTAGTTTGACACCAGAGTTACTCCAGTGACCCCTGTGGAATTACTCCTGATTGACACTGGAGTGAGAGTATAATCAAGTCATTCATCACACAGCCGTTACATCTCTAGAGACCTACATCGACTGGTGGTGATGTGTGAGGTGCTACATAGGTGTAAGGGACTCGAACTGTCCCTGTGCTTGTGTACCTGATGCTCTCCTGACGCCTTGATAGGAATGCTTAGAGTTTGCCTTACTTGAACTTGTACTTTCTTACATCCCCTGCTAGTTGCTCTTCCAGCTACGTTCCTCCGTTCTGGACCTTCGGCATCTGAGTTACAGCAGTTTAAACTGCGCCAACTCACAGTTCCTCCACTTCTGTGCTTTGCACAAGAAAGGAATGAACTTTGTGCAGCCTGGATTCCTGCACCGAATCATCCAAATGTCGCTTTCTCAGGCAGAGAGAAAAGAGTGCAGGGAAAAACACTTGGAAAACCAGCTTTAGTAGGTTTAGGACAGGCCTTGGCAAGTGTACTGCACACCAAGGTGCCAGTGCAAAAACTGAAGTACCTAGATGTGCAGCACTTTAGAGGGCCCCCTGCTGCTGAAAAATTGCTGCCACCACTTTTGGTGGCTCAGGGGCAAAGAAAGCCCCCCACTGCTAGGCACTACAATACAATTCCCAGGCACCACAATGACCTGGCCCCTAGGTTTTGTCAAACTCTAGTGTAGGCTGAAGGGAAACACTGGGAAGGTGGTTAGTTTGGAGCAGACCCAGCATGTGTATATGGAGCAAAATGAGAATGCTACCTGCTTACCACGTCACAAGCAGAAAGATTGAAGCAAAGTGAAGTCAGCTCACAGAAAGTGTGCAGGGACTAACCTGTGAGGAAATATCTGAAGACTGCATTTTGCTCTGAGTTATACCAATATGAATCCAGAGTAACTCCATTGAGATGAAGGGAGGTAAATGAGAACAGAATTTAGTCCTACATATATGTTTGTGAACTAAAAGGGAGGACGTTAAGCATCTCTAAATCTTTGAAGTAAACTCCTAAGGAAGGACCTAGCATGGTTCAAAGAAGTATGACTATATAAGCCACTTCAAAATGAGAACAATTAGACTATAAACTGCAGAGAGAAGTTGTGGAATCTCCATCACTGGAGATTTTTAAGAGCAGGTTGTTGGTTGATCAGAGCATGATGATAAGTCCCCAGTGTGATGTGACTGTGAAAAAAGCTAATTCAGTCCTACGATATATCAGGCAAGATATTTCCAGTGGAGATAGGGAAGCATTAGTACCATTATACAAAGCACTGGTGAGACCCCATCTGGAATGTTCTGGTCCCCCACGTTCAAGAAAGATGAATTCAAACTGGAACAGGTGCCAAAAAGGGCTACAAGGATGATCCAGGGAATGGAAAACCTGCCTTTTAGAGGCCACTCAAAGAACTTGGCATTTTGAGCCTAACCAAAAGATGGCTGGGAGAGATATGATTTCTCTCTATAAATACAGCAGAGAGATAAATACCAGGGAGGGAGAGGAATTATTTAAGTTCAGCACCAATGTGGACACAAGAACAAATGGATATAAATCAGCCAAAAGGCAGTTTAGACTTGAAATTTAATAAAGGTTTCTAACCATCAAGGGAGTGAAGTTTTGAAACAACCTTTCAAAAGGAGCAGTGGGAGCAAAAAACCTAGCTGGCTTCAAGACTGAGCTTGGTAAGTTGAAAGGATGCTATGATGAGACAGCCTAATTTGGCAGCTAACTAATCTTTGACTACTAGAAGTAATTACACCAGTGGCCTGTGATGGGATGTTAGATGGGGTGGATTCTGAGGTGCAACAAAAAAGTCTGTCTTGTATGTCTGGCTGGTGGGTCTTGCACGCATGGTCAGGGTTTAGCTGATCGCCGTATTTGGAGTCAGGAGGGAATTTTCCAGCAGGGCAGATTGGCAGAGGCCTTGGGGCTTTTTCACTTTGCTCCGCAGCATGGGGCTTAGGTCACTTGCTGGTGGATGCTCTGTACTTTGAAGTCTTTAAATCATAATTTGGAGACTTCAATAACTCAGTCAGAAGTTATGGATCTACCACAGGAGTAGGTGGGCAGGTTTCTGTGGCCTGTGCTGTGCAAGAGGTCAGACTAAATGACCATGATGGTCCCTTCTGTTCTTAAAGCAGTGGTTACCAAAGTTTTTGACTCAAGATGATTTTTTTACATCCCTGAAGGGCCACCAGTGTCTGCCAGCAGGTTCCTCCTGAAAAGCAGTTTGCCTCCTCACTTGCTGATCTTCCATTTCTCTGGCTGCAACAGGAAACAGCACACATCCTATAGTTCTGCCCACCTTATCTGGATACTTGGCAGTGGTTCCCTTCTTCAGCCAGTGGGAGGGAATATTAGTGCTCCCCGCCCTCTGGCTCCAGCAAGGACCCCTCGCACCTCTGGACCTAGGCGGAGCACTTGCTGTGCCCCCTGCTCAACCAGGGGGGTGGGAGTGCTAATCTCCTATCCCTTTGCCTGCAGCAAGGAGCCCACGTAGATCTTTTAGCCCTGTGGAAACACACTGCACCTGGGTACGTAGGCAGTGACTCTGTCCTGCAGCCAGCAGGAGGGGAGTTGAGGGCCACTTTTGAAAGCCCTGAAGAGCCACTTTTGACTCCCAGAACGCAGGTTGGGAACCACTGGCTTAAAGTCTATGAGTCAGACAAACACCTGTTGAGGTGACCTAGGTAGTACTTAGTCCTGCCATAAGTCCAGGTGACTAGATGACCTCCATCTTTGACCTACGAGCCTCAGTCTTTGACACATTAAAGTTGGATCAGATAAGTCATTGGAAAATATGTTACACTAATAATCCTTGTAGGGTTGATGGCTGGATTTGATCTGGAGGGAGTGGGCTAATGTGTCCTGAAGAGTCGCAATACGCTGCCAAGTGTGTCGCCACCCGCAAAAGTTCAAGAACCACTGGTCTCGATGGCATTGTGTCCATTCATGCTTTGCAGTGAATCTGTAGGCTGCTTCTTTAAATAATGCAGAAGGTACTATCTCCAAAACGTCAAGAGACACATGTAACCCTAATGATCTTCTCCAGGAAATTCACACTTATGATTAGAGCTGGGTGGAGGAAAAAAATTCTGCTTTGACAATTTTTTTTGATAGTTCACACTTTGGTTTCATTCTGATTCAGAACGTAAACCAACATTTTCAAAACTCTGTGATGGGGAATGCAGCCCCGGCTCCTGGCAGAGCGCGTGGCAGGCGGCCCCAGAGCCGGGAATGCTGGAAGTTCTGGGGTCCCTGACTCTGAGCCCATCTGCATGGCAGGCTACCATGGACTCCAAGAGCCCATGCTGAGGATCCATGACCCTGGCAGTTTTGCAGCTGGGACTATGCAGGGCTTAGCTGGTATGTCTGTGCCATTACTGGGAGTCAGCCTTCCAAGCCGAGTAGACAGATATGCACTAGCATGCTAGAAATAGTTATGTGGTCATTGCAGCACAGGTTAGTCACCATATTTTGAATCCAGGAGTCTAACCAGGCCTGTACTTGGGCAGCTGGCTTGAGCCATTGCTTTACCACAGGGTCCACACTCCTTTTTTTAGCAAGCTCGCTTGAGCACAGCTAGTGCCTGTGTCCATCCAGGCTGGGAGGTAGGCTCCCAGCTGCCGCGTAAACATATCTTCTGACTCAAAATCCCTGTCCACACACATGGCATGCCACAGAGCCTTGAAACCTGGGCTCCCCAGCCACCCACCAGACAAGCTGTTGAGGAGTCACACCAGCTGGAAACCAGGCAAGTTTCCAGCCGAACACAACCCAGAATCCATCAGAATATCATCAGAATCGAACTGTCTCTGTGACGTGTTTCTAGCCTGGGGAATTGGCAAATTCCAGCAAGAATTGTTTCCTTGGAATTTTTCCCCAGCCAGCTCCAGTAGGGCATTTCAACACCATTGGAACCACTTTTCTCATTTTTTAGTCCAAAAACAAAATTTCAGCAAAGCTGACGTAGTTTCAGGAAATGTTTTGATTTCAACTGGCCTGCATTTTCTGACAGAAACCTGTTCAGCCGAAGATTTCCTACCCAATTCTAAGAATGGCCGTTCACAACAGCTAAGCATTTTGTCTATGTTAAATATGACTGTTGGCTAGGTAGGAGGAGCGATGGGATCAGATCTTCTATCACAACGATAGACATGTTTAAAAATACCTGTATAAAGAGATTAGATTAAATTTATGCAAATTAGTTTCACCGTTTCTGTGTTGGACCCTGCTCTTTGCATGACTGACCATCTCATGTTTAAATTGAAAGGACTGTAATCTCAAACCTGAGTGCTAAGGGTGGAGTCAGTTGTAAATCTGAATCCTTCATTCTTATGAGTTTGTGAATGAGGAAGAGTAGACTGGACCAGGATTCAGGAGATATAAGTTCAATCCTCAACATTAACACACATTTCCTGTGTGAATTCAGTGGCTCCATGCCTCAGTTCTCCTTCCTTAAAATGGGAGCAAGAATACTTCCCTATCTCACATGGCTGATGAGGATAAATAGGAATGTGAGCACCACCCTATTATGATGATGGAAACCAAATAAGAACTTACCTAGACAGATGCCAGAGCCATATTGTGCTTCTTTCATGGGAATAACTATATGTAATGTTAATATTAGTGTGACTATTAGTGTGGATTCTCAGTGAGTATTAATATTAGTGTGGATTCTCATTGGGTATTAAATGTGTCCAGGAGCATGAGCTAGCCGAAAAAGTCCTAAGTGTTTCTTTCCTCGCACACTGGATTCCTGAGTGCTTTGCTACCCATTGCCCATCTCTCCAAAGAAAGGATCCTGTTTGCTCGGGAAACAATCTCAGGGCAGGTCTAAAGTGCCTGCCCTTTTCGGCGGCAGTCAAACAGAGATATGCAAGTTATTATAAATAACTTGCATATCTGCGTTCCAACGTCCCTAGTCCCAGAACGTCCACTACATTGAGTCGAAGGAAGGGATCTCTCTTTGACTCAGTACTAACCCAGTTGTCATGGTGGTGTTTAGAAACTGAATTCCTGATAGGCTAAGTGGATCTTCACAGGCCTGCTCAGTCAACCAGGAATTTTGAACTGATGGAGGCAAATTTGCCATTAGTGAAGACCAGCTCTGTGTCATCCTGCATCAATACTTGCTCAAATGATCTCCCATCTCCAAAATAAGGGGGCTGGGAAATGTGATCCTTTACAGATTATCCCTGCGTGATCGGGGTTACCCTTCCCATTATGAAGGTCCCATCAAGGGCAGGCGGGGTGCCTGTAATTGATGCACAAGCCAGAGTAACCTTGAGGGGACAAAGCAGATCAGGGAGCCCAGCAGAAAATCTTTCAGGCTGCCGGTTAATTATTCTACATGGAAATGGAACTGATGGAGCAGATTGTGAAACATGAGGTCTGTCAGTGCTAGAGAGAGATTCACATTAGGGTTGTTAAGAGGTACCTGACGTTCCAGTGTTTGTTTGTTTGTTTATGTGGCTACATGCTATCGCTCTGTGAATAATTTGAAGTTATTCTCTCAGCAGTTTCTCTCTCTGGTCAAGTGAAACATAACGCCAGATGGACGGGGTGCATGAGACCTGTCTGAAGCTGGTGGGACTCCATTGATTTCAGTAGCTACATGAATGTAAGCAACTGGACAATGAGATCCAAAGAGTTAGGGGCTGGCACATAGGGCCTGATCCAAACCCTACAGTAAACTGGATTATGAGGATGATGGAGGGGAAGTTAGTCAATGGATTTTGGGTCAGGTCTTTAGAGAGGAATCCCTAAGCTGAATTCTGGGCCTGAGTCACTCCTGTGTTACATCAGATTTACATCAGTGTGACTGCACTGAAATCAATGCAGTCTCCAAAATAATGCTGTCATGAATCAAAGTCTCTGATCTCTGTTCTACTGGTGTGCATCTAGCATTGCTGATTTAAATGGGTTTTTCTGCATATACCCCACATATTTGGTCCATAGACAAGAATTCAGCTGGACATACATTAGTGTAAGTCATGATTAACTCCACTGAAGTCAGTGGAGTCTCAGTGGTATAAGAGAGATCTGAATCTGGCCCCCTTCTGCTCTCTCGCCAGTGTAATTCCATTGAAGCTGGTGGAGTCTCCAGATTTACACCCGTCTGAACGTAGAATCAGGATCCAAGAGTCTTGCTAAATTCTCTTTAGAACTAAATTTCTGATACATAGGCTGCTTCATTTCATTTTGATGTAAATAACCCAAATTACAAATTCCACATGGTACTAGACAGGAACCATTTCCCCCATATTCCCTCATGCTTTTTGTTATTCTAGGGGGTAGGGAAAGAACAGCCCGGTGACTTCAAACAAAGAGAAAGCAATCTGATACAGCTGAACAACTCCAGTTGTCCCATAAGCATTAGATCTGGTTAAATCACAATGGAACATAATACAGGGTAGCCTTTTACTAACTAACTAGCACCAATGCTTGTTGAAAGCACATGCACCATGACAGGAAAATACGTTCCCTAGCCGTACACACTGTGCAGAAACAATGGCAAAACAAAAATCCAAAAGGTGTCTATAAAACAAAGAAGTGACTGCCAGTCTCCTTGCAGCAGACATTACTTTTATTTGTTATGTCTGGTCTGAGCTTTTTTGGAGTAAAGAGGAGGGGGAACATCGTTATTTAGGGCATTTGGTTTTGTGCCAAGAAGTAAATTCCCTCTCCTAGAGAAAAGGGTGCCAATTCAAATATTTGAAGTAAAAGGGTTGACTTCTCATTGACTGGGATTTATAGTTTGTTGGCACATTGCAACAGAGCCAGACAAGTAAAGGTCACACAGCCATTCACTATTATGCTGGGAGTGATTATGGATTTTTTGGTTTCATCCAGAAGACACAAAACTGCAGGTTCTGAGGATGCGTCAAACCGTAGGAACATGCAGAGATGGTTGCCAGTCAATATACCAGTGTAACTGACTGCTGGGTTAGACCTTACACTTTTTCAATACAGCTCTGAAGGTGTGTTACTACTCTGTGAAGTGGTTCTACAATGAGGACAAACAGGGCTTCCTTCCTTTGTCCCTGATCTGACACTGTGACAGCTCTGTGGATAATAATAATTCTCTAGTCTCAAGAGTCTGGTGCCTTTTAAAAAAAGATAATAGAAAAAAGTGTCATTGTTCCATCAAAATAAACAAGGCGTCCTGTGGCACTTTTAAAGACTAACAAATATATTTATTGGGAGAAAATCCCACTTTGTCAGACGCTTTGAAGATGGGGGAACTGCTGATTGCATTCCTTATGCCAATGGTGCAATAACTCTCACCTGTAGTAACAAACCATCGTATAAGCTGTAATGTTTGGACCATTGCTTGTGACCGCTTCCCCGTTAGTTGATAACAGCTAGCTTTGAAATCATTTGATTTAAACATGACTGACATGGGTAAACAATGACTATATTTCTCCTCCCATCAGGCTGAAATATTATGAAAGAAATTGGATCTGTTCAGAGTATTCTTCGGGTGAGAAATGATACTGTGCAGTAAACAGGCCTCATATTTCAGAGGAGAGGGATCTTACCCAGAGGGCAGGGCTACACCATGGTGGGATTTCAGCGGCAGTCGAAGGGAGATACACAGAGTACTTAAAATACCTTGCATATCCCCCTTCGACTGCCTACCGCCTACTCGCTGCGGTGTCTTCAGTGCACTGAGTCAAGGGCAGTGCCCTTCCTTCAACTCAGCACTGCTCTGCTTATTGAGGCAGTCTTCAGTGATCGACTGCCTGATGGCTGAGTGGTTGCACAGACCTGATCAGCCAATTGGGAAGATCAATGAGAAACAATGTTGTCATTCCCATTCTGCTGTGGTTCTCATAGCAGACAAGACCCATGTGCTTGGCTTTTGTCTTATTTGTACATCCAAGTGAGACAATCCTTGCATAGGAGGTGGCATCTCAAAGCAGACTTTGTGAATGACCTTCACGTGAAGCAAACTGCATGCTGTTCACAGCTCTTCCAAACCCTGACGTGCCTGATAGTGTCCTGCAAAGCTCCCATCCTATGAAGCATACAGGGAGAGGAGGAAATGTAATGCCTCACCTCCCTGCTCCACCTTTTGGTCTGTGTTTCATGTGCTGGATGCTGGGTGAGAGAATGAGAGGACTCCATGCTTGTGAAACTGGATTGCTTTTTCAGCAGGAGAACAACTTATGCAGATGTGTCAAATAATGTAAGCAAACTAGGGAAATATAACCTAGATGGGGCTATTATAAGGTGAGTGCATAACTGGTTGGAAAACCACTCCTAGAAAGTAATCATCAGTGTTTTATGGTCAAGCTGAAAGGGCACATTGAGTGGTGTTCTGCAAGAATCAGTTCTGTTCAATATCTTCATCAATGATTTAGGTAATGGCATAAAGAGCACACCTAATCTTTGTGGATGATAACAAGCTGGGAGAGGTTACAGGTGCTGTGGAGGATAGGATTAAAATTCAAACGGATCTGAGCAAATAGGAGAAATGTTCTGAAATAAATAAGATAAAATTCAGTTAAGGCCACATGCAAAGTACTCCTTTTAGGAAGGAACAATCATAGAAGGTTAGGGTTGAATGAGACCTCAGGAGGGCATCTAGTCTACTGCCAGCTCAAAACAGGACAAATCCCAACTAATCAGTTGTACACATACAAAACGGGAAATAACTGCCTAGGAAAGAGTGCTGCAGAAAGGAATCTTGGTTATAGCAAATCACAAGCTCCATGTGAACCAGTAGTGTAACACTGTTGCAAAAAAAAAAAAAGCAAATACCATTCGAGGATGTATTAGCGAGAGTGTTGTAAGCAAGAAAAAAGAAGTAATTCTTCTGCTCTACTCCTCACTGATTCGGCCTCACTGGAGTATTGTGTGCAGTTCTGGATGCTGCATTTCAGGAAAGATATGGAAAAGCTGGAGAAAGTCCAAAAAAAGAGCAACACAAATGATTGAAGATACAAAAATGTGACCTGTGAAGGAAGATTTTAAAAAATGGGTTTGTTGAGTCTGAGGAAGTGAAGATGGAGAGAAGACATGGTAACAGTTTTTAAATACATAAAAGGTTATTATAAGGAGGAGCAAGAAAAATTGTTTTCCTTAACTACTGAGGATAGGACAAGAGGAAATGGACTTCAGATTGCAGCAAGGGCAGTTTAGGTTGGCCATCAGGAAAAACTCTCACTGTCAGGTTGGTTGAGCAGTGAAATAAATTGCCCAGGGAGGTTGTAGAAGCTGTCATTGGAAAATTTTAAGAGCAGGTTAGACAAACACCTGTCAGGGATGGTCCAAGTTATGCAGGGGACTGGACTAGATGACCTCGCATGGTTCCTTCCCGTCAGAGTCATCTTTTGGGGTAGGCAAAGCACAAGCAGTAAGGGGCTGTGTCCTCAATTCAGTGGACAGCAGGGGCCATTGCAAGCTTTTCTCACCCCAAAAGTCACCTCTGCCTCAGTCAGCAGCAGGAGGAGGAGGTGGCCCAGGGAAGGTGAGGCTAGCAGCGGGAACTGGGGCCATGGGGACCTATAGGGCCCTTCTCCTAGGGCCCCAGATAGCCTAAGGCTGCCTCTGCTTCCAGTCTTACACTTCTATAATTTTTGGATGCTGCAGCTGCAGTTAGCATTCCACCCATGTGCACATAGACTGTCTTCCCGGAGCATCTGCAAATTCTTCCCTCCTGCAACTCGTGTTCCTCTCTCCAAGTTCAATGCAAGTTGAAAAAAAAGAAACTGAGAGAACTGAGAGAACCCTGCAAAAGTACTTGCTGCTCTGAGCTGTTCTTCAGCCCCTGCCTTCCTTTCAGTGCCCCGATAGCCATACTGACATGTTATGTGGCTCCACAGAAAGCTAAGGCTGCCTCTGTGGATATAACCCCTACAGAGTGCCCTGGAGAGCACACTGCTTAGTGTGGTTCCTCCGTCCTCCTGGTCTCATCCCCATTTTGCATAGTCCAGATTTGCATGGGCTGAAAAGTGGATAAGGAGAGAGAAGGGGCAGCCCTGTGAACCAGCAGTTCCCCTTTGCCTTCATGGTTTGCAGAGTTTTGTTTCAAAGCTATGAATGAAGTAGCTGTGGGTCCCATACAAATGTCCAGTTTCTGGCTTGTCTTTGAACTGTGCTCTGCTGCTGGCAGTTTGCTATAGCGCCAGAGTGAATGTGTCTTTCGTATGCAAAGAGGTGGCTTGTGACTGTGTTGTCTCAGTATCGCTCACTGACTCAGAGCCCCAGGGCGCCCAGGGTTATCCCCGCCACCCCTTGTCAGTACAGGATTCTTGTCAACTGTTAGACAACTCCAGCGCTTGCCCTCCCTTGGCAGGACCAGATTTAAGGCAGGCAACCTCCTAGGGTGCCAGACTCAGCAGGGCACCCGGCTCAAGGTTGTTTTGGTCACTGGTGACAAAAGAAGAAACAGAATGTTTGAAATAAAATGTTTCAGGTGTCCCGTATCAAGATTCATTTTTCACTAACCTCCTAGAATATTCTGTAACTTTGTCAAATCTCACGTAGCCTTCCAGACCTTCTGAGAATTACATTTGCCTCAAACCCCCCTGAATGCTGTCAGCCTGGTCCTCGCAGGTTTAAGGGGCATGGTGTTGCCATTCAGCCAGTGAGATGTAAGGATGAACTGAAGTCACAGTCAAGCTGTGATATTGTGAACCTTGATTGATTATGTCATGGTGAAGGTTTTCTTGTACATCGAAGTTGTGAAATGGGCTAAAAATCCATTGAAAATGAGGTTTTTCAAAAGTTTAGCAAGTGGGAGTGCCAAAGACATGCCTCACCAAGGGTGACATTCAGTCTAGCGATGGCCCTGTCCTTTGAAATATCATTCCACAGTCAAACAACACCGCACCGCCGCTCCTTGATTTATATTCTTCTCCAGGGTGCACCTGGCCCAGTGGAAGGTGTACCGCGTCTGTATTGTTTCATTACCACTATTGGACTAGGACTGCACAGGATGCTTTGTATTCGTGCTATTTTGATTGCTTTGCGCTCAGTGGTCTTCAGTAGAGGAAAGAAGTTTGGGATCCCCTGCTCACAACACTGATCTTTAATTAAACATAAACACTGCTCTTCACTTGCAGGCAGCCAAAGGCCTTTTCGGACCACATTGCAGGTTATCCAGACTATCAGTAAAATGCTGTGTGGAAGAATAGAGATGATCTTTGCACTTTGTCATCATGCTAAGTAATAGCCCTGCCAGCTATGGTAAATACTCTGTCTGAAGCCCAAAAGGCCACAGAGCATGTGTTTTAATATTCGCTAGTGCAAAATTTGCATCTGGTGAGAGTTAGATTCCTTATTGGGGACCTATACGGTGAACGCTGTTGGCTATCCAGGTACTTTGAGTGCATTTTTTCATTGTATCTTGACATGCCCTTTACCAGTGGAGGACTCGCTCAGCATTAACCTTATTATTAAATAGAAAATCAATCCTGCTATGCAAAGTGCAATCCATTTATTGCTAACAGTTCCTCCAGACTGACCAGGTCATAAACAAATGAGTGTGTTGAAAGTATTTAACATTTCAGACCCACTGTATCAGACCCTTTCCCTTATATCATGGACTGATTGATAGACTACGGATCGATTCTACTGTCAATCATTGGAGCTTGGTGGGATTTTTGGTCCCAGTCCTACAATTGACAGTGTGTAGTTCTGTGGTTGGCAACCCAAAAGATAAGAGGAGCTATTTTTTTTTAAGTCCTTCAGTAACCAAGTGTTTTGAGAGATGTAATGGGTGTAGCCTCCTGGTTGGGGGAACTGGGCCAGGGCTCCTGCTGCAGGGTCCCATGGGGGTGGAGGGAGGCCAGAATCAGGAGCAGGCCACCCGCAGGGTCCAGCAGTAGCAGGAGGGAGTCTGAAGCCTAGTGTGGCCCGCCTGTAATGTCTCCCAGTCGCAGGGGGAGGCCTCCAGAGCTGCAAGGGGGCAGCGAGAGAGCTGCATGCGGTTCACAGGTTGCACTCCTGCATTCTCTGGGGCTCTGTGCTGAAGCAGGAAGAGTAGGAGTAAATACACCTGACTTGTTTTTGTCTCTGAAAGGAAGCAGCATTGTTTATGGTCAAAAAAAAAAAAGTGGCATTTGGGACTCCCTAGTTCTCTTTCTGCTTCTGCTGCTGACTTGCTAAACTGGGAAGGCCCATACAGCCTGATTTGCAGAAGGACTGAACACCCACAAATAGAAACTGCAAGTATCCAGAACATTGGAAAACCAGGCCCTTGGCATACTTTCTCTGTGCTCATTCCTTTGTGGGAACGGCCGCAGCGATGCTGACCTCCTGCCACAGAGGGGTGCTGGGAGGTTTAACCTAGCAAAGTTTGCAAAGTCGTTCCTGATCAGAGGCGGCTTTTGGGGTAGACAGAGCAGGCGACCGCCTGGACTCCCTGAGCAACAAGGGGCCCCTTCGCCTACCCCAATAGTGGTGTCTCCCTCCCACCCTGCAGAACACATGGCGGGGGGCTGGGGCCAGGGCCAGGGCTGGCAGTGGGGGATGTCTCTTTTGGGAGGCGAGGTCCAAGCCAATCAGGCTGGAGGGGCCCTGGTGCTGGGGGGGGATGTGGGGCAGAGCGCTCTGTCTCTGGGGCAGGGTGGGCCAGCCCAGAGTCCCAGGTCTGTGCTCCTGCCCTGCCCCTTGCCTTTGGCAGTGGAGGATCAGTGCCCCCAGCAGGGCACTGGGGCCATTTTTGGGACCCCTGGCAGAGTGCCGGGGCCATAAAGGGAGCCAGCCACAGGGAGAAGGGGCCGGGGGGGGGGGCCTGGCAGGGCACTTGGGCTGCAGGAGGAACCGGGATGCCGGGGCCGCAGGGGGTTTTGGGGACCCACCAAGCAGAGGAGGCTGGCCCTAGGGAGCCAGAGCCATGGGGAGGGTGAGGTGTCATGGCTGCAGGGAGGTGCAGAAGGTGGGCTGGGGGCCAGCAGTGGCAAGCCAGGGCTGCAGACGGGGGAGCTGGGACCATCAAGGGGGCTGATGACATGAAGCTGGGGCAGTGGAGGGGAATGTGGGGGCCTATTGGGGGCCCCAATGATGGGCCTTCACCTAGGGCCCCCAATTCCCTAAGGCCAACTCTGTTCCTGGGGCCCGGCCTTGTTTACCTACTGTCATTTCTGCCCCACTTCCTGTATGTTTGTGTCTATTTAGAACCACATTTTGAATGTGGTTAGGTTGTATTATCAGGAAACAAAGCACAGCCTGCACTATGGTGCCTCATTACTCATTGCCCCATTAGCAAGAGGATGTATGAACAACCACGCAAGTAAAAGGATATTCTGTTGTAATATAGACAAAATCACTAGTAAACGGACTCATTGAAAGTACATTCTCCTACATCTGATCAGGGGTATTGCTGCCCCAAAAAAACATTCAGAGCACAGACCCCACCACCAACCTGCGCCGACCCCCAGTGCAGCCCCTGGGCCCCCCATCTGGCTGCCACTGCTGGCCCCAGGCTTGTGCAGACTCTGAGCCAGAGCTGCTGGGGCTCAGCGAGACTTGGGGCATGGGGCTGGGACACCTGGGGCCTGTGCCCCTTATGCCCAGTGCCGGCAATGCCCCTGCATCTGCCTGGCTTGCTTTCTTTCATTCCCTTCTGCTTTAAAGAACATTATGAAACATAACTGCTCATTATCTTTAATTGTCCACCGAACATTTGAATTGCGGATGGAGCAAGCGCTGTGTAAAAAGTGTATAACGTCTCCCTTAGCATCAGCATTCAAATAGCTGTCACTCTGAGTGCATTCCAGCAAGCTGGTTTTCCCCTCCCCAAAAAAGTAACACACAAGGAAGACTGAGGATCTGGCACTAATGGCTAATGGGATGTTCTTGTTTAACCTGCAGGCTAAGTAGCAGTCAACTGGAGGGTTAAAATTTTAAATGAATCTTTTGTTAAAAGGACTTTTTATTCACTCTTGTTGCTAGAAAGTGAGTAAAATGGATGTTCACAATATTAGTTAACTCCACTGAACTGGAAATGAATGACCTACAGTGACTAAAACTATTGTGTAGACACACATGTAGTGAGTAATGAACTATGCTGCAATTTGATTACGAAAATGGAACTTATTATTTTAATGTGGAAGCAGGCCATATCCACATTCAAATATCTCAAATGATTAAAAAAAAGAGGGGGGACAGCATTTGTGCTTGAAGGAAGAATTGTATGTAAATAGGAGTCTCAACGCCTCAGGACCTTTAAATTTTGCCTTGCATTTAAAACAGTTTGTTTATAATGCAAGAAGAGCTTTCTCAACTCAGTTCACTTTGCAGCTATGTCATTTTACAGCTGCTGATATGTAGCCTGGTATCCTCAGTCTGATCTGAATCGCTGCTTTGGGGTCAAGGCTATGGCAGAAGTCCTTCAATCTGGAGTGCCCGCGCTGTTCCACTCTGGGAAATTTCTGTTTTTTAAAATCTAAGGTTGAGCTGCATTTATCTTTAAGAGCGTTCTCTGAGCTGGGAGCATGGACGCTGGTGGGACACAACACATCCTTTGTTATTCTGGCCTAATCGCTGGACGGTGCCAGAATCTGAACGGCAAACCGCGGCTGTTCTTGTGTTATCCCCCAGGCTGATCCCATTAATTTATTGGCGTTGTAATTATATTAGCTGGCGAAGTGCTTTGGGACGCTTGGCATGAATAGTGCTTTACAAGTGTAATATGTTGCTGCTGCTGTTCAAAACGCTGCAAAAAGGCACTTACGCTGTAAATTAATCAACAGACAATAGTTCTCTTACTGATCACCACTAGTGAGTTGCACTGTTAACATCTGAGACACATATACATCTCCACTGCCTCTCATTAGGACTGCCCATTGCTTCAGATCCAAATTTGCCTCCATACCAAGTGTGCCTGATGCCTTCTTACTTTCT
This sequence comes from Podocnemis expansa, assembly GCA_007922195.1. NCBI lineage: Eukaryota > Metazoa > Chordata > Testudines > Podocnemididae > Podocnemis > Podocnemis expansa. The sequence continues at coordinate 544,558 of ML682008.1, read as the reverse complement.
CTTCACTATAAATTGATATCATTGCTGCTGATGCACAGCATCAAGGCTACCAAGAATACTTTTTGTGTTTCTGTTACTTGGCCTCGCCACCCTGTGAATGGGGTCCTCCTCTTCGCCATGGTCCCTCCTCATGACCATCTAAGGGAATTGCTTAGGTGGTCATTGTGCCCTCTCCGGTGATGCGTCACTCATCCTGCCTCTGTTCCTGATCAAATGTTTTCTTGCATGCCAGCACCCAAGTTGTGCCACAGCTCTCCAGCTGTGGTGCAGTCTCTGCTCCTCCCCATTCTGGGTGGTTCAACTTCAGCAGTCCTTGGCCGTTTGTATCAGCTGCTCCCTATGCAGAATTGGCCATGGTGACTTTATCTGGCCCTCACTCCACAGCTCTGCAGCTGTTCCTGTCCCGGAGTCAGCTTTGCAGTCCATCCCTAGCCCTTGCTTCAGTTGCTCCTTCCCTGGAGCCTGCCTCTACTGTATCGTAGGGGACTGCCCTGCCTCACCCTGAAGATCCACCAGCCTTCCCCCATGAGCTCCTAAGGGTGACTGACTTTTCCCTCTGCTGACGGCCCTCCTTATATGGTCCTGTCTGTCCTCGATTGGCTGCTCCATCACCTTTGACCCTTCTGATTGGCTGCTGTGGCCACAGCCTCTCTAGGGCTCTATTAACCCCGTTTTTAGCTGAGGTGGGCTCCCAATTCACACCGCATGCCCCTATATCTCCTACCACTGGTTTTCACACTTCATTCCATGCCAGCCCATGTGATGGGAACAATCCCTTTTCTCCTCGTTCACCCCCTCGCCCCCAGAAAACACATGCCTCTCTTCTTCTACAGGATTGCTGCCCCACTTTGAAATTGGACCACCCAAGTCATCTTCTCAACCTAGAAAAAGTTCTTCGGTGGGCATGTGTGTACTGATGGTGGCAAATTTGCTGCTGTCAGTTCAAATTTCCTGGTTCGATTGCCGGTTTGTGAAGAACCCACTCAGTGGATCGGGAAGTTGATCGCTGAAGACCATGCCATCAGGTGGCATAGTGCTGAGTCAAAGGGAAGGCATTTCCCTTTGATTCAGCACAGTGGAGCCTGCGAGGTAAGTGGGCGTTAGAAAGTCAAAGGGACATGCACAATTATTTTAAGTAACCTGCGATCTCCCTTCAACTGCCACTGGAAACGGCAGCAAGCGTAGACCAGGGCTAAAATAACAAGGCAAAATCTGAGAGGCAGCATTAGAAACAACTCTTTTCTTTGGCAGTGAAACAAGCACTTTCTCTTCATTAACCACTGGCTTTCTCAACCTCACTTTTGTTTGTTTGTTTTCCTGTTTATTTCTGACTCCAGTTTAAATAAAGCCAGGCAGTGGAACTTTCTGAAACTACTAATGCATCATGAAACTATGACGTGTGAAGACCATCTGAGCGCTGATTGCTAGTCATATAAAATGGTCTTTTGACGATGATGAACACTGGCATGGGGCTTTCTAGATGTGATTACTTTACACTAGGCAGTACGGTGCTTAAAAAGCAATGTGACAAACAACCTCAAAGTCTCTGTGATGAACGAAAATGTGCTCAGTTTTCATTATTGTCAATTTCATGTCAAAATCATGGGATTGCTTTAAAAATTAATACATTCAGGGTTTCTTTATATTTGCCTGTTGGTGCTGGAATCTTTAGATTTCATAGTTTTAAGATTTTTATCTTCAGCCATGAATGCAAAAGACTTCCTTTTTTAAAAATGAAAGGTGCGATTCTCACATTCTGGTATGACTCTGGGAGCTGGGGCTGTAAGAAAAACATAAAATATCAAGATTTGCAATAAAATTGTGAGAGTTTACAACATTAGCAAGCCTATAGTATTGGGGAAGAGAATACGTGATTGGTATTTTAAGGAAGACAAAGCCTAAGCTGGCTGAGAATGAACTGCTTTTTTAAAAAGTTAAGAGCCCTATTTTCAGAAACAGAAGCCTAAATGACTCCCACAAAATAGTTTAATTGCCTGTTTGCAGATGCACAGTGGAGTCAATCCAAAGTCTTTGAAATGTGCATTTCTATAGAGAGCTGGTGACCCAAATGGCACTGGTTTGTTTAGTTACAGTCTGTGTGTACATCAAGGATATTGTCTGCCTGTAATCAGCTCTTTGCACAGATGCACATGGATTTTGGAGGTGCAGTTGGGAGGCACCCAAGCAGTTCACAGGTTAAAAGTTAGGGACCAATTTTTTTCTCAGCCCGCGCTTCCTACCATGCAGCATTCTGTTAAAAGTTCAATGAAAAGATCTGTTTTGCTAGAAAATATTTTTCTGACCAACAATGTGTGTTGTTAGGCTCAATTAATTGCTTTAGTAATAAACACACAAATTACACTTAATCTGAAAACATTTTAAATGCACTCAGGGTCTTACAAATAAACATTGCAACCGTCATAACACTGCTCTGCCAAAGGCTGAGCATTACTAGATTTGTTGTAGAGCTTCAGTTTAATTGCTGTGTATCTTACATCTCCATTAGTGTGTGCTGCTATTGCTTGTCCTACTATTATCAGACTAGTAAGTGGGGATTTGTTTGTTTATGATAACTGAAGTGTTTGCTCCCCACTCAAACTTTAATGCATGGTGCTTCACAGCACTTATGGGAGGCATTGAAGTACTGTTCAGCCTAGTCCACAGATGAGGAAACTGAGGCAACATGCAATTGTGTGACTTTTAAAGGTCACACAAGGCATCTTAGCATGCCAGGGAGTAGAACTCAGTTCTTCTACATCCCGCTACCGGCCATTGGCCACAAACCGTCTTTCCACAAGTGTGAATAGTGAAGTCTTCCTGCTAATTTACAGAACAAACAATACACATTTCCTCTGGAGTGACATGGGTGTAACTCAGGACAGAATTTAGTCCTGCATTTTTTTGAAGTGTGGTGATGAATGTCTGCCCTGTTGTACATTATGAACTCAGCCAGCTCAACTTTGCAGCCAATCCAGTCACTCTCAAGACTTGTCCATTTGGTAGGACTGGATGATTCAAGGGCCGATTATGGGAGACTGGAGCTCTCACTCAAGGACCATGTCTTGAACAAAGCGCAGGCTGGAAATGGTCAAACACTTTTATTATTGGATAGTAAGTAGCCTGATCATCTGAAAGTATCTTAGTCGTCCTTCTGGTCCTGGTGAACAATTGTCCAGACTAAAGAAACTAACCCTACAGTTACCCTAAGGGAAAGGGTTGGCAACCCAAAAGAGCAGAAGAACCATTTCCCCCCACTCTCCCACCAAAACTGTAGGAGCCCACGCCAGCCCAGTAGCTGCACTGTGGCCCCTAGCAATGGCGAGGGGGTGTGCAGGAAATGCACGCTCCCTCTGTCCTTCTCTCCGCTGGCGGGGCAGAGCATCACTGCCCCACCTACCCCCAACTGGCCACCTCTCCGAAGAGCGGCTGACGCGGAGCTGCAGCTTGTGGAGGCAGGGCCCTGGAATGGCCCCTCCGTGGAGTTCAGGCCACTTCAACCCGGCCACCCCAGAGCTGAACGGGCCCAATCCAGGACCAGGGGGCGAGGCAGACTCTATTCAGGCCTGGAGTGGCTGGGTTGAAATGGCTTGAACTCCATGGAGGGGCCATTCCAGGGTCCCGTCTCTGCAAGCTGCAGCTCTCCACTGGCCGCTCTTGGGAGGGATGGCCGGCTGGGGTAGGCAGGGCAGGGCTGCTCCATCCCGCCAGCGAAGGGAGAAATGGAGGGAGCGCACGCCACCCGTAAACCCCCCGCCAGCGCTAGGGGCCATGGCATGGCCATGCTTCTGGCTCATGAGATTGTGGTAGGAGGGTGGGGGTGACTCTGGTGCCCCTGATTTGGCCACAATGCTGCAGCCAGCCAGGGGTCCCTGCAGCACACCTGGCTCCCTAGAGGAGATTGCCGGGGAGCCAGAAGGGGACATTCAGGGAGGCACGGGTAGCTAACTGAGCCTGCGTTGCTGATCCCCGCCCTAAGGAAATGCTTCATTGAAGTTAGACACCTGTGGCTCACCTGGGCGAGCTGACTTAGACTTGAGGGGCTCAGGTTACAAGGCTGTGTAATTGTAGACATTCAAGGTGTGCTCTGAGCTCTGGGACCTCCTGCCACTCAGGGACTTAGAAACAAGAATTTTGCTTGAGCCTATGAGTCCACAGCACAATTAAACAGTCCCATGAGCCGAAGCCGAACAAGAGAGCCAGTTGACACAAGTCAACTGTGGGTGTTTAACTACAGTGTAGACATACCTGAAACAGCACCCTGACTGGCAATGCAAGCAGAAAAATTAGGTTTTAGAGAACAACACACCTTCTCATTCCTAAATATGGTCTTTGAAGAAAGGATGGTCCAGTGGTTAAGACCCAAGGCTAGGACATGTAAGCCCTGGTTTTAATTTCCCCAGGTTCAGTTGTGTGAGATCCTGGACAACTCATTGGGTATGTCTACACATCTCTTTTATTTCAGAATAACACTGGTTATTTCGAAATAAAAGAGATTAGGTCCAGATGACGTTTTCTTATTTCAAAATGATGGGATCCATCATTTTGAAATAAAAACTGTCATTTCAAAACAGCTTAAACCCCATTCATTTCGAAACGGCTGTTATTTCGAAATGGTTAGTTCAAAATACAGCCATTTGGACATGTTGTTTCAAAACAGCACCATTGTTTCAAAACAACTGTTTCAAAACAACATGTCCGAACGGCCTTATTTCAAAATAAACATTTCGAAATAACAGCCGTTTCAATAGCAGACTTTCCCTTAATTTGAATTAACATTTTCTTAATTCGAATTAACTTATTTCAAAATAAGGACTTTATTTCAAAATAACTCATTTTGAAATACTTATTTCAAAATAACAATGTGTGTGTAGACATAGCCATTTAATCTCTCTGTGCTTCAGCTCCCCTTCTGTAAAGTAATAGCATTGCCCTACTTCACAGGAGTGTAGTGAGGACAAATAAAATAAAGCTAGGAAGGTGCCCCGATTCTATGGAACTTTTCTCAGATGGATAGATAGGACTGAGGCACGTGGGTAGGAAAACCTGCACCAATGATTAGGTAAATCAACAAATATTTCAGCTTCCTTAACTGTGGTGTGATTGTCTTGTGCTTACTAGAGGAGACCTGGATTCTGCTCCGGGTCTCTGTTATGGTTTTTAAAGTCAGGAGAGAAAATAGTGATAATCTATTTTGACATCCTGTGTAGCAAAGTTCATAGAATATCCCCAGAATAATTCCTAGAGCCAATCTTATAGTAAAACATCCAGCTTGAATTTAAAAATTGACATTGATGATGGACAATCAACCACAATGGCAAATTGTTCCGATGGTTAATCACCCTCACTGTCAAAAATGTATGCCTTATGCCCAATCTGAATTTGTCTAACTTCAGCTTCCAGCCACTGGATTGTGTTATGCCTTTCTCTGGTTGATTGAAGAGCCCTTATTAAATATTGGTTCCACATGCAGGGGCTTACAGATTGGAATCAAGACACCCCTTAACTTTCTCTTTGTTAGACAAAATAGATTGCGCTTCTTGTGTCTATCATTCTTCTAATGCATGTTTTCTCACCCTTTAATCCTTCTCATGGCTCTTTCCTGAATGCTTTCCAGTGTATCAACATCCTTCCTGAATTGTGGACTCCAGAAGTGGGCACACTACTCCAGCAGTGGTCACACAACTGCCAAATACAGAAGTAAAATAAACTCTCTACGCCTACTCAAGATTCCTTTGTTTATGCATTTTAGGATTGCATTAGCCTTTTGGGTCATAGTATTGCGCTGAGAATTCATGCTCAACCACCCAAATCTTATTCAGTCACTGCTTTTCAGGATAGAGTCTCCCACCCTGAAAATACAACCTACACTAATTGTTCCAAGATGTATACATTTACATTTAGTAGTCTGCAAACACACAGTACTTGCTTGCACCCATGTTTCCAAGAGATTCAGGTCGCTCTATCTCAGTGAACTGTCATTCTTGTTATTTAGCACTCCCCAATTTTTGTGTCATTTGCAAACTTTATCAGTGATCAGGGGTGTCACTGGCACCGGACTTACGGGGCTCAAGCCCCAAGTCCCGGCGCCAGAGCCCCAGGTCTGCTGTGGCGGTGAGTGCAGCAGCGGTAGGTTTAAAGCGCACAAGTCCAGAGTCCTGGCACCAGAGCCAGGGGTGCTCCTGTCAGTGATGATTTTATGTTTTCTTCCAGGTCATTGATAAATATGTTAAATAACATGAGGCCAGCAACTGCTTCTGCAGGACCCCATAGAAACAGATTCCCTTGATGATGATTCCCTGTTTATAATTACATTTTGAGATCTATAAGTAAGTCAGCTTTTAACCCATTTAATATGTGACATGTTACTTTTAACCACAATGGTGTGTGATGCCAAGTCAAACCCCTTACAAAAGTCTGTTACTTCAACACTATTACTTTTATCAACCGAACTTATAATCTTAAAAGAAAATCAAGTTACTTTGATAGGCTCTTTTCTTATAAACTGGGGTTGATTGTCATTAATTATATTATCCTCCTTTGATTCTTTATTAAACAAATTCTATGTTAGCTACTCAATTTCTTGCCAGGCTTGATGTCAGACTGACAGGCCTATAATTGCTCAGTCCATCTCATTCACTCTCTTTAAATATTAGCATAATAGCTTTCTTTCTGCCTTCTCGAACTTCCTCAAAGTTCCAAGACTTATTCAAAATCAACATTAACATTCAAGCAAGCTCTTCGGCTAGCTTTTTTAAGATATCTGGACTGCTCTTATAAGTTATCTGGAACTGCTGACTTTAAAAATGTCTAACTTTAGTAGTTGCTGCTTAGCATCCTACAGAGATATTAGGGGAATGAATTAAATGTTAATTTCATCCTGTGGTGAGACTACATCATCTGTTTTGGTTTTTTTTCCCCAAATACATGCTTTATTAATGAAAAGGAAATTGTATTCAGAGGAGCACATGCTCATGGAGATGTAAGAGCCACAGCAATTAAATCTGAGTTACACAACAAATTGAGTAACATTCAGCCCTTGGCTTTGGCAAGGTAGAAGTATGACTATTGCAATGTTTGTTTGTAAAATACCAAGCTCACTTTAAATGCTTTTGGATTAAGTGCAATTTGGGTGGGTGTTTCTCATGAAAGCAGTTGACTGGGCCTAAACGCAAACATGAGTGATCGGAAAACCATTTTCCAGCGAAAGATCTTTTCCTTGCACTTTCTCTTCTCTGAGGGTTTACTTGCTGTAGGTTTGTTTGCTGTTAACTTGCTGTATACATAGGTATTGCCTTGTAAGACTCCAGAAAACAAACCAGATGTGAAATGGAAATTGGAGATTAAACTATCAGAAATTAAGTAACATTTATTAAGCAGTGATTCATTTGTTTGAGGAAGTAGGATGGCCTTGAAATTAAAGAAAAGGAGTAGGCATCATGAGATATAGGTTCTAGTCTTCAATCCGCCTTTCATTTGGTATGTGATTTTAGTTGGGTAAATTGATCTCTTTGTGCCTCGCTATTTCCCATCTGTATAATATGCACCTCACAGAGCTAGTATGAGGGACATCAGTTTAAAGACCATAAATCTGTTTGGCCTGTATCCTCACTCAGCCAGTTCCCCTTTTTGTTTCTGTGGGGTTTTCTCATGACTACAGAGCAGAGAAAAAACCATTCGAATAGAAAAAAACCATGATTTTAAAATAACAGACTTTTGCAAGGCATCTCAGAGAGTGACACAATAGCTGAGCCTGAATGTAAATCACTTTTAAATTGACCTAATTTCAAGCTGACTGTACCCCTTTGGTATTTTTAACCTAGTTGAGTAGGGTTAGTTGAAAAATAACTTACTTTTGCAGAAACATTTCAATGGTTGATGCTGGTAATATTTCAAAGTGTTTCAAACCGACTGGTAGGTTGGGAGGGAGGGGAGAAGGGTTGAGGGGGTTTTGTTTATTTCAAGTGATAAAACTTTTCTAATTTTTAAAAGTTTTTTTAAGCCTTTATATTTGAAACATTGTCAAAACCATTCTCAAAGGGCTTTTTGAGATTTTTTTATTTACCAGACAAATTTCAATTACCATTTCATTATCATCTGGTGTTTTCAAAATTTTTTTTTAAATGTCAAAAGAAAGACATAGAGTTTTTAATGGAAAAATCTGTTTTTCAAATAGCACCATTTTTGGAAGGGAACTCTGCTTGACAAAGATTAATTTTGAGATCCTCAGGTAGAAGGCACAGTTCAAGCAGAAAATATTGTTCTTCTGTTTGGTTTATTATAAAATGCATAGGATGCTTTGGTAGAAAGAAGCAAACCAAACAAAAATGATTATTATTTTTGTGATACAAATCACTACTGATCTAAGTTATAATGCAGCAGCAAGTCCTACCGAATACTCATACCAGCTTGGTGCCATACGGGCACCACCTTAAAAGGAAGAATACACCATATCTGGGAACATTCAACTTATTTTTTTTTTCATTCACAATTGTCTTTCCTTAACAAAGAAGACTATTTAGTTGACACACTCTTTAGCAAAGTCCTTTGAAGTCTGTCAATGCAAAACACTCTGTAAGACTATTCAGAAGGCTGGGACTAATTGATGGTAAATGCTGAGGTTCTTCATAAGGAGATCATTGGTTTGTCTAAACCTTGTCTTTGGTCCTTTCCTACCCACATAGTCTTTCTGTAGCAAAGGAGACAAGTGGTAAGTCTACTGATGAAGTATCAAGGGGTACGTCTACACTAGAGACTTAGGTCGACTTAAGGAAGCTTAAGTTGACCTACAGACCCCGTGGCCACACTAAGCTTTTATTAAGTTAACTTAAGTGCTTCCTTTAGTCAACTTAATAACGCCACCTTTTAAGGTCGGCTTAATACTTAAATTGACCTTCTTAAGTTGACTTAGGTCAGTATAGACGGGAATAGCCCTTAAGTTGACTCAATTGGCCTTCACCCAAGAGCTCCTGGTCACCAGGAGAGCTCGACCTAGCACCTGCCAGTGTGGATGCAGGCAGTCAACAGGAGTTTCCAATGTACAATCTCTAAGTCAACTTAACAAGGTCGACTTTAAGTCAACCTTGTTAAGTTGACTTAATGAAGCCTCCAGTATAGACATACCATATGAGTCTGTGCTCTTCCCATCCCCCTCACGGTGGAGTTAGTGATATCACCTTACCTCTGTCATAGAGACAGTCTTTTTAAAATGTGACTCAGGCTCTAAATCACGCAGTTACACATCACCTCTTGGGCCTCAGTTTCCCCTTCTGTAACACAGCATAATGACACACACTTTAGCAAAGTCCTTTGAAATCTATCAATGCAAAACACTCTGTAAGTAGGATTTTGTTACGTAATATTTCATCTAACCACCTTTATCTAATTAATGCCATTTTGGCATATGCAAAGTTATATGGCTAGAATAATACTTCTGAGAACACCAGAAATGCTTACAAACCTGCTCTCCCATACTGCTGGCACCAACCATCCTGTCACCACATTCCATGTAAAGCACATTGATGCTTTATGCTAATAAGAATGGAGATGATTGTCAACAATTTTTCTTTCTCGTGAGACCATCATGTTTTTTTGGTAATTTTATTATCAGAAAGCAACACCAAGCAATTGATGTGTTGTTATTTTGAGTCTGGGAATCTGCTTGCAGGACAATTCCCTCTGCATATTTTAAAGTTAAATATTTGGGTTGCTGTTCCCTTTTCAGGTCCTGCCATGATACAAACTGGCTGGAGCAAGAATGAGCTACAGCCTGCTTATCATCCTGATGACTAGGTTTGAGGGGAGTCCAGACAAAACATTTGTTTGTAGTTTTATTGTTTGTATATTGACAACCCCAGGGACCTTGTGAGCTATGGAAGTTTCTTGGGGAAAAAAATTACTGCATTGCTATTGCTTCTGTGCTGTTTAAAGAGGTTTGAGCATAAGGTAAATGATTTTGCTTGGAAGAATTCTTAGTAGGAAACTCAATGCATTTATCTGTGAGAGGAAGATGAGACTAGTTGTTTTAGCACTGGGATGGAGGGTCATGAATTCTGGATTTCTTCTTGGCTCTGCTGTTAATTCAGGGGATGATGCTGGGCAAGTTAATAGACCTCTCTTTGTTTGCCCAGAGAGGTAACACTTCCCTACCCGTCAGATGGATTGCGCGGCTTAGTTAATTGATACTACATTGTGCTTTGAGATCTTTGGATTACAGGGACTATAAATGAAAACTATTGTTACTGTTTATGTGATGGAATCTATACACCATTTTCTGCGGTCGATGATGATTGATTTCTCTGGAACTGGGAAAGTGAATGCTGGGGTAAGAACACAGACCCTCAAACAAATTATTTCCCACTGCTTTGCTGATTTCTGTGTGCCCCACCTTTCTAGTGCTTGGGGCATATAGAGAATATTTCTATTCCATGACATTGTTCTTCCAGAGATCTGCGTCCAGGGTTTCTGTGTCCTATAAGACACCAATATCCAGGCACCCAAAATCAGTGGCCAGCTTTGGTCCTGGTTCTTTCTTGGGAACCTGTCTCCCCTCCTGCAGGCTGTGACGTTACCTGTATTGTTTCTTTAAATCTGGAGTAGACCATCAATCTACACCAGACTGGGGATGGTCCTAGGGCAGCAAAGGTTCTGCAGTGAAGCTTTGGGAATAATGTTGCTCTCCTTATTCTAAGAGAGTTCCTTGTCCACTGTTAGCAGAAAGCCACTGTGTCTGCAGTCCTTCCTTGCTGCCCCACAGCAGAGGAAATGAATGTTCCTTACTTTCCAGCAGTACAAGAAGCAACCTCCGTACCTACACCCAAAGGTAGCTCCCTTGTGCACAAGCCAGTTATTATAGGTAGCCTGACTGAACAGTTATTTTATATCACAAATGCAGAATCATGAAGTGTGAAGGATGTAGAAAATGGGTCAGGTGTGTTTCCCACAGTTCTTAAAGCTTCCTGAATTAGTGTTTCCTATGTAGGGGACTTTTTCCCATCCTTGACTCCAGCAGGTTGTAGGAGGGCAGTGTATCTTCATCAGGGGATGGTGGGCTGAGGTCAGGGCCAGCTCGACCCATAAGCAAATGAGGCCCTGGCGTGGGGCATCATTTACTTAGAGGCAGCCGCGGCACCACACTAGGGGCTGGGCAGCTTGGCCCAAAAGCCAGTCCCTGTGCTCCCACGCCTCCCTGAACCAGTCACTCTGACCCCAGGGTTGGAGCGGGGCAGCCCATGGGGCAGGCTCTGCTCTCTCCGCCCCTGAGCCGGCCCTCCCCACCCCTAGGGAGAAAACAGCCGGCCTAGAGATGGAGCGAGAGTGTGGAGCCTGGCCCCTGGGCTGACCTGCTCCGCCTCTGGGCCAGCTGTTCCCCACCCTCGGTGTGGGACGAGCGGGCTTGGAGCAGAGGCTGCGTTCCACCCCAGGGGTGCAAAATCGAAAGCCATCTCAGGGTGCTAAAGCCCCTTGAGCTGGCCCTGGCTGAGGTTACAGCAATGAGATGCCCAATAGATTCATGTCTATGTACCTGAACAAGCCAGCCATTGCACCTGCATGGAGTGATAGAGGAGTATCTCTGAGGAAGGAAGGATGGTCCAGTGGTTTTTCTGCTAACCTGGCTTTTATGGGACTGGGGTTCAATCTCCTGCTCTGCTGCAGGTTTATTTGGAAATGTCACTCGGTCTCTCACTCTCAGTGCTTTAGTTCCCCGTCTATAGAATGGGGGTAATAGTATTGCCCTAGCTCATGGGGTGTTGTGAGGATCCGTATCTTAGGGTATGTCTACACTGGAGCCTTAGGTCAACTTAAGGAAGATTAGGTCAACCTATAGACTCCTGCAGTCACACTGGGCTTTTATTAAGTCGACTTAAGTGCTTCCTTAAGTCGACTTTATAACACCACCTCTTAATGTCAACTTAACGCTTAAGTCGATCTTATTAAGTCAATTTAAGCCAACGTAGACAAGGAAAGCCCTTAAGTCAATCTAATCAGCCTCCAGTGCCCCTCCCACAGTTCCTGGCCACCAGGAAGGGTTGACCTAGCACCTGCCAGTGTGGACACAGGCAGTTGACAGGAGTTTTCAGTGTGGACTCTCTAAGTTGACTTAAAGTCAACCTTGTTAGGTTGACTTAACAGAGCCTCCAGTGTAGACTTATCCTGTGTCTACAAAGTGCTCAACTATTATGGTGAAATGGGCCATGTAAATGTCTAAGCTAGATAGATAACCCTGCATTAGGGATAGAGTAATGGAATGCCACAGATCCTGGTTGTCATCAGCTGGGATAAAAAGTGGGCTCTCTGGACCTGAAGGCATGAATCTCTCCTGTATAAGTTAAAAGACGCTATCTTTTACCCACTGTTATATCAGCCTCCTCCATGTCTAGCTGGTCTTATTACCACTACAGGGGGAGAGAGTGCCACACCAAGGTAGCCTGGGTGACAATAGGCCTTTTGGTGTGGGCCAGGAGGAAAGATTATTTCTCATCTTGATATCTGCCCAGTGCCCAGTCAATATACTTCAGCTCTGTGCAGAGTGGAGAGGTTTTGAGCCACTGTGAATTTGCATTCACAGCCCAGGATAATGAGAATCCCCACAATGCCCTGTAATGTCCAAACCGCAGTTCGGGGCAGACTGAACCTCACCTTCCAGTAACGCTTTGTTCCTGTACATGGAGTGAATAGCTTTTCAGATTCAGGCTTCCATTCTATTGCCAATTCCTACACAAAAGCTGTGCTTTCCTGCCACGCACAGAGTAACACACAGCCAGGGTGTGGTTCGGTATATACTCGGAAGGAAGCTGTGCCAGGATGACTTTCAGTCCAGGGATGGTTCGTGATGCAGGCACATGGGTGAGGATTATTATTTTAGGGCTTTTCCAACTGAAGTAGCTGCTTAAATCAGGCTGAAGTCCATTGGACTGGCACATTCCTGCGCTAGAACAAGCCCGAGCAGACACCAGCATGGTGAGTGATCTCCTGAGACATACTTGTTTCCCAACCAGTGATTTCTAAGGAGAGATGGGCTAGGGATGCTGTGTTCCAATTCAGATCTTGATTCGATTTACAATGGGGTTTGGGTTTAAGTCCAGTGAGGGCTGAGGTTCATGTCCTGAGCTATTCTGGCAAGATTTTCTGTTCCCCTCCTACCACCACAAAATACCAATGATCTCTTAAGATCAGCTTTCTAGACAGATTTCAGCCCTCTGTGACTGCAGCCAGCAAGGACCCATAAAATAAGACCTTCCCTTTCACTCAGCTTGGGCGAAAACAGTGCAGGGAGGAGTGGGTATGACTCTGACCTGGCCATGAGATGGTGGGTTTCAATGTCTGGTCCATCCTCCTCTAAATTTGGAGACACTATTTTGAAATAAGCTGAAACCTGGGGAAGATCCATTTCCAAGCCAGTTGCACAAGGGACCCCATCAGCTGGTGTTTGTGCTATTGCTGTATGAAGAGGGAGCAGGGCTATGCAATACATTAGTCTGCGTCTCCTTTAGGTCCATGTAGTCTAGAGACAAAGCATATTGCCACCAGTAGCGCAGGAGTTTGCAGTACTTGTCAAATAGGTGGTGATCACTCCTAAAATGCTTTTCCCCTTGGCCACACATGGCCAGTGCTACTATGGATGCACCACTTCGGAGCAAGTTTTGATGGCGACTCTGGCCACGCTGGCTGTTCGCACACTGCATGCATGGTTCCACAAAGCACCACAGCTGCTCCTCTCAATTTGCTCAGCAGCGGGATTGGAGCAACCTCCTTAGGGACAGCTCCATTTCCCTGTGGAGTTCAATGAGCGTTCCCCTGGGTAGGCAGGTCCGATACACGCCGGAGTGCTTGGCGGAGAATTGTTCAGATGGGACTTGCTGAACTGGGGAAGAATTGGCCCCTGAGGGCCTGTCTTCTTCTGCTTCTCCAGGGCATGGTGGGGGACGGGGGTTTCCAGTGCCCCCCTTCTCCTCTCCCCTGGATAGGAAGTTTATGGGAAAGTAAGAAAGAAAGAAAGACTCTGGCGTTCAGGAGCCACACTGCTCTGTCCTCATTAGAGCCATTGCCAGAGCAGGGCGTTCAGTCATCTGTGGCATGTGGCTCTTCACCCCCTTCTCCTCCGCACGTTGGCCCTTAGCACAGGGAGGACAGAATCCCTTCTCTAAAGAGTGCCAGCAGTGGCCTAAAATGGAGAGATTAGGACGGGGTTTGGAGACCATCGGGCAGACATGGTGGCATCTAGATGTGTTACACCATTGCACAAAGCCCAAGCCACTAAGCTCTCGAGACAGGAATGTTCTGGCAACACCAAGTGGCATCATCTCAGGGTGAAAATGGGCCACCTCTGATTATGGTCTTAAGTGGCACTTTTCATCCATTGATCTGTGAGTGCCTTGCAAAAGAGGTCAGCACTGTTCTTGTCATTTGGCAGATGGGGAAAGTGAGGCACAGGGCAGTGAAAGGACTTGCCCATAGTCACCCAGCATAGGTGGAAACAAACCAAGTTCTTCTGGCTAGTCCCACTGAGGCATCCTAACCGCAACTATTATAAAGCTCCAAAGGGGCAGCTGTGTTAGTCTAGTTCAGGAAAACAAACAAGCGAAAGCTCATGCAATAAATACATTGGTTAGTCTTTTAAGTGCCACCGGACTCCTCATTCGTTTTAACAATTCTAAAGAAATCAATTTTATTGAAATCTCATCATGGGACAAAATTTTAATCTCTGTCATTAATGCAAAATTCACCTCTCTCTGAGCTTGTAAGCAGCACCTCTGTCAAATAAAATAAATCCAGAGAATTTTTTCACAGTCAGAGTCTCATATTTTCCTCACATCAGAACAGCGCTATTTCTGGAAAGTGTTTCCCACTAGAGCTGTTGTGAAACATTTGACAACAGTGACTGCTCAGCAGTTACCTTGCAGAAGAAGCTCCAGTTCTCAAAGGAAAATGGTGAGAAGCAAATGTGGACACTCCCTTAGTAAGAAAAGAAAAAACATTCTCCAATATAGAGCAATCACTCCACAAACTACAGGACTGATGTTGTAAGCTGTAACGCAGGGATGTCAAACTCTATTGCTATGGCAGATCAAATTTGACTTAACTGTACTTCAGGTGGGCCACACACACCATAAATCAAAATACCAGGGCACTCTTGCAGTGTCATGGAGTGATGTGTATGCAAGACTACAATCTGCCATACCACACTCTCTCCGCTCTCTGTGTATGTGTTAGGGATAGGGTTACCAGATACCGAAGCATGGAAAGGAGGACAAGGAAGTTCAAAAAGGAGGACATTAGAGGACACGTGGAGAAAATGTAGTATTAATGTAATATTCTTCTGTTTTTAGGGGACCCTGGAATGCTTCCCCCCTAAAAATAGGGTATTCCAGCATACTTTAACCCTTGTAAGTAAAAAGCCAGACAAAATCATGTATTTTTTAAAATTCCTGCTGGATGGAAGACATGTAGGTAAAAAGGAGAACATGTCCTCCTTTTGCCTGACATCTGGTAACCTTAGATAGGGAAAGAGTATGGTTTCTAAGAGCACAGTTTTGCATACTCAGCCTCTCAATGTCATGAGACCTGACACTCCCATGGTATTATGGATACTGAGTATGCAGGACCCCACTCTCTCTCTCTCTTTGTTAGGAAGATAGTGTGGTCCTCGGAGTGCAGTCATGGGCTAGACCAGTGGTTTTCAAACTTTTTTCCTGGTATCCAATTTAAAAAATTATTTATGCCCACGACCTGACAGTTATATCTCTGAACAATACATTCCGGTCATTTGGCGGTGGCAGCAGGGGATGCTGTGACCCAGCACCTGAGGGTCTGCACCCTAAGTCTGAAAACCATTGGGCTAGACAGAAGTTCATGGGCCACATGTTTGACACACCTGCATCGTGGCTTGCAGCACTTTGCACATGAACTTAGATCTCTCTGCATCAGTTTAACTGTTTCGTTTAGGGGTGTGATTTTATACCAGGGTGTCAAACTCACAGCCCAAGGGCCTCATACCTCCCCTAAAATTATTTGTTGTGGCCCTCAACAACACTATCGCTATCAATATTTTTAATACCATTGTATAAAGAGGTTTTAGTGGTGTGGCTCTTGGGCTAATATACTAGTCCTCACATGGCCTTCGTGGTGATTTGAGTTTGACACCCCGGTTTTAGACCAGTAGTTACACCAGCACAATGCATAATGTGGGCACAATTACACTGGCATGACGGTGTGTTATCCTGTTTGAATGTATTCCCCTTCCCAGACAGGAACAGCCAGACTAGCCAAAGCACTTTCAGAGTGGCGTTACTGCAGCCTCACTGGAGGGTTGCGCCTTTTATATCGGGACAATTGAAGCAGTATAAAAACCATGAGGCAAGTCTGTAAACAGAATATCTTTGCATCAGGCTGGTGCTGCTTTCCCAACAGCCTCAGGGAAACCCCTGAGCAAGGGTTTTCTTTGGACTTGTGCTCCTTGGTTTGTTCCCTCCTCTTCCCTTTCCTTAGGAATATTTGCCCCAACTCAGCACAGCTCCTTCCTGCTGCTCGCATAATTCAAGACATAACTTCGCCTTGATTACACATGCCGGAAAGGAAATTGATAGCGTAACAAGTCCTGGCTGCTTTCCCCCTGCTCCTTCTCATTATGATCATTATTATTTAAAGGTGTGAGTGTGTTAGGCAGTATAGGGAAATCCACACACACACTCATGTCAAGCTGCCTAGCTTTCATCTCCCTTCCCAGGTTTGGCATTAGTCATGAACCCAGCTGTTAGAAGGCAGAGCTCAGCAGTTGAATATACTCGCCTGCTGCTCCTAAGGGTTCATATGTTTCACATGACCTGGCGTCAGTCGCTCATGCTTTCCCCCACCTCTCTTCCTCCCCCCCGCCCTCACCCACGCACCCACCCACCAAGAGCCAACCTCCTTTCATGTACAATGTGTTTTTGCCTGCACGTGAGCCATTAATGGGGGAAAGGCTCTGGGAAGAAGGGTGTTTTGCAGCTGCTCCCATTTTTTTCCGATGGCACGTTCTGCATGTGTGAAATCTCCTTGCAGTGTTGCGGGCAGGTTTGGGTTTGGTTTTCTCCCTCCCCCCGTGCTCTCGCTCTAAGCTGTTGGGGATGGAGATTGCTGTGGTTCGCTCTGGAGCGCAGCCAGTGTCTATCTGAGAGACCGTTATCCGGGAGATGGGATGTGGTAACATTGTGGAACTCCTTGCAGACACACGCAGAGGGAGGGGAAGAGAAGAGGAGAAAAGGGCTGTGCCTGAATCCTAGCAAACCACACAGAGGAGGAGGGACAGGGAAATGGAGCTGCTTGTTAGGCCAAAGGCCTGCTTAATCTGGATTTAATGGGATGCTTTTTTCTGTGGACAATCTGGTTAAAATCTGAAGTGCTGCTGCTGCTGCTGAGGTGAAAAAAGAAAGGTAACGTGTGCCTTTGTTTTCAGATAGGGATTTTGCTGGGGCCGTTGCTTGGGCTGCATATTTTCAATGCTGTGGGAAGAACAGCTCAAAATAGAGCTTTTATCTCTTACCATGTGTAATTAAAAACCAATTTCTATAGAATAAAGCAGGTCTTCCCCACTCCCCCTTTATTTTAAATGGAGAGCCAGCAGTATGGGGGGGGGGGTTAAAAAAAACCCAAATGTTGTGTTCAAGAAAGAGAGGAGTCAGCAGTTTGAATTAACTGGGGACGGGAAACAGGGATTTGGGAGATGGAAATATTTAAATTCAGACAAATCTGGGTGCATGCTTCCATTGACTGCTAAAATGGACTGTTCTTTTACATTCCAAATGGCTGCAGCAAGTTCCATGCAGAGCCCCTGAAAAAACGTTCATTACAGCCATGCTCCTTTTCCTGGATTGCAGCAGAAAAGTTGCTACATATAAAGTCTAGAAATGACAAATATATGACACCGTTTCTAATGTCTCTCTCTATATATATCTGTATGCCATGGAAAGGGTGACATTGTTTTCTCGATTGCATTGCTAACCTGTTTGCTGCTGGGAGAGAATTAGAAAAGTAGATTTGAGCATCTCTGCAAAATTTCCAGGAGAGACAATTGTTTCTAATAATAGCTCTGGCATTGGTTTAATGATACACATGTTGGCGCGTGAGTGATCCAGCAATGCTTGCTCGGAGAAAACCCAGGTTGTGGAGAAATGTGAACAGCAGCCTTTACAACATTGTCCTGAGCGGAGCTAAAATAGCTGCACTTATATTTCTTTTGAATGGAAGGGGGAGTATTGTGTGCATGTGTGTGAGAGAGAAACACACACACACGTGTACACAGGCAGGCACTCAGGGAGCTGTTCTATTGAGTGACTTACCTGCAGGGGTTGTGTGTGTGTGTGTGTCACTTCATGGCTCACTACAGCATTTATAGTTAAGGTACACATGCCTTTTCCTAAACCTCTGAGCCTTATTCTACTCTCCTTGTGCCACTTTTATACCAGAATAATTCCCTTGACTTGAACTCACTTCTTTCGGGTTTACACCACTTAGATTTTGTGAACAGCCCTGAGGGTGTGTAGTGCATGGAAGTGGGAGCTGTGGTTTGTGTTACAGTGCTGTTTTCCCTGCCAAAAACCAAATCCCTGGCACCAAAGAGATCTCGATGGCGCTAAACTAGCAGATTGATTCTCTTTCCCGTTCTGGGCATGATAGAGGGCCCTCAAGGAGGGCTGCTGTGTGAATAGTTGACTGCTCAGTGTTTCAACCCAATGCTCGCTGGTGATGTTACTGTGCTTTGGCTCAGACTAGCTGCTCAGAGCTACTTGTTCTGACCTTTCAGGCATAAGTTACCAGAAGCCGATCTTCTGAAAATATGCAGCAAGTCGTTTTAGAAAAGAGATACAATGTAGCTGTGCTGTTTTACATAGCAAATGAGGATCTGGCCCCAACGTGACAGAACTCTTCAGGGTTTGTGCTTTCTCAATAACCTGGGGTCTGGTCATCATTTCTTTCTTAATACCACTAAGACTGGGTGACCAAGCAATTCTTTCAAGCAGCCTTTAGTGGTAGCTGGGTTTGGTATGTAACCGTTAGGAACGGTAGGATCAGCCGCTCCTCCCACCCGCAGCGGTGTATGACAGCCGATGCTGCTCCCATTCAACTCTCTCATTGAGTTGACTGGTGTAGGAATAAGCACAAACTGGTGAGCCTGGGATTGTAAATTGCCTTGTGTTGCAGGGCATTGGTGGAGTACAGTTTCAGCAGCGAACAAGTCTGATTATTTTCTCCATGAACATGAAGTTTATTTAAGCAGACTTAAAGCATGTTCTGGCAGAAATCTTTGGCGACTAACTTGCTTCTGTTAATTGGAGACAATATTTCAAAATTCAGGGGAATCAACACCAACCAGAGCTGCCAATAGGAACAGTATTGTCTGCAAAGCAAGAGATCAGTCAGGAGGGGAGGCAAGTGATAGAATTGCAGTTCCTTGGAGCTCATCTTCACTTTCAGCACTGCCGTGATACAGCTGTGCCACCGTGAAGGCGCAACAGCACCAACGGGAGAGTTTTCCTGCCGTTCAGTTCATCCACCTCCCCAAGAGGCAGTAGCCGTTCTGACGGGAGAAGCATATAGTGCTCTCAGCACTGAGAGTTAGGTTGGTCTAATGACATTGCCCAGGGGTGTGTATTTTTCACACCCTTGAGTGATGTAGCTATACTGATACACATTTGTAGTGTACACCTGGCCTTAGTCCGCAAGTGAGGAGTCAGCTACTCAGCAGGGATAAGGGTGGCCAGGTCTGGCCCTGTGAGAATATAAAATAAGCCCTTCTTCTCTAGGTTTTAACATCTGTGCAAGGAATGTGGTTCCTCTGCCATTATGAAAAAAACTGGTAGGTCAGGCCTCGACAAATCTGTTTCTGGTCACCATGGCAACCAGCATTCGTACTCCATCGCCTAGCTCCACTGTAGAAATGTAATGGAGGGGCACCCTCTGGCAACCAAAATTAAAATTGCTGGTGCCTAGCTCTGAGCCAATTTTGTCCACCACTGAGCTAGGTAAGGAGCAATCACTGGCTGACTGAGGCGTCATCACCCACTCTTGATTTAATAGGCATCTTCTAGTGCTCTTCTCCCTGTGCACTCTCAATTTGTTAATGGAGAGTGACAATTTTCAACTTCTGCATGCGTTAAGTTGACTGTCAAATCATCTAAGAGCTGATACCCACCCATTGAAACTAGGGCAACCTTTCTATTGACCTCAGTGACCACTGACTCCAATGTTTGTTGGCAAATATAGAGCCCTGCATGGATACAAATATGTGGGTCTGCATCCAATCTGCATCCACAAGAAATGGTCCATGAATATCCAAATCGCATCTGCAGATATAATGCAGATAGCTGTGTATTTGAAGGATGCTACTCATCTGTAGTGCCCTGCACAGATACAGATATGTAGATGTGCACTTGCAAGAAATGGTCCACGAATAGCCACGTTGCATCCGCAGGTATAATGCAGATATCTGTGGATTTGCAGAGTTCTACTCATCTGTAGAGCCCTGCACAGACATGAATATATAAATCTGCACCTGCAAGAAATGGTCCACTGATATACCCATCTGCAGACATTTCTTGTGGCTGCAGATCAGATGTAATGTGGATATGTAAAGATTTGCAGGTTTCTGGTGGTATGACGTACAACAGCATAACTTTATACGTTCAGCATCTTCCATGCTAACAGTACCTCGAAGTATTTTACAGACTTAAAGACTGCAGTGAAGAGGAAAAATTAGATGATGCTTAATGCTGTTGGTTAGTATTTGTGTAACACCAGTATAGTACTGGACGCTTAAATCAGAGCACAGGACAGCGCTAGAGCTAGGTGTTTTGGCACCCAGGGTGCGCCCAGAGCAACTAGCATGAAATGTGCCCTCAAATAGTGTGCTCAAACACACTCAATACGGCACCCTGGGCTTTGCCCTAGTCACCCCACCCTAGTTATGGCAAGTTCCAAAGAGGTAGCTGTGATGGTCTAGTTCAGCAGAGGGAGAGTAAAATCAAGGGGCATAGACAGTAGAGAAAAGATACACAGTGGGTAAGATCTGAGATGAGTTGGAAAGTTACTGAAAAGGAAGTGACGGTTACGACAGAGCTGCTGTGAAGGAAGCTGCCACACCAAGCAAGGTGTGATATGTCAAGAGGCCAGAGACTGACTGTGGTGGAGAAGAAAAAGAACCAGGTCCATGAGGAGTAGGATGGAAGTGTCTCATTATGTATGAAAGGACAGTAAGAAATAGATGGCTCGGTGTTCAGCAGCATCTCCTGAAGATGTTGCATAGCATGGAGATCTTTCACAAGTGACGCAGGGCTGGGTTGGATCTGTAGGTGGATTGCAATCCTCCACGCAAACCCTTGGTGCTTCAAGAGGTGGCATTAGGGATCGGGTCCATAACAGCCTCTTGACATGGGCACTTTGCAAAGGATAAGCAGAAGCTGCTAAGTTGTCTCAAGACTCCTGAGCTTGGTATGTGAGCATCAGCATTCCCCACCTTACAGCTGGGAAAAACTGAAGAGGGGAAATCTTTCTCCATGGTATCATAGTGAGTTTTTAGGTGTCCCGGCCTCCTGACCTGAAGATCTGTCCACTGGAGACCACTGCTGACTGTCAACACACACTTCTCTCTGATTCATACTGGGTACAGGCTCAGCCTGGTGCAGGGGTCTCAAACTTAAATCATCACAAGGGCCGCATGAGGGCTTGTACGGAGCCGCCTGAGGATGAGTATGTTAGCCTGAGGGCTACACCACGGAAAACTTTTCATAAAATGATATTGCAAATAACAGTAAAGATAGTTGCAGGCCGCAGAAAATAGCTTTAGGGGCCGTATGCAGCCTGCAGGCCGCGTGTTTGAGACCCCTGGCCTGGTGGCTGGGAGGGAGACGACAACACTGCCTCTGAAAGTGCTGTCATGTTGAGAGCCTGTGATCACAAGGGGATTGGTTCTCTCGTCCTCTGTTCCAAGCCATCTTTGCGTTCTGGATCCTTACGGGGCAGCTGGGGCCTGATGACCTACTTCTTCGCCTACAACAACCCCCTAAGGGCCGTCCAGCAGACGAGAGTAACTGGAGCATACTGTGCTGTGGTCATGATCATTTCCCGGGTACGCTCCTCTATTCTTGGGCTAGCACAGAGCTGTTCCAGCAGCTCCATGAAGTGTCCCTGTACACTGAGTGTATGCCCATGGCATTGTTCCGGTCTGTTTAAACCCCTGGAGGGACTTAAAACTCCCGAGAGAACCAAACCCTGCATCTTGGCCTCTTCTGGTGGTTAAAGAGCCCCTTGCACTTTTCATAAGAGCAGGAATGTTTCAAATTCCATTTCCACTTCCTGCTTAATATTCCCCCTGCAATTTTCAATTAGGTACAGCTTTCTTCTTTGCTTCTTGCCCCAAGCTGTTGCAGAATGTTGTCTCGTGCTGGTCATTGCGTTCCACCCCAGAGGTGGCTGTCGTTTATGTGCTGGGGGTGAAGTGACCTTTCTGTCCTTTACCCACTTCACAGGGATGTTGTGTGACTTAAATAAGGACTGTTTGTAACATTCACTGAAATGATCAAAGGAGACACTTTATATAGAAGCAAAGTGTTGCAGTAGTTACAATGCTTCACAACTAGACTAGAAGGTGAACTGCAGCATTTGTAACAATAAAACATGCTGAAAACGATTCAGTACAATTTCTAACTCATTTTGGCCCATATAAGGCCTTACGCTGTGTGGTTATCGTAGGCGTGTGTAAATGCTTTTTGACAATGAATGGTGTGCTGGCAAATCTGCGAAGCTTGATTCTGTTTAAATTTTTCCTTCTTAGTTCAAAAAACTCTATCAATCAAAATAAATCCAGTCTCATTTTAGATTCGTAGCCACGTGGGTTCAGCATGGCTGTAGCTCCATCACTCCCACTGAACCACTGTCAGTGTCTTCTCTGCCTGAGCTGATAGGACCAGGATAGCCAGTTTTCCCAGTAGAAGAGCAGCAAAAATCTGACCTTAATGCCATTAGGCTGCATTTGCATAGGACAAGTCTGCTGTGGAAAACTGCCATATCGAGCACGCGGCTTTCAGAATCAGCACAAAATCCTGTCGTCAAAAATCTTCGCAACAGCACTTTCAATTAAGCTTCCTAAATCCCTAAACTAAACAACCACTCCATCCTTTATTAACAGCATGCGCCTGCCCTTTGGAATGTCACAAAGAACCTCTTCATTTTTTACCATGCTCATTTCTGTTACTGAAACTTTACTCCCATAAGTGAGAGACTGTAGATCACACTGCTTTATTAAAGGTCTTTTCTGCCCTTGATATATGCATGAATAGTAGCTCTCATTAGCATCACTGAAATTCTATCTGGGGTTTCTCTAGGGTGCCGATCACCATGGTACCCAACTGCCACGTCGGCTTTTGTATCAAGGGGAGATTGGACCCCTTCATTTTCAAATGAAATGTTTGCTGGAGAGGACAAGGGTGTCTTAGGGGATTTGTAATAAGATATGGAGCCTGGTTTATATACGCGCACGCATACCACGATGGTGAAGCAGGCTGGGGAAAGGCAAATTGCTAAGGTTTCTCCTATAGCCTCTTGCGATGTTAAACTTGGAGGGGGAAGCATTAAACTCTGAAGTGGGTTAGATGCCATGGGAAATTCGGTAGCCTTTTAGAAAACAGTGATATGGCAACAGAAGGCTTCCACTTGGACATATGCGGCAAGATGAAATTATAGGGAGGCGGGGGAGGGGAGATGTATACCTGAGCAAGGCTGCGGAAATTTGGAGGCCATCCAGAAGCATATGGGAAGCATTAGGAAGTTCAGCCTGCATCAAACATGAGAACAGGAGGAAACTCCTTGAAATGGTCTGTCTTTAGTCATTAGAGATTCTGGTGCAGCCCTTTCAGATGAAGATGTAGAGGTCGCCTGGGCTGTCTGTGCATGCTTAGGCACGGAGTGGAGCAGTGCGGCAGAAGGTAGGCACTAGTCAGTTTTAACCAGCATATAGTATTCTTCACTTCCTCTCCCAAAGTCTCATTTAGTGTGGCTGTGTGCTGTTATATAGCCAGTGTTGGTCACTGGAGGGTAAAGTGATTGCTACAGTGAGGTGCAAGAAGCTGTCCTTAACTGGACGAGGAAGCAGGGGCTGTAAAGGTCGCGGCTGTTTGTCCAGCCAGTTGTCTTCCCGTCCCTTCTCTGTGGAAAGGACAGCCACACTTGCAGCTTCTACGTTAAACCAAATGGAAAGGCTGCTCAGGCCCAGCACCACTGTGCGAGCTGGCCATCACAAAGGGGTGGGCAGTGGTGTCACTGCTTTAGGGCCAGAGGGGCTGCAGCACCCCCCCCACCCATCTTGAGCCCAGTCCTAGCAGCAACTGGGGCCAGACTGGGCCCACTGGGGCCAGCAGCAGCAGGAGCTGGATCTCAGCCTGGGCCACATGCCACTGGCCGTCTTGGATCCAGCTCCAGCCGCTGCCTGCCAGCCAGCGGCAAACAACTCAGGCTCAGATCCAGCTCCTGTTGTTTGCTGCTGGCTGGCAGGCCGCGGCTGGAACTGGATGAGGCCCCGGCAATGGATGAGGCCCCGATGGCATGGTCATGCAGCAGGGGGTGGGCCCTAATCTTTTTTTCAGGGGAGCAACGCCCCTGGGGTTGGGGAAAGTGGGGAGAGGACGAAGCCTCCCCAGATAGTAGCATTAGTGGGGAGCAAGGCCTGCATTGTGACCTCAGGGAGGCGCTGTGACTCTCAGGTATCTAAATGTCATGATGCCCACTGGAGCTCATCTGAGGGTGGGCAGTTCTGCCCCAATCCCAGCGGAGCACTGAACCCTGAAGGCATCATCCAACCCACAATGTAGGCAGAAGCCCAGATCAAAACTGCTTAGATGATAGTGATATAGGGCTGGGAGGGACCCGGAGAGGTCATTAACTCCAGCCGTCTGAGCTGAGACAAGGCCAGGTGAACCTAAACCATCCCTGACACACAAAACGATGTTCTGAAGTGAGCCTAGCCTCTCTTTGCCAGAAGCTGTGACTGAGCAAAGGGATGACGACCTGTTCTGTTCATTCCCTCCGTAGCACCTGGCATTGTCCACTGTCGGAAAACAGGATGCCAGGCTAGGTGGACCATTGGTTTGACCTAGGATGGCCATTCTTATGATCTAAAAACTTCCAATGACAGGGATTCCACAACTTCCCTTGGAAGCCTACTCCAGAACTTAACTATCTATACGGGTTGAAAGCTTTTCCCATTATGTAATCTAAATCTCTCTTGCTGCAGATTAAGCCCGTTGCTTCTTCTCCTACCTTGAGTGTACACAGAGAATGATTGACCACAAACTTCTGTATAAAACCCCTGAACGTATTTGAAGACTGTTATCAGGTCCCCCTTCACTTGTCTTTTCTCAAGACTAAACATGCCCAGTTTTTTTAATCTTTCCTCATGAGTCAGGTTTTCTGTCTTTTTTTATCACTCTTTTCTGGACTCTCACCAGCTCGTCCGCATCTTTTTTAAAGTGAGATGTTTACAATTGGTCAAGTACTCCAGACAAGACCTCAGTGGTACAGAGCAGAGCAGGACAATTGCCTCCTGTGTTTTCCATAAGACACTCCTGTTAACACCCACAATGACATTAGCCTGTTTTGTGACTGCATCACATTGTCTACTTGTATTCAATTTGTGATCTACAGCAGCCCCCAGGTCCTTTTCTGCCATGCTACCACTTAGCAAGTTCTTCCCCATCTTGTAGCTGTGCATTTGATTTTTCCTTCCTAAACGTTGTAGTTTGCACCTGTCTTTGTTAAATTTCAGTTTGTGAATTCAGGCCAATTCTCTAGTCTGCAAAGGTCATTTTGATTCTAATCCTGTTGAAAGTACTTGCAACCTTCTCGCAGTTTGGTGTCATCTGCACATTTTATAAACATGCTCTTCCCCTCATTAGCCAGGTCATTCATGAAAATATTGAATAATACCAGATCCAGGACTGATCCTTGCAGCACCCTGCTAGATGCATCCTGTGAGTATGAGAGCAAGCCAGTGCTAACTACTCTTTGAGTAAAACAAACAAGGAATCTGGTGGTACTTTTGAAGACAAATTTATTTATCGCATGGGCTTTTGTGGGAGAATATCCTTCTTTGTCAGATGATGGCGAGTTCCCCATCTTCAAGCTGCTGACGAAATGGGATTTTCTCCCACAAAATCTCATGCAGTAAATAAATTTGTTAGTTTTTAAAAGTGCCACCTGACTCCTTGTTTGTTTTGCTGAAGTAGACTAACATGGCTATCCATTTGGAACTACTCTTTGAATACACTCTTTCAACTATTGATGCGTCCACTGCATAGTAATTTCAACTAAACCACACTTCCGTAGTTTTCCTATGAGAATGTTATGAGGGACTGGGTCAAAAGCCTCACTAGAATCAAGATACATCACATCTCTTGTTTCTCCCCATCCACTAGATCAGTAATCCTATAAGTCCCTGATCCTTAAATCCAATATATTCTGCCTGCTTCCCTGTTGTTGTAATACAGTTTGATACATAGATACAGGGCTATGGCGTATACCGTCTTCTGGTGCAGATCCATTGACTTCTATGAAGCAGCATGCATTTATGCCAGCAGAAGATGTGGTACTGCAAATTAAATACAATGACAGAATGCCTATGTTGTGCATAACCCAAACAGCATTGTCAGCTAATAAAAGCAACTATACTAGTTAAATATGTGAATATGAAGCGATTGAGTAGGCCAGGGGTAGCTAAAATTGGTTCACAGTTAGGCACCAGCAGTTTCACTTTTGGTTGCTAGATGGTGCTCCTTAATTACATTTCTGCAGTGAAGCGAGATGACAAGCTGGTAAAACTGGTGTCCATGGTGACCAGAAACATATTATTTGTCGAGGCCTGGAGTAGGCACAACAAAGAGCCCTGAAATGGGTATTTTAAGAATTAAGTTTTAATTTGCCCTTTAAGAATAATTTGCACAGTCTCTTGCTTTCAGTACCCTGGGACAGTTTGGTCAATCTCCCAGGAACCCACATTGACTTATTTTCCAGCGGATCACATTCATTTCAAGCCATAAAGAAATTGTCCTGTTATCTTGTATAATTAACCCAAACTTCTGGAAAACACTTTCTCATTAGGCTGGTTTGCCCTCTTACCAAAATTGCCACTCCCTTTACATCCATGAAGGAATTATATCAGGAGGTATTTGTGGAAAATATGGTGAGCTAAAAATCTGGGGAGATTAAAAAAAAAAAATCAAATATTTGTCCAGTGCTTAACACAAAAGCACCTCACTCCGTAATTGTAGCCTCTAGGTGGAAAAAATCACATAAATAATAATTCATCACGAAACCCATATATAGATAATAAATGTAATATAACAGTACCAGCCTATGCATGTCACATTCACTGGCACACTTAGTAGGTGGCCTCATTTTTTCCAGGCATATTGATCGATGCCTTGTAAGACACCTAACCAAGGGTGCTAGTATTGGGGAGACCTAGCCCGAGTGGATTACAAAAGATCAGGTTTAGAGAGTTATAGTTGGAGTAAGAGGGGGGAAAAAAGAGAAGTGAAGGGGAAGGGTTGTCTCACCACTCAGTGCAGCTCAAAGATACCCAGGAACCAGGCTGTTCAGCTTAGGGTCTGGAGTGCTGGAGACGGGCAGAACCTCCACCACCATCAGCAAGGAGAAGATGAAGTCTAAGTGGACCTGGTGGAGCTTGTAGGTCCAGGCAACAGCTCAGGCATCAGGACAGATTCAAAACAGGTTCAGAACTAACTAACTCTCATGTGGAACTTGGGTAGAGATTTTTGTAGGGAAGAAACAATGGTTCAAGGCAGAACACTGGGGCTGTTTTGGGAAAATAATGACTTAAGGGAGTATACCAGAGATGTTTTGTTTAGGTGGACGATAGGAGCTGATCATTCCTGGTGATGGGTGGCATTCCTCTGAGGGAGCTTACAATGCAATCAGGCAGATTCAGTATGTTGGATATCAATTGAAGATCTATTGACTAGAATTGGTCTGATAACTGCAGGGCTGGGTGTGTGCAGGCATGAGTTCATTTGTCTCAGGAGCAGGGATCCCCCATCATGCAGTGCTTCTCTGCTTTGCCAGCCCCCGAGTTCAGTGCGACTCCTGTCTTGGAGCTTGGTTCTCCTTTCAGGATGCTAATTCTGGTTCCACCCTTGATGCAGCTGAAGTTTTTACTGTCCATTCAGTGAGCTAATGGTTCACATCTTCCATGGGGATGAGGCTAGAGGAGTTGCCCTAATTCCAGCACCCTTGTTCAAAGGGGTTTTAGGTGTGTCTCCCACGGCCTTTCATTGTTTCTGGTTTCTGCTTCAAGCAGATGCTGAAGGTGATGGGGTGGGTGAGTCTCAGTGGCTGGATACTATGCCGTGATTCTCCAAGAACACAGAGCTACCAAGTAACAGAACTGGTGGCCTGACAGTTCAGATCATTCATTTATTCCATTTCTGTAACAATTTATCCTGAGGTGTATTTCAAAGTTACATTAAATGTATAGATATCAGATGGAAGCAATAAACATTTCCCAGATCAAATCATAAGAAAAGGCCAGATAGGCAGCAAGACCCTGATCCAGCTAAGCACTTAAGCACATGCTTAACATTGTAGTATAGACTTGAGCAAATTCACCTCCTTGCTGAATGGAAGCCTGTATGAGAAGGAGCTATGAACTTGTGCATCATTTACAGTGTTCCCATCCAAAATGTAGAGTATTTTACAAACTGAGCAACCTGTGAATCTTTGGTCACATCTAGACTAAGAAAGTAGATCATGAGGAAAAATGTGTTAGCTGTTCCTGGTCAAATCTAGCCCTGGGACCTAGGCTATCTTAACTTCTTCTACACTAATGTTTGAAAATGGGTGGTGTTAAAATGTGTTAGCCTGCATGACCCGTTTTCCTAGGCAGCATGGGTTTAAAGAGTAGTTGGGAGAAATAAATGAGATGGCAAAACCTAAATATCAAAAAGGCCTTGATTCTTTTAAAAAATGGCAACTTTTTGAAAGGAAGAAAGGGGAGTGCAATGTTCAGCTGTCCTTTGTTTTTCAGAAGAATACAGCTGTGTATTTTTTCAGAGAGGAAAGCGATCTGTGACATAAAACAACATACCAGTCATTCTGGT
Source organism: Podocnemis expansa (assembly GCA_007922195.1). Lineage (NCBI taxonomy): Eukaryota > Metazoa > Chordata > Testudines > Podocnemididae > Podocnemis > Podocnemis expansa. The sequence goes on along the minus strand of ML682008.1, from coordinate 515,420 downwards.
GTGGAAACCGGCATGTCCAGGAAAGAAATTCCTTATCTCAGGATACCACTGAAATTAGTCCCTTGAGAGTGATGTTTTCTCAAACATATACTGCTGGTGAGCCAGTCTAGAAGTCTAGCAGGTATTACATTGACTGGCTTAAAGCACAGTGGTCACAGTGACAATCCGCTAACCACCCTGGTCAAGCTCTGAGTAGTCTTGAGTTTTAGATGTGGCATGCTAGACTTTCACTTTTCAGTACATCTATTTTGTAAATGGAGCTAAGCCTAGGGTATAAGAAGAGGGAAAAGTTCCCTGGCCCCCATTTCAGTAAGGTGCAAAGGGGTATAAGTACATGCTTTGCTGAATCTAGGCCTTTCCATCCCATGGGTGTTTGTGGAGGGTGTGAAGAAAAACCAGTGCAGAAGATTCTCTGGCTAAAATTTTCAGAAGTTGTGAGCCATAGGGTGTGTCTGTACTGTAATCAGGACAGCACATGTTAAGCATCCCCAGGCTAGCTTTGATTCAGCTAGTTGCTAAAGCAGCAGCGTGGACTAGTCTCCTAGGGACGTACCCATGGTGCCAGGCAATCTTGTACTTGGGTGGCTCACTCATCCCACCAGTCTACCCATGACACCACGGTGGCCCCCACTATTATGAGTGAGAGCATTCAATCAAAGCTAGCTGGAGCATGCCTCCATGGGCTGCAATTGCCTAACTGCTGCATAGATATGCCCTGAGTCACACAGGCACGTTCGAAGGTGGTCCCCTCATTGCTTTAGGAAAAAAGGCTCCACTTGCAGGTCAGGCTATCAAGACAGAAACAGTGAATCTGGCAGCTCCTGGGCATTGTGGCTCAAAATGGAGGGAGAGGCATGAAGAGGAAGTGGTGGGGACAGGGGACACTAGCACCCTCAAGCAAGAGAGGATGTTATGCCCGAAATTCAGTTTAACTTTTCCCTTAGTTCAATTTCATCCCATTATTCCTATTTAGCTCCACTTAGAGCCCATAATAATTTCTCCCCTTCTTGCTATTCCCATCCTTCAGATAGTTAAGTTATTCCCTTTAGGCTATGCATATTTCATCCTTTTAATCTTTCCTCTCAAGGAGTCAATCCCCCAAATCAACCATTTACTCTTTTTTTTTTTGTAACAGGTCTCTTAAATCCCTTCTTATTGGTTTCTGTCTTCTCCACATTGAAATTCACAGAAAAGTCTGCAATGTTCTGCAGTCCCGGCCCTTTAAAATACTTCCTGGTGTGCTGAGGATGCCCTGGCCTGCCATGGCTCTTCCCTACTGAATAACACTAAAGTCCTGGAAAACAAACAAAGAGTCTTGTGGCACTTTTTACCTACTAACATATGTGAGTTCCCCATCTTCTAGTGTCTGACGAAGTGGGATTTTCTCCCATGAAAAGTCATGTGATAAATAAATTTGCTAGTCCTCAAAAAGTGCCACCAGACTGTTTGTTTTGCTGAGCTAGACTGACACAGCTCCCCCCCCAGAACTAAAGTCCTGTTTATAGCAAGACCACCTCCATGCCTATAGTCGAGGAGGAATTTTAAAGCACCAGGACTGTAGCTGGAGCCTCACCAATATCAGTTCTCATCCCTGGTCCAGGATTTAGTGGTCTTAGAGTATGAAAAACAGACTCTATGGGTTGTTCTGGTTTTTTTGTTTTGTTTTTTATATTTTGTTTTCTTACAGTTAAAAACTGATGAAGATTGCTACACAAAGAAAGTCATTTACATTACACATAACAAGTTTTATACAGCCTATAAACCCCAGGAACAATGCTACGTATTTTTCAGTGCCACTGACAGGCACCTTCCCTAGTATTTATCTGTATTCAGTTTGAGGACTCTAGGAACGTTTAACACTGTCTTGTTTTATGAGTTCATATCTGATTTTATGTCTACTGTTACCTGTGTAACAAACAAGGAGTCTAGTCAGAGATTAACTTAGGGTTAAACAGAGACTACAGGGGTTTTTTCCCATTACAACAGGTAATTTTGCTTTCCTTTTTCCCTTAGCTCTGTCTGTATGCTGTGTTCCACTCTTTGAATCTAAACAACTGCATTGATTTGCTGTAACAGTCCGACCTGATCAAATGACTTGCACTTCCTTGCATTTATTTTCCTCCCATTCATCTGTACTTCTCCATTTTCAAGTGTCTGAGGAAGTGGGATTTTCTCCCATGAAAGCTCATCTGATAAATACATTTGTTAATCTTTAAAAGTGCCGCTGGACTCCTTGTTTGTTTCGCTGAACTACATGAACACAGCTACCCGTTTGGAACATATTACCTGTGTTTCCCTCTGCTTTGGCACTTTCCAAATATATGAAATTTTGGATATCTGTCATTGATCTATCATCATGGCTCCAAAGTAAAGGTTGTAATTGACTTTAAGCTGCCATTTCTTTCAAGGGCACCATCAACTTAAGAGCCTAGTGAGTTGTACTAGGGGGAGATTTTTAGTAGATGGCCAGTGTCTGAGGACGGGAGTTAGCTCTAAGATCATTTGCTTTCCTAAGGAAGAACCACAAGGTTCAGGGTTGGCTCAAGGGGCTGTGGCGCCCCAAGCTGACTTTTGCTTTTGTGCCCTCCCCGGGGAAGGCGGGGAAGCGTGGAACCTGGCCTCCGCTTTGGGCTGACTCATCTCACACCCAGGACAGGGAAAAGCCGGCCCGGGGGTGAGGAGTGCCAACTCAGAAGTAGGGTGAGAAAGAGAAGTCCGCCCCATAGGTTGGCCGCTCTGCCCCTGGTGGTGGAGTGGCTGGCTCGGGATGAGTGGGAGCATGGGGTCCAGCTTCTGGACCAACCCACCCCACCTAAGCCTGCGGCACCCGGAGCCAGGCCTCAGTGGCTTATGGCAGGAGCTGGCCCTGACAAGGTTTACAATTAACCTCTCCCTAGCGCAGACCACTGACTAGTAGCCTTCCTGGTAGGAACAGAATGAATGGCTGCAAATGAAAGATTAACCCACTAAGTGTTCCTGGGTTCAGTGTGGTCGTCCTCCGAAACGAGACTGTAAGACTTGCTGCTAAAATATTATTTTGGTCACTGGTACCTAGTCTACTAATGATCCTAGATGTTTTGTAATAACAGAACATTATTTGCATTTCTGTATTTCTTTCTATCTGGAGATCTCACAGCAGGCCACACACATCGGAAACGCTCGAGCCCTAGTCCGTTAAACCTTCAATGTTAGAAATATTTCCATGTACTATCTTTGAGGCCTCTTCCAGGTTTTTTTGTTTTTGTTTTTGTTTTTTGTTCTACAGTCACTTTTTCCTCCCTTTTGAAAACGTTTCTTCTCTCCCTTGGTGCTGCATGAAAGTCCCATGCAAACACCAGGGGCAAATGACTGCCTAACAGGCTGTCCAAAGAAAAGCAGTGAAAACGACTATGCATAAAGGCCCTGATTCTGAGAAGCATGTAAACACACGCTAAGTGTTTTCCCCAAGAGGGGTTATAGGCCAGTGGGCAGACTCACCAGCTGGGAAAGATGAATAACTCTCAGTGCGTTTCCTCAGGGCTTTCTTTTAATAACAGACAAAGGATTTCAAATGTAAACAAGTCAGTCAGAACAATAGATCTCAGTAGCCTGAGACTTTTCTGTCTTATTAGTCAGCTGGAGGGGAGGTCATCCTGTTCCTCAAGGTCGTCATTTTGGCTCTTCAGCTTTTGTATCCTTACCCATGTGAAAAGCAGGGATCAGAGTTAACCCTCATACATTGGGCTCAGGGCACCTATTCATCTTGTCACAGAGATGCTTTTTTGAATCATGGCCTAAGCACTGATAAAATCACAAAAAATCCAAAACCAAACCCAAAATATTTTTGCCTCTTATCTCTTCCAGAACTAACAATTTAGGAGTCCGATACCATCAGGAAATAAAAGTTTTCAGACAGGAGCATGATTTTTAAGCCAATAGCATCCCTTTAATCACTCTTTGCTCCTCCTTCCTTCAGTGAATCTGTCCAAACAACAGGCTTTGTGACACAGGTTTGTGTATTTCCTACAGTAATTACCTCCTGTACACGCAGCAAACATTTAGGAAATATTCTGTTTTGAATTATAATTTTTTATTTGAGTCATGGCAGAATGCACTGTATCCTTTTCATTTTTGCAGTCGCAGCTAATGAAAGGCATTAGGGATATTTATAGAACTGCCACAGTAGATCGTATTTGCATTTTGTGCCATTCAGTTATTTAGAGTGGCAGTGTTTTTATCTAGGATTCTTTTTTTTTTTTTTTTTTTTTGAAGAACAGCTGAAAAGGGATAATTTGCAGCTATTTAATTTTTTTATTAAAAAAGAACATTATTCTCATTGGATCCAAGTTTCGTGAGCAGTGCATACTTGCAATAGACAAATCTGTCACCATAATTTAAGATAGTGTCCATGTGCGTTTTCGGGGTATGTTGGGGACAGTCTGTTGGATTCTCTTAGCTGGTGTGTGGTTTATAGTCCAGATGAATGGAGAGGAGGTGAGCTGGCAGAATGGTTCATGTAACAGTGCAAAATAACTGTGTGATACTTTCCTCAGAAACCTGCTGTGTAAATATTTGGGCAGCCATCTCCCAATGAGATTTAGAGCTTCATGCTGATGTCAAAGGTAGCTAGAAAACCTGTCTTTAATGCAAAGGGCAAAGCTCTAAGAGAGTCAGAAAGTAACTTTAGGAATTATGCTTTTTGGTATGGTGAAATACTCTGGGAGGAACTCTGGGATATACAGTGCTTTTCAGCCCTAGATCTCAAAAACACTTGGCAAAGGAGGGCAACACTGATATCCCCATTTTACAGATGTAAAACTGAGGGAGAGAGGCAACATGTCTATGGTCACCTAGCAAACCAGCGCGCAAAGCCAGGAACTGAACCTAGCTCAAGGAAGCCTGTGTCTATGTACATAGGCAGACTGTTAGCACTGTAAGTTAATAGCATGGTCCCAGCCCTTAAAGCTACATGAGAGGTATGAATGATTTGGAGGTGAATGAGAAGGTCACGGATATGACTTTCCCATTGCTGTAAAAGAGTTCCTGACACAGAAATCATAGAAATGTAGGACTGGAGGGGTCCTTGATAGGTCAGCTTAGCCCTGCACTGACTCAGGACTAGGTATTATCTAGAGCAAGTTCCAAAGAGGTAGCCATGTTAGTCTAGTTCAGCAAAACAAATAAGGAGTCCTGTGGCGCTTTTAAAGACTATCAAATTAATTTATCACATGAGCTTTTGTGAGAGAAGATCCCACTTTCTGAAATGCTTGAAAGCAAGGAATTTACAGATGAATGGATGCCACTAGACTTCTTGTTCATTTTTATTATCTAGAGTAGTGTTTCTCAACCTTTTCAATACCAGGAACTGGCTTCCCCTACTGTGTCAGGGAGATCCCAGGAACATGTGCAGGTCCATGGACCAGCTGTTGAAAAACACTGATCTAGATCATCCCTGGCAGGTGTTTGTCTAACCTGTTCTTAAAAACCTCCAACGACAGAGACTCAACAGCCTCCCTAGGTAATTTGTTTTGGCACTTAACTACCCCTCAATCTCCCTTGCTGCAATTTAAGTCCATTACTTTTTAGTCTGTCCTCCATGAATAAGTAGAATGATTTATCACCCTCCTCTTTCTCACAACCTTTTATGTACTTGAAGACTGTTATCATGTCTGTCCGTCCCCCCACTTCTCCTCTCCAGACTAAACAAACCCAGTTTTTTCAGTCTTTCCTCATAGGTCATGGTTTTAGATCTTTAATCATTTTTGTCGCTCTCCTCTAGACTTTCTCCAGTTTGTCCACATCTTTGCCCAGCTCCGGTGCTCAGAACTGGACACGATATCACAGTTGAGGCCTAATCAGCATGGAGCAGAGCAAAAGAATGACTTCTTGTGTCTTGCTTTCAATGTTCCCGTTGATACACAGGCAATAAAAACCCAGATCCTCAACGTATTTAGGGTCCCAGCATCTGTTGATTTCAATGGAAGTTTGAACTCTAAATGCTTCAGAGGATCTGTGACTAAGGCCTAGCCACAAATTAATAAAATTCACACAGATGCTCAGGTACACATAATAAATCTAGCAGTACGCAACGACACCCCTGTGCATAATTTCCTGCCCAACTCAGAATGAAGTCCTGTGTTTGATGTATTCATGAACAAGATTCTTAGTTTTCCATGATAAAAAAAGCCCCCAAAATTCTCTGATTAAAAAAAAAAACCATAAAAAGCCATCTTTTTCCTTGATTAAAATAAAGCCCTGAACTTTAATTTCCCTAGCCAGGACTTATAGAGGTATCAGTTGAAAACAATGTTTTATTGATATATTTACAATTTTAAGCAAGTTTAAACCCTACCAGCTCCTTCAATTATTGTAATAAAATAAAATTAATAGACTTGCAGTTTAGCGGAAGTCTGGACCTCACTGTTTGGGTCTCAGGCTGTTAGCCCTGGTTCAGTTAATACAGAGAGCTGGATAATGGAAACTCAGGTAAACAAGGTTCCACTGTATACATTATTTTTTCCCTAAATGTAAAAACCACAGATTTCCTGTAAAAATACAAATTTTTCATTTTTCCATCAGCAAATGGATTTCTAGGATCCCTTTTCATGCCCAATCTTTCATGCATTCTTTTCTTCTACCCATAACCCTCCCTTTCTTAATCTTCTTCCTCTTCCCAGCTTGGAATACTTCAGATGCTTTTGGTAACTAAGGGAAAATAAGTCCCAACCCACCCTTTCTTCTCTGAGCTCTCCTGTGTCCCTCTTGTAGTATAGCAAGATCTTACTGATGGAGCTTAAAGACCTCGTTCCACTCTTTTCAGGCTCCCCCATCAAAACACCACTGCTGCTCAGTAATTGTTAATAGGTTAGTGACCTCTTGCTCCCTGGGTCCATCTATTGGACACTGGCATTGATTTCTCTTCTCTTGTTATGTGATGATCCAAAGCTGCTCCCTGGGTCATCTCCTGAGAGATTACACAGGCATCAGCCCAGCAGATCAGACACTGTGGAATAGCCAGGTTTGCCGGGCTCTGATGCAGTGGCCAGAATGAGCTGAATCAATTCTCTTTTGCTGTGCTGTGAAACACTCCTGTTTCACGCAGTTCAGACACACAAATAGAGCTTGGTATACTTTGTTGCTGGAAAATAGCTTTCAGCATGAGCTAGCACCCTCATGGAATCAGAAATAAGCAGGAACATGAGCTTTGCCATAATGTCTTAATGTCACAACTAGTCTGGATGCCATACCTTGTTCTCGGGACGGTACCTGTTGTGTCCAGTGGAGCAGGAACCACTGGTGCCGTGTTCTTTGGGAAGATTGTCTGAGAAATCTCTGGCCTTGTGGGAGCTTCACAGTGACCACAGCCATGCTGAATGCCAGAACTACAGCAAGATGAATTTATCTATTCTTGCTTCTACTCATTTGAGCTCATGGTAGATCTCCATTTGTGGTCATAGTAAGAGGTCTATGGCAGTCATCTAAAAAGTTCTGACTCTGTGCAGTACAGGGCATTAATACCCATGAATGTTAGTCAGTTCATTACATTGTGGTTTCAACCTAAGAAAAACATGAAGCACAAGAATCATATTGATGCAATAAAACTTGTGCATGAGTTGCAAAAGAATCTGCGGTACTCTTCACACACGTCAGCACGGAGAAGAACGGAAGATTTTTTTTAAATGTCAGATTTTTTTATTTAAATTGGAGTTTTTGTGGTTTTGGTATTTAAATTAGTTTTTTTTTTAATTTTCATTAGAAATGGGCTTATATTTAAAATCCGAATTTAATACAAAATTTGTTAAGGCCCTCATTTATTATAAACCCTTTAAAACCATTTAAATAAAAATAAAGGTGCTGAATACTTGAACCTCCATCAATAACTTGGAGTTAAAAGCTGCTTTTCTATATAAAACTCTTAAGGGGGAAAATACCTAACCTTTGAGGTCAAGATTTATAAATACGGCATAGTAGGTCAGCCTAAGTAACTTAAGAGACCATCTCATTTTCACAAGATTTAGGCAACTTAAGCTCCAGTCACTTTCACTTAGGCATATTTGACAATTTTCTCAGACTGACCAGAAGTAATCAGTTTAATTCACTGACTACAGATAATCCCCCTTTTTAGTACATCATTTAGTAATACATGTGAACCACGTTTTTGTAGGAGAAATTTATGTGTCTAAAGCACTTGAGGTTGTTTTCTTTAATAAAAATAAATGTTATGTGTGGTTTTGTATGTTTAATTAAATTCTAGTTACCACCTTAATGCATAAGTCATGAGCAAAAAGTTATTAGTTAATAAAAATATATCATCTGTCATTTTCTAACATACAAAAAATTGATGCTGAATAAGAATCTGAAAATATTAAGCTACATAATTGCTCAGATAAATGTATATAGTTATAGTGTGCCTTCCTAGGTAGCAAAATGATGGGTCAGATCTAGTGTCAAGGCTCTATTTTGTTGCAGATCAATGTGTTTTAATGGTTACATCAACCAGTGAGAATGCACCTTTCTTTAGATTAGAAAACAGCTGAAGTATACATAGAAAACATGATTAAAATTGAAGATTTAAATCATGACCTTTCATGTAGTGAGTTAAATCATGATTAAAGCTGCTGATTTATATTGCCTTCATTTAAAATCAATCCACTTTGATATATATATTGTGTGATCGTTGTTCTATATATAAGCTGTTGTGAGTCCCTCCCTGTAAGTCAACTTGGGAGTTTGCTCTTGCCAGTAACCTCGTGAAAAGGCACAGTACAAAAACCAAAGATACAATAACTTTTCCTACATTTTTCCCATCACTGCAAGTGATCAAAATACACACAGTACTCTGCACCTATTTGAGATTTGGTGTCATGTTTAATGTCTTTATCTGATTTTTGAATTCTGGTATGCCATGTGTTTGCATGAGGATGCCTTTTACTAACAAAACCTAACAAAGTGTTTACAAAATTAAGGAGTAGAAAGCTATAGTTTCAAGTTGAAAACTCAGCGTTTTCTTCAGGAGCGCTGCTTTCCCGGGAAAAGACCCAGGGCTTGGGTGCTAAGACTTGGGGGCTCACGCCACCACCGCATGTAGCCCGGCAGCAGACCCAGGGTTTGTTTATTGAGACTTGGGGTTCCAGGCCCATAAGCCCAGCACCAGCAATTCCCTTGCTTTTCTGAGCTATGAAGATGCAGAATCAAAAACATGTGTATTTAGAAAACAAAAACCCCTCATATTTTCAGAAGTGCTGCTGTGATCAAGTGGATTAAACGCAGCACTGAGAGTCTCTGACACTGCTTCAAGATGTGGCCCTGGCCAAGTCCCTTACTTGCTTTCTTTTCTTAATTAATATAACAGGTTATAATGGAACAAACAAGGAGTCCTGTGACACTTTTAAAGACTAACAAATTTATCTCCTAAGTTTTCATGGGCACTGTCCCACTTCATCAGATGAATGAAATGAAAACATAGCATATTAGCTGTAAATATATGCATACAGGGGAGGGTGGGTCAGAAGGTCAGTTCAAATGGTTACAGAGAGTTGGACTGCTAGCCTATCTCTGCAAAGTAAAACTAGATAACCATAACTCAGATTTATGAGGATGAAATGCTACAGACTTGCAAATTCCTTTCTTGTTGGAAGCCTCAGATGGCAAGCCTAGATTACATCTTTACAGCTCAGTTGAAAACCATTTAAATACAAGCACGGTTGTAATGGAAATCTCACTCATCAAGCACATAATGTATTGAAGAGCAATATTTTGCATGCCATTATTTACCATAGAAATATCTTGTAGCGAGCCAGTTCATAGTCATGGAGGTAATCAGTTGACATTTATGAGAAATCTTGTTTTACAAAGGATTTCCTTGCGGTTGGATGCCAGAGCTCCAATTGTGCCTAATAAACCAGTATTATTTAGTATTGTTGATGTTCAAAAGATATTTTGATACAACTAGCAACACAAACAAAGCCTGCAGGGATCTGGCTGATGTTTGTACATGCCTGGGATTGTAAATTTAATATGGGTTGGTCATAGCTGAAAAGAAAAGATTCCCCATACAAAGCTCACCTTTTAGAGTTAAATGCTTGGTGAAATGGAAATAGGGTGTGACTTTAAAGCCAGGTCTAAAGGCAAAGTTGTCTTTAACCCATTGGATTCAAGTAACCTGGCTAATCTGGCTCACTACAGGAAGTTCTCTGAACTTCTGCTGTCTCCCATACACACTGCTGAGCTAGTCGTCCTGGAGGAAGTGTCTGATTGCTTTACAGGTACATTTTCACTGCACTGTGAAAATCAAAATTGCATCCTGGGGAGATTGAATCACCCTGGAACAACACCTGCGGAGCCTGTCATGGCAAAAAATATTATTGACTTTTCTATAGATTCCTCTGATCGCACAGACATTTAGTGCAACCTTAAGAGAAAAATATTCTTTGTTTTGAATTACCCTTCAAAAGTGAACTTTGTAACTGCAGCTCTGGAGGTGTCCCCCGACTTGCACTGACTTCAGAAGGAGCAGTCAAAACACTGCCTTACTCCCTGAGAGTGTCTCAGTCGTAGAGGACCACAAGTTCTGAAAGTATCCACCTGTGTGACTTAGGCACAAGTCCTACCGACAGCCGATAGCACCACTCCCTTGTGTAATTTGTGCATGTGTTTAAGTGCTTTGCTGAATCAGATTCTAATGCCTATCAGTGCAAAGAGACCACTCACTATTGATCACAGTGGCTTGTATAAGGGGGCAATCTGTAAAAATCCTGGCTGGCCGCGGAGAAGCTTCCTTGACTCAAAGCATCCGTGCATTTCATTGCAGCAATAGTCTACAGAGGTTTGGGCTACACTTAGGACCATGTCCATGAATAGCCATATACGTTTATGTCAGTAGAGCTGTGTCCACCTAGGGATGTTGCATCATTTTAATTATACCAGTGTAGGTAAACCAGTACTAGTGTGGATGAGCTCAGGTAGTAAAGATTCGGGACCAAATTTATTCATAATGTAACGCCAGCTAATTCACAAGAGTTACACCAAGGAAGAACTTGGCCTACCAGCCTTTAAACTATTTCAGCTAAGGTTGAATTCTTGCTGTGATGCATCAACCACATCCTTGTAACTTGTACAGAAGTTTCCCCCAGGTTTCCTGGTGGCCAAGTAAAGCACTGAAGTGAGGGCCAGATGTGAAACGTTAGAGCTGTCTCCTGTAGTTGTGTGGAATGAGCAATCTCTCTTGTTCACTTCGCACCCTGGCCTTATTTTTTCACACTGATGCGATCCACCCTCTATAGCTGAGTCAAAGTTGTGCTGTTCAGTGAAAGTTGGTAGGATGTTTTCAACTGGTCTCATCCAGCCTTTTCTTTTCTTGGTGCCAGGTAGGGAGAAACCCAATGAATAAAACCCTGCTGGGGCAGGGTTTTGAGGGGGTAAGCCTCCAGTGGTTTAGCGGCAGCCCTCAAAGTTTGCCAAGCCTGAAAATTAAGCACCCTGAAACACTCTTTGCTTCTCTCTTGCAGATGACGGAGGGCCGTCGATGTCAAGTACACCTCCTCGATGACAGGAAGCTAGAACTTCTCGTGCAGGTAATAAATGATTTCCACTCATGTCAGCATTTGGCTCTGAATTCTGTGCTGTATGAAGAAAAATGGACTTGTGGCAAGCTCCCTGCTAGTCAGCTATTTTGTGCTGGGATGTTCTTGGATCTTGCATGCTAAACAGCATCAAGCTAGGTCAGGGCTTTGGAGGGTGGGAAGTGTGCAGAGTGCTGCAGACAGTGCTGCTAGTAAGTCATTAGGAGGCGCTCTTTGCTCTGTGTCACAGCAGGACCAGTGCTCTAAAACAAAGCTGGAGCCAGGGCGCTCCCATAGGAGGAGAAGGGAACTGTCAAAGGGTGCACATCTGCGCACCCCTAGGGTATGATCTGTATAATTCTCCTATTCACTTTTGCAATGTAACTGTGTGGTTTGATGCCAAATACGCCATGCAAGGTTCCTTTATGGAGGCTCATAATGTGGTCTGCATTATTACTATAGTATCATGTTTCCTGTAGCATCGTGTATGTGCACAAATGTGAAACGTGTTCCCAGGTTTCTCACATGGCTTGGGGGAAGGAGACAATCAGAGGGGCCTCCCAGGAGCATGTAAACGGTCAGCATTGCAAGCACACACCCAAAGAAGATAATAATGCCATTGGGCTAGCTAAATGCCTGTAGCACCTTATCCAGAGATGGGGAGACTTCTCACCCTTTCTGGGAAAAGAAAATCTCCTCAGCCCAGGAAAAGGAGGGTGGACTGGATTGAAAGGAAGTACACACACTTTGAACAAGGAGAGGTTTTTTGCCAGAGAAACTCCATCTTGAGAACAACTCCAAGGGACTGGGCCTATCCACATGGCCAGGAGGGCCAACACTGGCTGAATAGCACTAGCAGCCAGTCATGTCAGTAAGAATAAGGAGAATAAGCTAGAGAGAAAGTGATCCTGGGCAGTGTTGTTAGGTTAGCATGCATTTTATATCTTTTATTTGCTTGCGGTAACACCTAACCACTTTATTAAATGATTGTGCACTGATATGCTATATACTCACTTAAAATCATGTTTTAATCTAGTCAATAAACGAGTATTTGTTTTATCTAAAGCTGTGTGAACTTTAGAGGATATGAATGAGTGAGGCTGGACATTCCCATTTCTTTGATAAATGGGCGAATTGGAGTCTGTGGGCCTACAATGATCGGGGAAGAATCCCAATCCCTGCAGGACAGAAGTTTCCAGTGTAGTGTCTGAGGCCTGGGAGTGCTTGCTGGGGACCATCCCTTCAGCGGCTGGAGAGCACACATCCATGGCCTAGGACCGATTACGTGCAGGAGGGTGGCGTGGACTGACCAAGGAGTGGGGGGTCCACCCAGCAAAACGAGGTGTTCTGGGGTCTAGGGGTGGGCCGTAGGGAGGCACAGTGGCACACCAGACCAGATCCTGGGAAGGTAGCATCACAGGAACACTTCCCCATGGGTTGGAGGCCCTTGGGGTCCTGGGCCAAGCTGCAACCCTCATTACCAGGGGATCCATGTTCCACATTTGTACTAGGTCTGAAAAAATTATGCTTAGGCCCTGGGTGGAGTCACTGTGTCTGGGATGGAAAGACCAAAATCAAGGCCACTTGTGCTCATCAATAATCCAATGACACCTCCTGAGATATTAACCCTCATGTTCTGGCCAAACTTCAGCTCCAGGAACTGCCTACCTAAAATTCCCTTTGCAGTTTCAATGGCATGCACACTGTTCTTCTTCACTTCATAAGTCATCGACAGATATGTGATGTTAAACAGCTGTTGGGGATGACAGTGCTTCACTTGCGGGTGAAGTGACCTGCACGTATGTAGTTTGCATGTCAGTTTAAGTTCATAGTACATTCTTCAGCATAAAAGGCGGTATATTGAAATGTAAGAAGTGATTTATCTTTGGAAATATTACAGAGTATTCCCACTGGGATTCACGAACATGAATTAAACATATGTGCACTCCAACTATAGCTGTTTCATTCCACTGATTGTTTTGGGATGTAAATTTACATCTCCTGGATATCTGTCTACTTTAAATCTGCTGCTACTTTTTCTCCTTCCTCTTCATTATTTGTACTGTGGTAGAGTGACCACCCTACGGTCCCAGTCAGGATCGGAAGGTCATTGAACAGGGTGCCATGTACACACATGCAAAGACATCACCCCACCCTCAGAATATATAATCTGAGTCCAAAACTAACTCCTGCAGCTTGGTGAGTGAGCACTCAGTAGTACATTGGAAATCTCTGGGATAGCTTGCCGTAACTATTTAAGACCTGCAAGGGTCTGCGAGAAGTAGGGGTTTTAATGCAGATTTGGGCATTCTAAATGTACATTGCCAGGCAGGCTTGAGCTGCTAGGAAAACAGGAGCTAATGTTCCTTACCACATCTCCTATGACAGGAAGCTTTTACAGGCATTCGCGGAAGATCCCAGGTTAGACTTGTCAATGGGCAGCTGCAGAAGTAGGCTGGCTCCTGATGGTGGCAGGGCATGGTCTGTGGAGTGGAATAGACAACGAAACACCCTTGCAGAAGATGATGGACTAAGAGGAGGGATGATTGATGAGCTGGGTTAGTTTCAGGTGGAAGAAGCACAGCTGAAATCCTGGGAAAGGGGCCTGATCTGGGCTTTGCCTGTGGTGTCACTCCTTGTGGGACTGAAGGGACAAGCCAACAGCCTGCAGAACCTAGATCCTAATGCTAACGCTTACTGAGTAAGGCCCTGCTCCGGCAAGTCCTTGAGCAGGTCACAAGAGGCTGTGTGAGGTGATTGTCCAGTAGTGCTCGTGCGAGTGGAAGCTACACGTGGGTGCATACCCTCCACACTGAATAGGAGTAAGCTTCCAACACCACCCTCTCCTCCATCTGGCCCTTTATTCCGCCTAATGAATTGGCAGGGGATGGGCAGAGAGTGGCAGTGTCTCAGGAAATCTGTGCCACCTTTGATCCTCATCATGCAAATGAATTGAGGTACATGCCACCTGCTTAGCCATGCTTTAGTTACTTAGGTGGAATCATTCAGTATCCATTCAGCTCAGCTCTCATTAATACAGGGCTGCTTCCACTGCTCTTCCGTCCCTGTTTAGCATGTTTTATCTTTTACTTCCATGTGTAACTTTCTGTACCTGGGCAGGATCAGCACCTAAAGGTGTCATCTCTTTAAGATACACTAGCAGGCATAACAAATTGACACGCAACAAGCTATTCTTCATCTCTACACTCCTCATATCCAGAAATAAAGGTGTATGAAGTGTGGGCCCAGCTAGGATTTCCTTAATTACATTGATCTGCTGGCTCAGTTTGTAGAATTCATTCATTGACTAGAATGAATTCATTTCTACCATTAGAAAACTGACCCAGACTTTCAAAAGTGTTCACCATCCATGCGTACAGCTAGATCTTTCTCAGCAATCAAGTTGCTGGGAAAACGCCAATTATTTCCTATGGGAAATTTCAACAAAATTGTTCCTTGCATCAAAGTTTCCCATGAAAATGTTGCAGTTTCCCACTGAAAAACCAGAAACAAGAAAAGGCATTTTTAAAAAATGTAATTTTTTTTCTTTGAAGTAAAAAACAACCTTACTTTATGTTTTTTACTCCCCATACTTGAAAAAGTCTTTCATATAATGTTCCCTAGGCAAGCCGCTGGGTACCATGTTCTTCTGCAAAATCTGGCTGCATTTTAGGTTGCCTAAATAAGACCTGAGATTTCTTGAAAATTGAGACATGATTGCAAGTGCTGAGCCTTCTGAAAATTTTGGCCTGTCTCTCAGAAATCTCCAAAGAGTTAATAATAAGAATTAGAAAAATGGCTTTCCTCTTACAACTGATACTAGCCTCATTACAAGCAGCACTAGAAACAGGAAATGAAACTTCCCAGAGCACTCAAATTAAAGTCCGGCAGCTGATAAGCTTGGAGTGGGCAGGATGAGTGTTAGTTTCACTATAGCAAACAGGGAAAAGATGAATGGGAACTTTTGGAGCCAGTTTGAATGACAGGAAATGCATTTCACATTGATTTGTAGGTGACTCTGGATGATTGTTCAAAAATCGCAGGCAACAAAAAATAAAGGGTAAAATTTACAATGAGAGTTAGGCTCCTAAACACCCAGGTCACTTTTGAAATTGGGACTCGGATTCCTAACTCACTTGGGGTACAGTTGCACGATGCGTCCCAGACTGGGTTGACAGGCATGTTTGTAGAGCTCATGTTAATGCTCTAAAATAGCTCTATAGCAAGCGCTTTGATGCTGTGATTCAGGCTTGAACTGAAATCTAAAGAGAGGGGTGGGTTTCAGAACCTGCGCCCTGGCCCAATTCAAGCTGGTGAAGTTCCATCTACCGGCTGTTTTTAAAGCTCTGCTGTGAGACACACAAACCTCTGTCTGTCAACCTAGCGAGCTGCATAGACGGACCTGCAGATGTCTTTGAAAATTTTACCAGAGTCTCTAAATAAACAAAAGTGTCTGAATATTGAAAACAGCCCCAACGAGGCGCTGTTCACAGC
Source organism: Podocnemis expansa (assembly GCA_007922195.1). Classification (NCBI taxonomy): domain Eukaryota; kingdom Metazoa; phylum Chordata; order Testudines; family Podocnemididae; genus Podocnemis; species Podocnemis expansa. Next base: position 499,386 of record ML682008.1, on the reverse strand, counting down.
GTTAATAATTGCAGTGCGAGGACTATTTCAGGAAAGTATGCAAACTGTTCCAGGGAAGAAAGTAGATGGCTTTGCTTTGGCACTGTTGAGGACTCTGCTTATTTGCTTGTGTTATATCAGTAGCATTTTTAGAAAAAGAAAAACTGTCCTGACTATTGTTCAGGGTGTGACTCATGCGGCTCTTTTACAGTTAAAATGCAGCTCACAGAGCCCTCTATGCCTCCCTGTTTCCACCTACCAGACTGGGGTGGAAAGCTCAGAGCTTCTGTCCTGCATCAGATGGCGGGGCTACAGGATTCTGCCCTGCCAGGAGCAAGTTTTAGAGTGGGAGAGTCAGTCATTTTGGCCACCCCAGTGAATGTTCAGGAAGCCATCTTGAAACTTCTGGTGGGCTGTGGAGTCACGAATCAAAAGCCAAAATACCCTGCAAATAGTGTAGTGGTTAGCATATCTGCTTGATATGTGGAAAGTACTGGGTTCAAGCCATATGCAGTTGGACTTGATGGTCTCATGAGGTCACTTCCAACCCTGTGATTTGATCAAAGCAAGGTAAAATAAGCCCACTATGTGATTGGCATGACTGCTCACAGAGTTTGAATGACAAGGGTCAACAGTCAGGCCTTGATATAAATAACACAGTAAATCCTTTGCAGGAGACTGATTGCCTGGGTATGGTGTACACAAAAGTACCCCTGGATATTTTCAAATAATGTGCTGATTTATAAAGTGAGAAGTCTTGTGGTGGAAAATTCATGACCACAGAAGGATTACATTTGCTGTATAAACTGATCATTACAAGTAGTTCACCCAGCTCAGTTACTAATAATTTGGGGCTTATCTAGCCCTTTCCATCTGAGTTCTCTAGCATTTTGCTGATTATTTGGCACATCATATTCATAGAGGGATTTAGAGAACGAGTTGCTTTTAGTTAGATTAGGGAGCTGGGAAACGGGAAATCTGGGTTCAGTTATTGCCTGTTACTGACTTTTTTTTTTAGACTTGCACAAGACTTCTCTCTCAGTTTGTCTGTCCATAAAATGGGAGTAATGCCACCTGTCTCACAAGGATCTTGAAGCTTAATTATTTGGGATAAGATTCTGAGACTCTTAGTCAGAGTGAAGGCTAGTCTTCACTGATGGCAACAAAATCACTGCTGTCAGAGCGAACCTCCCAACCAACTGATCAGGTCTATGACAACCCACACAGTCAATCAGAAGCCCATCTATTAAGACAACCCCAGCAACCAGAGTAGTGCTGAGATGAAGGTTAACCCCTCTCTTCAACTCAGTGCAGTGGAAATGTTGGGTGTAGAGCAATAGAACTGAGATGCGCAAGTTATTTTAAGTAACTTGCATACCTCCATTTGACTGGTTCCAGAAACGGCGGGTAGCATAGACTCACCCTATGTAGCACTTTGATCATTGCTTCATCTCACTGTTGTCACTGCCAGTGAGATAACTCAGGGAGTAAGGTACACCGTGTGAGTAAGGGAATCTCAATACGACCCTGGTTGTTTGGCAGTTGCTTAGATCCTCAGATAAAAAGTTAACGTAAATTCTAAGTATGACTGTTGTTTCATAGCTAAGCTGAACAGGAGACTATATAAGTATATACTGTTATATATGTGGCCAGTACAGCTCTCTGCATTGTACCTAGTTTCTTGCACCTTGACTGTGTATATCTGGGGAGGGAAATGGGGTTGGATATGAGTAGGATGATGTGTGCTATTTCCCTGCTAGATGCAACAGATGTCAGGGTCATCCAAGTGTCTACAGCCAAACTAGGGAAAGTGGATGAAGGTGTGCCGTTTTGGAACCAAAGTGAGATCTGTTCCCGATGTGAGGCTCAGAGTAGGATGAATTATGTGTTAAAAAAAAATGAATGGGAAAATTTATCTTCTTTTTATATCAGTGAATTAGTTCTAATTGGACTTGGAGTCTTTTGAATTAGGTCTTCAAAGTGTATCAACATGTGTTTTATGGGCTTATACCTCAGCCCAGGAAGGGAGTGTAGAAATGTGCCTTAACTATTGCTTTGAGAATTCAGTCTTGACTTGATGTGACAGGTCACCAAAGCTAAGTAGTGATGGTTTGGCACCTTCATTGCATGCTTTTTGGACTGCCAAAGCCTCAAAGAGTTCTCAAGATAGCCAAATACTCATTTCCGGAGTGAGCATGTATGCAAATACAGATCATTATTATTTGTTATCTATATTAGTTAGAGCACAAAGAGGGTCTCTATTCCAAAGAGAACGTCCACAACATTTTCTGAAAGCATTCCTGTAAACTAAAATTGTCTCATGTCAATGTTGGCACAATGTTAAAATAAAGACAAGAGGGTAAGAACATAAGAAGGTAGGAACGGCCCTACTAGATCAGACCAATGGTCCATCTAGCCCAGTATCCTGTCTTTCATCAGTGGCCAGTACCCAATGTTTCAAGGAAGTTAGTGGAACATGGCAGGTTATTATGTGATCCATTTCCAGTCCTGGGTTCTCACTATCAGAGGGTTAGGGACACCCAGTGCATGGGTTTGTGTCCCTGACTGTCATGGCCAATAGCCACAGAGAATCTGTCTTCCATGAATCTATCTAGTTCTTTGTTGAACCCAGCTATACGTTTGGCCTTCATAAAGCTCTTAAGCAAAGTGAGGTTGCAATTACCACCATGCTGAATGTATTGTTTTTATTCAAAGTCATGGTCCTGAGCTACTTTTTTGTTGTTTTTGCAGTTTCCTCCCAATTCCAGCGGCCCCAGGTCTCGATTTACAGCAGCACAAAGAAATAGCAGAAAAAATGGGCTTTGGGGATAAAGAAACTAAAAAAGTGTTTTGGCAGATAACTACCAAAAATGAAATGCTCTAATCATAAACCAGGCAGTGTATCATCATAGGAAAATCTCTTCCTGGGGCTCTGAAATCCAAATCCTGCTGGATTTGAGATTATGAAAAAGAATTGCATTTGGTATGTTTTCAAACACCTGTTAGTGTTCTGTTGCATGCAATGAGTTTGCATAAGAATTTTTTGCCACATTTTCTTTCTGAGAAGCAGCAGACGCTGGCTCCTTGGATCCTCCTTATATTTGAATTCTTTCACTGTACCATTTCTGTTAAATGTGTGTGATTTATTATGCAAGTTTTTTAGGGAAACGTTTGGCTTTATCTGGCTAATCCTTTCCAGTGAGTGAATCTTCTTTCTTACTTGTGGAAAATGGATTTATATAAATCATTCCCTGTCCTCAGCCTTGTTTTGCATTAGTTATTTACTATTTCCCTGCTGCTGTATGCCTGTTGCTTATGAAAGATTTTCCTCCCTTTATTTAATATTTTACATTATTGACATTTTGCTTTTTTTCCTATTAGTTTCATAAATACAGTTTTCATGTGCAAGTTGTATGACAAGTATTGGTTGCTGTTGTCCTCACTTCTGCCTTGAGTGACTGTTCCCGTTATCTGAGTTCAGCTTAAAGAACTGTCGACTTAAAGTATTAAACCGCTAATTCTCTCTCTTTGGAAGAATTGTTTCCAAACCTCCAGATGCTGAGCTCAGCTAGCTTTTACAGCAGACACAAGCTGCAGGGACTGGAAGGCTCACAGATTTGCTAATGGGATATACGGTGCATTTAATTTCTAACCTGCCCTCTAAGACAACACAGATACACCCTAAAGTGAACAAAGCATGAGCAAAACTTCCCACTCAGCCCCTTTGCTCTTGCACCCTATTCTGTCCATCTGTGCACTGATTGCTTGCATTAGGAAGCTATTGAGATAAAGAGCTAATTTATGAAGTGCCTGGCTCATTTTGGTGCTGGGTAAACAGCAGAGACTTTCTAGGTGTCCATTCAAAGTCAGCCCACATTGGAAAAGACTAAAAATCGTGAGCCAATGGATGTGTGCTTGAGCCATCTGATGCAAGCGGTGGTTGGAGGTTGTTTCCATTGGATGAACGTTCATGTCACAAAGATACCACCACAAGTGCTCTAGCAGATAGGGGCCCATGGTTAACAAGGCAGCAAAATGGATCTAACCTTTAACTTTGCTAGATAATTCCTCCAGACCTAGGCTCTCTCAAGCATGATGGCTATGCAGTACTTCTCCTGCTCTGTGGATAAACAGGGCTTAAATCTCTGTGAGCATTAACTTCACTCGCAGTAAAAATGTCCAGAAAATTCAGCTTTCCCCAGAGGATGTTTGAGTTACTTCTAATCCTTTCAGTGTTGCCTCGTGGCCATGGAGTTCCAATTAAATGGGATGTGCCAGTGTGAGCTCATGATTGACTGTGATATTGCGTTAATTCTCCAACAGGCAACAATTTGATCTGGGTCTTCAGGGAGGAAATTGGGAAAGGCTTTAATCACACTGGTACCAGTTTAGCTTGCAGAAACCCACTAAGTTCCTGAGGGATGATGCCATCCTTTCTCAGGGCAAAATGTGGCTCACTATCTACAGAGGCTTTCGTGTGAGTACTAAGACTCTTGCAGAAGTCATTTTAGCCTTGGGGTAAACTGAGGGACAGAATGGATTAAATGACTTGTCCAGAGTCTCACAGATAGAACAGAAACGGTTTCTAGTTCCCTGCTCTAATCACTGCATCCTGGTTACAGAATCATAGACCCATAGAAGAAGGCTAGGGTCGGAAGGGACCTCAACCTTCTGCTCAAAGCAGGCCAACCGCAACTAAATCAGCCCAGCCAGGGTTTTGTCAAGCTGGCCCGTAAAAGCATCAACGGATGGAGATTCCACCACCTCCCTAGGTAACCCATTCCTGTGCTTCACCACTGTCCTACTGAAAAAGGTTTTTTTCTAATATCCAACCTAGACCCCTCACTGCAGTTTGTTCTGTCATTTGCCACCACTGAGAACAGCCCTTGCTCCACCTTCCCTAGAACCCCACTTCAGGTAATGGAAGGTTGCTGCCAAATCCCCCCTCACTCTTCTACCAACTAAATAATCCCAGTTCCCTCAGCCTCTCCTCATTAGTCATGTGCCCCAGGTTCCTTATCAGATTTGTTGCTCTACAGTGGACTCCTATATTTCGTCCACATCCTTTGTGTAGTGGGGTCCCAAAACTGGACATGGTATCCAGACGTGGCCTCACCCATGCCGAATAGAGGGGAATAATCATCTTCCTCAGTCTACTGGCAGTGCTTTTATTAGTGCAGCAAAATATAGTATTAGCCTTCTTGGCACAAAGGGCACTGTTGGCACATATCCAGCTTATTGTTCACTGCAACTCCCCAGGTCCTTTTCTGAGGAACTGTTGCTCAGTCAGTTGGTTCCTAGTCTGTAGCACTGTATAGGATTCTTCCATCCTGAGTGCATATTCTGCACTTTGTCCTTGTCGAAATTTATGAGATTTCTTTTGGCCCAGTCCTCCAATTTGTATAGGTCACTCTGTAGCCTATCCTTACCCTCTTGCATATCTTCTACTCCTCTCAGAGTAGGTCATCCAAAACTTGTAGAGGGTGCAATTTACCCTGTCATTCAGATCATTAATGAAGATGTTGAATACAACTGACCCATGGGCACTCTGCTTGCTACTGGCTGCCAACTAGCAATTGTTTTCATTGATCACTACCTGCTGAGCCCAACGATCCAACCAGCTTTCTGTCCATCTTATAGACCATTTATCCAACCCGTACTTCTTTTACTTCCTGGCAAGACTGCTGTGGGACACCATGTCAAAAGCTTTACTCAAGTCAAGATGTGTCATGTCACGGCTTTCCTCACATCCATAGAGCCAGTCATCCCATCATAAAAGGCAATCAAGTTAGTCAGACATGACTTGTCCTTGGTAAACCCCTGCTGTTCCTGATCACCTTACTCTTTTCTAAGTGCCTCAAAACGGATTCCTTGAGGACAGCTCCATGATTTTTCAAGGCACAGAGGTGAGACTGCCTGATCTGTAGTTCCCTGGACCCTCCTTGTTCTCTTTTCATATTTGCCTTTGTCCAATTGTCCAGGACCTTCCCCAATTGCCATGAATTTTCAAAGCTAATGGACCCTGCAGTCACATCAGCCAATTCTTTCAGTACCTTCAGAGGTGTGGGTTTGTGCATGTCCAGCTCCTCTAAATAGTCCTGAACCTGTTCTTCCAGCACTGAGAACTGCTCACATCCTTCTCATGCTGTGCTGCCCCATGCGGTGGGAGCTGACCTTGTTTGTAAAGATAGAGGCAAAAAAAGCATTGAGCACTTCAGCTTTTTCCACATCATCTGTTGCTAGATTGCCTCCCCTATTCAATCAGGGGCCCAGGCTTTCCCTGTTGCTAACATATCTCTAGAAACCCTTTATCTTCATAATTTTGTTCCTCTTTTAACTTGGGTTTCATGTGTTAGCCCAGGCATACCCACTTTCACCCCATTTTATGGTAGTGTTCTTTGTTCTGAGTTGATGTGTCAGTGGCCCTTTAAAGGAACCAGCTTCTAGGCTGCTGCTTTACCGTAAAAGGGAAAGACGAGTCACAGAACTGTCTTCACACAGCGAAGCAATCACTCTCATTCCCTACAGTGTTCCTAGGCTAGTGATTTAAAGATCCCAGAAGGCTACCGGGGCCCAAGCGCTGGGCTGTGGGGTGAAAAGTCTGACAGACAGAGAATGTGAGTATGGAATCCCACGCTGCCCGGCCCCTCGGTGCGTGGTGGTCAGCGGCACGCAGCATTACCCCTTTTGCCGATGCCAGCACAGCTTTCCAGGAGCAATGATAGAGAGCTAAATTCTGAGTGCATTTGTGGGGGCCAGGAAGCAAGGCCTGATTCTCCTCTGTCTCCCACTGGTGTAAATCCACTGAAGTCATGAGGGATACACAGAAGGAGAGCAAGGCATATAGACCCCAAGAGCTGGTGCTGTGACTGTTTTATCAGCAGAGGCAGCAGATTGCCTCAGGGATGTGCGGTGGGGAGAGAACCGACAAACACTTTCTATCAGTAAGGTACCAAGGGTAAACAGCGTTTACCCACTTCTTATTTGGGGAATGTAGCATTTAGGTTTGGTTAGTTTATCCTCTTTTTTTACTAACACACCACTGCTCCTTACTTCCACTGCAGTGTGAGCTTCTCCTGCGGCTGCTTTGAAGTGGTGGCATTTGCACTGGCGGATGCAACCATTACTCCCCAGAACATCTGGCCACATCATCAGGTCCCAAGAGGTCTGCTAGATGTGCTGCTCCCATTTGCACACATGAGCCAGTAGCATCAATGTCCTGCTGAGCAAGGGAGCCGTGGCAGAAGGAAGCTCCTGTCTTCCAGCCCCACCCCAGTGTCCCTGAACTATGGCTGCCAGGATGGATTTCTAGCTGTTAACACAGATGCCGTGTGTGCAGATGCAGTAATGAGTCTTTTGAGGTGGCTGATAGGTTATTTGTCTCTATATCACCCAACAAATTGAGCTTGGTGTTCAGTGTGCAAACAGACTGGACCTAAAGAGCCCCACAAGAGGAAGACAGAACAGAGGCCGTGCTGGTCCAAGGTGAACCGACCTGCTTGGAAGTCTTTGCACTCAGCAGAAATTATGTGAACTGCCAAAATTGAATTTAGTTCTGGATTTAGAGCATCCGGCCTTCTGGCCAGGTGCTGCATTGGTACTTTATTCAGCTATGGAGAGACAACAAGAACATCAGTGTCAGCTTCCTAAGCTGACTCCATGTGTAAATCTTTGAGGAAAACCCAAAGGATAGAAGGACAATCTAGGATTTTGCTTTGGTCCATTCTAGAGCTAGAGGAACCCTGAGTCTCTGCTCACCTTCATTATTTGGAGTTGGTGTAACACTAATACCAGTCATGAGTACAGATGGACACCATAAGAACGGCCACAGTACAGGGCAGTTCTTGCGTAACCCATCCCCTGTTGTCCAGTCCCAACTTGTGGCAGTCACCAGTGTGAGTGAGACCAGAGTCAGGCCCAGTGGACATTTAGAAAATTTTGAATTAGGTTGCAAAACACCCCTAATATTAAGGGTTGTCAAGGACTATAGCTTTGGTTCATGCCAGCCCACTATGAAACCACACATTAGTGTGGAGTCACAGATCTGTGTAGCAAATCTTGACTGAGGAAGTGCAAGCTGGTTAAGCTTCATATGATTTTGAGGTTTGTTAGGGAATATTTTGAAATCAAACTGAGGACACGATTCTGATCTGGATCCTGGAAGCTATCTGGAGAGAAGTTCAAAGGGGCTTCTTGGACACTGGAGCCCTGCTTCTGCCCAGATGTGCTTGACACAATTCTTCCTGGGAGCTCCCAGGGTCCTCACATCAGAGCAGTCTCTACTACCTTTTAATAGCTTGTAGTGTGTTCCTGGCTTTACACCTAGCCACCTCTCTCTCACTGCCCTGACTCTTCCTGCCTTTCAGACAGTTTTCACAATAGAGCATGCTAGCAGGGACTGATCTCTTTAACAGTAGCATAAGGGAAGAGTGAGGAATCTTTGCACTGCTTTGCCTGCCTTTTCACCAGTTCATTCCCAATATTCAGCTCTGGAGAAGCACCAAGAACATCAGTGCCAGTTTCCTAAGCTGGTTCAATGTGTCAAATCTTTGGGGAAACCCCAAGAGACAGAGAGACAGCTGTGAAATGGCTGGACTTTAGTATCTTGCTAATATTTTGAAGTAAAGCTTTGAAAAATCTAAAGAGAAGACTCTGGAGGATTTTGAAATGCAGCAATATGAAGAGAAAGAGGGTCAGAGTCATATTAAAGAGAGAGAAATTAAGCCACATGAGAGAATGTTAGAATACAGAAGTTATGCAAAGACTGAGATGACTGAGTGCTGAAATAATGGTGCAGACAGAAGGGACACTGTATTGGGTGGCTTGGGCAGGGCTGAGGGAGAAGGGAGAAGAGTAGTTGAAGGGCAGATAGAATGGAATAAGGCGTGAGGGCAAAATGAAGCCACAGCTGGAATGGCGTGATTCAAGGGGAAACCAAAGCAACGAGCAAGGCAAAATAAGGAGCCAAGGAGCAATGTGAGGGCAGGCAGGACGAAACCCACAGGAATAAATGAAAAACGAGACCAAGCAATTCAGACGATAACTGGTGGGGAGGACACAAAGGCAGGAAGAAAAGCATGTGGCAAGGAAACAGGCGAGCACAGCTATTCGCAGAGGCATTAAGTGATTGCGAAGACAGAACTGACAGAGTGCACTGGCTGAGCGAAGGTAATAGATGAGAAGACATCTTGGGGCAGTGGCGTACCAACAGGGGGGGGACAGAAGGGAACCAGGTCCCTGGGAGCTGGCCGAGGAGGGCTCTTCATGGTGTGCAGTAGGTTGGGGAGCAGGAGACTGAAGGGTGGGTGAATGGTGCCCAGGGGCAGGAGGAGGATGGGAAGCTCTGGGTGACGGGAAGAAGAAACTCCACTCCCTAGCCGGGGGAGGTGAGCCCTCCCTGGCTTCCAGTGGGAATGAAGCTGGCACCAGATCTGGTTGGGCTGCCAGGCTGGAGTGGGAGAAGTGGGTGCCACACAGTGGGTAAGTGCAGAGGGTGGAGGGCAGCAGCAGAGCCCAGCCAGATCTGCAGGAACCAATGCCATGAGCACCAGAAAGTCCCTGAGCTGCACGAGGAGGAAAACGGTGTGTCTCATCCCCCACAGATGGAGACACACAGCCCCCAGGGCAGATGGGGGACAGAGCCATCTGGTGGGAGCCAGGGACCCCTCCTGCCCTGTGTGGTGGGCACACGGGGGGGGCGGAAATGGAAGCATTGGCCCCCTGGCACTGCAGACCCCCAGTACCCCACTGCCATTGCCTTGGGTGAAATTTCTGACGGGGCTTGGAGAGTCTGGGCCACATCCTGCAGACATGTGACCTGGCCTTCCTCCGGTGAAGCCACTGGAACTAGGTTGACTTACGCCAGCTAAGAATCAGGTCTGGAGCTTCTTCTAGAAATTCATAGGGCCACAAACCTGATCAGACTTGATCTTTGGAGTACCATGGACTTGAACCCCAACAGTGGGGCGGTCAACTGGTTTTCTGTCTTCCACACTAGCATTTCTATATGTAATGGCTATTATTTGTTTGCTTTCAATAGGGCCCTCTGTGTGTTTTGCAGACACCCCAGAAGGGACCTTCCCTGCCTCAGATATCAAACACTCCAGAGCTGGAAACAGACACACAGGCCAAGATTAAGGGAAAGTGGACAGTGTGGGCCTTTTGATGCCAGCAATCTCTATTTTTATTCAGGTTTGCCATGAGCAGCCAAAAAAATGGGTCAGAGGGATGTAAGTGTGGACAGGCATATTGAAGAAGGGTGTAAAATGTGAGGCACACAGAGCCAAGACAGTAGGTCAGCTAGGGACGCCAATAGGTGGAGGGGCACCAATGAGCCATGTAACCTATCTGTGTGCTTGCAAAGGTCAAGCCAGGCAGGCAGCTGTAGAGAAATGAAACCCACTTAGAGAAAGAAATGTTAGGCTGCTAATTAATGAAACCCCGCAGGGATAACTTGATTGCTTTAGACCTGTTGCTAAACTGCTTAGGGGAGGACATGGGGATGGGAGGAGAATTAGCAGAAGGAATTACTGGTGGCAGGGGATAACAGCCCTGGGGGTGCCAAGTGACCCTGATAAATGACTCCACTAGTTTATGTCTGACCTTGCAGCAGAGAGAAATGGACAACAAAGACCAGTTTGTGTCTTAGGAAGTTAACCAGAGGGGTCAGGCGCAAAGGGACCAGACATCCCCTGCATTTTAATATTGCACATTCCCAATTTTTCAAGCCATAGCCATTTTTTAAAACAGCAGATACTTAAAACAGATATGGAAACCCAGTCCCTGTACATGTTAGCCTTGTCCTGTTTTGATATATTGCTGCTATAAGCGAGTACCGCATGCATTTCGGGTGACATGATCATAATTCTGTAACTTTTAGGAGCTATGGAGGGTGGTCCCATAGAGATAACCACTGAGACTCATAACAATAAACATGTCAGGGGACAGCAATCATTCTGTTCCTTGGGAATGAAATGAAGATATGGTTTCAAAGGTCACTCGTAATCAATATCCTCATTATCAATTGTCCACAATAAATTGCATTCTAACTAATATAGGCCTTGGAGCTATCTGTGAGCTCTTGGAAGGCAGATAAGCTCAAGGCATATTTTTATTTAGGCCAAATGTGTAAGGAACAGGATATTATTTACAGCTGGTCAAATAATGGAGGAAAAAATGTGGATTATTTTCCCCCTTTGGAGTGGGAGGTAGTTGTGAAATTTTTCAACCAGCCTTAATGTTGGGCAAAGATGGAGGCCACTGGGGCTTCCCAGAGCTGGTTGTGTTTTTGGCTTGCAAAACAGCAGCCAAAGATTGGTTTGGAAATAGATTCTATTTTAGAAATTCCAAACTGATAAGCTACATCTACACTTGGAAAAGTTAATTTGAATTTATTAATTCAAACTAGTAAATTCAAGTTTAGTTCAAACTAAACTCCAACTTATTGGTTCAGATTAACAAAGTGGACTAACGTAACGTTAAGTTAAATTAGTCCACTTTGTTAATTTGAACTAACTGCCTTTAATTCAAATTTATTAAATTCAAACTAAGGGTTAATCCTAGTGTAAACCGTCTTTATCTCCAACTAAGGGCTTAGTTCAAACTAACCAGCAGGTCTTACTAATTCAAACTAAGCTTTCATTAGTTCGAATTAAGGAATTCCTTAATTCGAACTAATGAAAGCCTAGTACAGACAGGGGCTAAATTAGTTCAAATTAAACCTTCTTAATTTGAACTAACATGCAAGTGTAGATGTGCCCAGAGTGTTGGTGAGAGGAGGGAAAGCAGAGGATTTGTTGTTCACCTTCGGATGAGTTACTTCCCAGAATCTTGTGTTTCAGCTAGTTAATTTGATAATTAATGGTTGAGGTATACCCATATGCATGCACAAAGTTGACTTTAACAATTACATGTCAGTACCTAATGAAAACTGCTTGTTCATGATTGGTTGGGAACATATGATGAATCAGGAATTTTTCTATTATTGCTGTCCAGTTCAGCTGCAGATGAGCTCATTTAAACTGTTGTTCATGCCTAAGCTAACTTGATCTGACAATGACTTTCAAATATTTGATTGTTGTGGGCTGAATGCTTTTCAAGATAAAGGGTATCGGGGGGCCATCTCCACGCCTAACTCCAAATCTGAATCTCACAAACAAAGTCATTATTGTGTTGGTTTGAGGATAGACTCTCATTTTTCCAATTTGTGTATTATTCGATTTCCCACTTCCTTGAAATGGGCGTTACAGGTATCTGCCTGCTTTGTCTGCAGCTCCCAGTACTTTTCTATCTCAGCCACTTTGCAGTTCAGCCCCTCCGATTATGGAATTGTTCATAAATGGGATCACAGTTGAATTTACGCTCAAGAAACGGCTGACAAAGACGACACAGCCTGCAGAGTGCAGAGAGGTAGAGAATTGTTTCTACTTCAGTTGTTCAAAAAAGCCACTGAAGCCCTAAAAGGCTGATGGATTTACGGTACAGTTAGCAGGACTCGTTACTGTTTAAAGATCCAAATGCTTCTCTACTATGAAAGCAGCAACAGCATCACAGACCACGGTGTCTGAAATATTGACATGCCAATCCAAGTTTGACTTACCAGAGCTGAATAATAGATTTGCCTATTGTTATTATTCATTCTCTGTACTGCTTAGAGATATCACTCGTTAGGGGCTGATCATTCCCCTATGTGCCACATAGACTTTTAGTAAAAAGAAAAGCCGACGTTCTCAAAAGTGAGGGGTCTAAAATTAGGTACCTCAAGCCCTTCCGTGACATAAGTTAAGCAACCAGCAGCTTCCACTGAAATCAAAACATAGACTTAGGATACAATTCTTAAAAGTACTTAAGTCACTTAGGCTATGTCTACATCTGAAACCTTAGTTTGGACTTGCTTAGTCTGAACTAAGCAGTTCCAGGTTAGTTCAAACTAACAGCAGGTTAGTTCAAACTAACCGCAGTTTTTTAGTTAGAACTAGTTGCTTTTTTTAGTTCAAACTAACTTTTTAGTTCGAACCAAAAAAGAGCAGTTAGTTTAAACTAAAAAAAGTGGCTAGTTTGAACTAATGGCTTAGTTTGAACTTACTTAGTTTGAGCAGAGCACTTTGTTCAAGCTAACTAAAAATTTTTTTAGTTTGAACTAGGCAAAGACGAGTCTAGACAGGGAGCAAATTAGCCTGGACTTAATCCAGACCAATTTGCTAGTGTAGACATAGCCCTAGGAATCTAAGTCTCATTTTCAAATCTCAGTGACTTTCAGTGAGACTTAAACTTTTAAATGTGTAAAATCAAGATTTGAAAAGATATTTTGGTACCAAAAGCTGCAGGTAGATGGCAAGTGAGCTTTTCAGACATTGCTATGCACTTAATTTGCAATCACGTACACCCACAAATTTAAGTTAAAAAATCGCAGCAATGTCTATCTGCATCGTTAGGCACCTAAATACCTTTAAAAATCTGGCCTTTCATTCCTTTTGAAAATCAGACTTCGCACCTAAGTCACTTAAGTGGTTTTGAAAATAGTAGCCTGATTGTCTAAATACAGACTTAGGAGCCTTAAGTTTAGGCATCTATTTTTAAAAATATTTGCCCCCAAAAACTCTCAATCCACGGGGCTCTCAAACTTTGTTTCCTTTTGGGAAGTTGATTATTATACTTTAGAAATTCCTTCCATGTAACGGACAGTTTCCCAAGCATTTTTGGATGGAGCCATTCAACACATATATATGATTAAAAATACACAGAGCACATTGACTGCATATATTTTCAGTTAACTTCAGGATTTATCATCCCTCAAGGTAAATACTGAATAGCACAATATTTACATCTCTGTTCAATATCCCTTGATGTTCCCCTCAATAAACATCAGGTTCTGCTTATTATTTCAGAACAGCAACAATACTTTGCACCTACTCAGTGCTTTGCATCTGAAGATATTGATGTATTTTACAGAGCAGGGTAAATAATATCTCTTTTTAAGAAATGCAGAAACTGAAGAGCACAGAGATTAAGTGACTTGTCCACAGCCACACAGTTAATGGATGGCAGACTCAGGTCTGGACACTGGGTTTCCTGACTCTCAGTTTTCTGTTCCAGCCACTAGGCTATGCTTCCCTGATGGTAATTCAGATAAAAAAATACATTTTAAAATAGCAAGACTAGCAAATGTTAGTTAGGACACAAACATGGGGAACTGGCTGCTGGGAGTCAAAGTAAAGGGAAATAGCAAATTTTCTGTAGCATGTTCTGTAGGAATCAGTTAAAAAATATTAGCTAGTGTTTTCAGCAGATACACAATAGTATAGGAGAGGGCAGCTTTGTATGAAGACAGACAAAACTGACATTAACTAGCATGGTAGATTAGTTTTCAATCTTGAGTATGGAACCATGTGCTTCCAATCTGAGTCAGTCTATCATGCTGAAGAATTTCCTATTACTGTGTCCTTCATTTTCCACAGGTAGAAATAGTGGAAATGGTGCTTTTGACTGACAGGCGACCACATTACCCCATGTACAGAAAATATTTTCTATTCTCCCTCTCTGTGTCCCTTAAAAAAAAAAGTAAATGAATGTAGTTTTGACAAAAGGTGCCAATTTGACGGCTCTGAGATGTGAAGCTTTCTGTTTCTTTGCAACACAGAAACAGCACGGGCAGCAGCACAGCAAAATTCCCAGGCTGGTCCAACCTTGACATTGACATGTCTAGTTGTGTGGCACCTCAGCAGGCAACATACAGAAACAAAATTATATCCTCCATGAAGCATTGCCTCACATGTATGGTGCATGCGAGGTCATGCTACAAAATAGCATCCCCCATGCAGCATGACCTTGCACGTCTGTTGTTTGTCTCTTTCAAGAATGGGGCTGATTCTGGATTACTCTGAATCTTGAATAGTCATTTACACCAGTGTAATGTGAGAGGAAGATTTTAAGTTCTGTGGGGCAGAGGCTAACACTTCGGTTTGCATTTGTGTGGTGCCTATTACCACAGAGTGTTGGTCCATGAGGTGGACTCATACGTGTTACTGCAATACATATAATAGGTGTCGAACACCATCAAATCAGTTTGTTCAATTGTACATTCACTTTAGGTGGGTGGAAATGACTCTACAAGTTTCAGAGCCATCAAGAATCTGAGCTTATTTGCACTGAATGTTGCGCTGATTTTACCTAAAAGTGTACGTTGTATAGGGGCAGCTTTTTCAGAAATAGAGCACTAGTACGCTATCGACTAACATATTTGCATAGGCTTAGGAAGTGTAATCCAGTTATAGTCCATCATTGAATATAATTGCATTTGAACCAATAAAGGAAAGATTCTTTATCTGATAAGTTCCCAAGGGGCAGCCGTATTAGTCTAGTTAGGTAAAACGAACAAGGAGTCCTGTGGCACTTTTAAAGACTAACGAATTTATTGATCGCATGAGCTTTCATGGGAGAAAATCTAACCTGGTCAGATGCTTTGAAGAGGATGATGTGGGCTTTTTTCCCACAAAAGCTCATGCAATCAGTAAATTTGTTAGTCTTTAAAAGTGGCACAGGATTCCTTGCCGTATCTAATAAGCAGCCTCTCTGATCCCTCTTATTTCCTGCCTCTGAATCATTCCTCTTTTCTACTGATGGCAAATTACCCCTTAGTTTACCCAGCAGAGTGTATCGAAGGCTTCTCTCGGTGCAGTGTATTTTATTAGGAAGCTTAACGAAGCACAGTCTCTGTAACAACACAAATCTTGTTCCCCAAAACCTTGCACTGTTTCTAGTAGGCTGCTGTCGGTTCTTTTGTCTTCATTTCGGTGAAGTGCCTGTTCATGACAGTTGACTTGGAAGTTCTGGTGTCTCAATGCATTTGTCTTTCTCCATTGTGATGTATTTTTCTGAGTCTCCCCTTTCCTCCAAGGACATATTAGCTTGCTGACAGCAGCAATCTCGTGACTTCACTGCCTTGAGAACAAGCATGGCAGACCCAGGACCCAGCATCATGCTTTTCTGCTAGAAGTTCAGAAAACCTCCCTGTGGCATTTTTTTCTGTCTACTGTGATGTGGGATGTCATGATGCTTTTATAGCCAAAGATAGCTTTCCTAATTTTCAGGACAGAGGAGCTGACTGTTGGCTCAGAATTGGGTCATCTTTAAAAAAAAAAAGTCTTGCATGACCTCATTTTAAGAAACAGGGCATGTGTTCATCCTGCTCTCAAATTCCTTTCCTGACCTCTCCCATATAAAAATGTTGTTCAGATGAAAGACATGCTGGAGTCCATCTTACTAGGGATGGATCTCATCTCTTTCCCTATATATCTGTATTCAGGCCCTTCTTCTCTGTGTAAGGTCTGTCTCCTTTGCCATGAAGTTGGCTGTATTTAAGCAAAGCAGGGCTCATATTTAAATCCTTGGACATGCAAGAATTAGGGGAAGTTTGGATCTTGAGTGCAACTTTGCAGCTGGACACTGTGTTTGTAACTGATCAGATAACACTCAGGCAGAGGCAGCAACAGGTCCAAGAATCGTGCAACTTTGGGAAAGTTTGATCCTCATCTAAATCCAAATTTTGTAGTTCAGTCCCATTTTTAGGTGGCTGTCTCCCCTCCACTAGAGTCCCTCTATACTGCTGCAACATTCTCTGAGTCAGCCAGGAATAGTTCCTCCACCACAGGACCTATACAGGATGCCCATAGGCAATGTGGCCTAGTAGACTGTGCATGGAAGTAGGGCTCAGGAGACCTATGGTCTAGTCCAAGCTCTGCTACTGGCTGACTTTGAGCAAGTTGCTACTTCTTTATGCCTTAGTTTACCCATCAGTAAGATGGGGATGACCTCCTTTGTAAAGTGCTTTAGATCTAGAGATGGAATATACTAAATAGGAGCTAGATATTGTTAATACAGTCATTCTAGCATTCAGTTTAACTCATGATGCAGTCTAGTGGAGGGGTCATAAATGCTTCTCTTGCCTGGTTGATCTTTGTTAAAGAAGACTATTATTGCGTCGTTTCTACTCATTCATCAGTCATATGTAGGAGCCAGGCTGTTTCTGGGAATAGGTTTTAAAAGGTAGGGTTGGGTGACCGCTGAGAGGACCAAAAGTGGAATGTTCTGACAGTGAGGATAGTGGTCCTCATGGCAACTTAGATAAATGTTTTTCTCTGTGTTTAGCAAAGTCATCTAGCTGTTTCTTGGGCTAATCTGTGATTCTTACGTTCAGTGGCTGTTTTACTGTTGTGCCTTACATTACTATCTTTTTGACTCAAACTTTTTCTTGGCTTCTCACTTGCACATATGTGGATTCTTCCCCATATTATTCCTGTCCTCAGAGCCTCAAGACCTTATACAATTGGACCAGATTTATTCATTACCTTCAAAAACATTGCGTCATTTAGATCTCCATGATACCATGTCTCATGGAGCTTGGGGCCCATGTGCCTAGAACCTGATGTCCTCTTCAGAAGTAAAGTGTGCAAAGGTGAAGGGGGAAGGGCACTTGGGGCAAAGACCTCTGGAAAACCTACCACTGGTAAGCAAGTTACTTCATCAGTCTGTGCGCCATAACTCTTTTGGCACTTACTTCATGGAAATGTTGTGAATAGAATTGTGAGAAACTCAGCAGTTTGGGTTCCTGGACACCAAAAGTACAAGCAACCAAAATTCTATCAAAACTAATGTGTTTCACCTGTTTTCTGTGTAAACCACAAGGGTTTTTCCCTGGTTTCAGCAGGAAATTGCCTATCATGCAGATGGTAAATCCGGACCCAGACTTCTCTTAAATTCCAGGTCATTCAAGTCCATCACTTGTAAGTGTGATGCACTTTTTTTCATACCTTTTAGCAAACTCTTCTAAGCTTCAACTTTGTAATGAAGCTCAAAATTAGAAGAGTTTTGCATGATTCAGATTTTGCAGTAAACATGCTCTAGCAGTGAGGCTTAATTAATGTTTGTAAAATAGGGTCAAAGTATGAATTATTTATGATTCAGTGTATGGAGAACTGACTAGTAACAGATGCTTCTAATAGTATTAAGCAAATGGAAATAATGAAAATTAGGTAATAGATTCTCCAGGGATTTACATTTGGGTTGTTACATTTTGCAATTCAATAATATATTCAGAAGACATATTGTGTCTTCAGCAGAAGTGGAAGCTTACATTTGAACATTTAAAAAGGGAGCTAACCAGTGGTAACAATATAATTTGATGGGACCTAGAACCCTCCTAATCGCCAGGCCCCTTCCCACATTGTCTTGGCCCCCTTCATGCATGTGTGGGGCCCCAGTTATAATATGAGTGCAAAGCAAAGTGTTTGAGCCCCACCAGCTCCTTCCTCTCAGATGAAGCACAGCCTCAGATCCACATCACGCCAACCATGTCCACTAGTGACTACATCAGACCCCACTTTCCCCATGTCTTCCTTAGCCCCCAGCCCCATTCCTAAGATCCCTGTCCCGAAGCTCCCACTCCAGCCCTTCTACCCCTCCACTCCCAAATCCCCATCTTCATGCCACCCCCTTCAGCCCTCCAACCCCCTCCGCAGCCCCCTTCAGTCCCCTTGTCCACATTCCCCCATTCCACCCCTCCAGCCCCCTAACCCCTTCTACACCTCCCCAATCCCCTCTGTCCCTAGCCCCACTCCAGCCCCCCAACCTCTTCCATCCCTCCCTAGCCCTCCACCCAGTCCCCACTCCAGTCCTTCATAGTTCCCTCCACCACTAGCCAGCCCCACCAGCCCCTGCCCAGTCTTCTTGTCCTCATGCCCCCCTCCACCCCTCCTCAGCCCCCCAACTCCATCTTTCCCTCCCCAGCTCCCCATCCTGACCCCTTGCTACAGCTAGTCATGCTGCTCTGGACCCCTCCATTCCCACCCCTGGTCTCCACCTCACCATGCCCACCACCTCCTGCTGGCACAGCACCTAGTGCTTCCCCTTCTGGCTCTCAGACTCCCCGAGCGGTGGGGCAAGCTGCAGCAGCAGCAGCGTGGCCAGGAGCAGTGACTGCGAGGTGGCGATGGACAGAGGGCAGATGGCACGAGGCTGCTGGATTGGCTGGGAGCAGAGCAAGCGGGGGATCACATATGGCAAACGCCTGATCCCCCGACTCATTCCGCTCCCAGCCAGTCCTGCAGCCCTGCGCCATGCGCTTTATACACACCACCACTCGCAGTCACTGCTCCTGGCCGCGCTGCTGCTGTTTGCCCCATCGCTTGGGGAGTCTGAGAGCCTGAGGAGGAGGCACAAAGCAGCGGGAGTTAAGGGGGGATGCACTGGAACGCTACATTCTGCCGCATTATTCTATTTTTAGGGGCCCCAGAGCAGCGTTCCGGTGCATTCCCCTTTACTTTAACCCCTGGAGATAACATATCGTCCTTAAATGTTTGACTTGGGGTTATGGTTTTATAAGTGTTATTATTTGTCTTGGAAAGACCATATGAAATAGTAAAGTAGTTAATCAACAAACATTTCCCAAGCCAAAAAAAGAGGGAAACCTCCATTAAAAAAAAACAAAACCTTGACTTAGGGTGTAGTTAATGGTCCAATCTTGCAGTCATTGCTTAGGCAAAATTCCCATTGATGCTTATGAGACTTTTGACTGTGGACTTGAGTCCTGGGCCCAGAATAAAGTGTCTGAGCCAATGAAGAATAGAAATTGCATTCATAGAAAATAACGTATGTGTGCCCTTGTTAGATCCTATACTACAAAGAGCTCTGGGAGAATTTCAGGTTGATTATCTCAGTGGCTGTATATTTTGTGTAACTGATGTGATTTATTTAAGGACAGCTGAGGGAAAGTAAATGTAGCTGTATGCTGTCTGTGCTCTCCATCAGCTTGAAAAGTAGTTGAAAGAGGTCTTGAGTATACATGAAGGAACAGCATATGCTGCCTCCAAATGACACATACATGACACTTATCTCCTGATTCATGCCACAAGGAAATGATCCATGTTTCAAACCACCGGAGATTTTTCTTTTGGGACTCTTCTTACTGTATTTTTATTCTTTATCTCTTAGTTTCCAAGTTCAGCTTCAGCGATTAAGAAATGTGTGAATGCCATGTCAGCACAGAGCGATTTATGTTCAACTGAGATTATTGTATCTTGCTGTTTGCTATAGAATCCAAACCATTTTGTTTTTTTAATCTAAACAGCTGGCTCCTTTTTATACAGTCTTAATAAGCCTGTTGAAGTCAATGGAAGTCTTTCCATTGGCTTCAGTTGGCTTGAAACCAAGCCCTAAGACACCTGTGCCTTATAATTTACACTGTTGGGGCTTCTGCTCAAAGAACCTGGGTGTTCTGTGTAACAAAAGTAGGCTCTGATATTAAAATGTCCAAGCCTATTCTTGTATGTTTAATAAAATTCTAGCCAATCTGCAGAAACTGTAGACCAAAGCCTTGGAGAGTGTAAATGGATGCATCCCCCTTGATGTCTATGGAAATGTAGTCATTTACACGGTTGCATATCTGGCCCTAATATATGTTTCTTTGCTTGTAAAGTACCTCCCTGCTATATTACCTGCATGGAGATCATAATTCCAACTACATCTAAGGCCAGATCTACATTAGAAAGTTTGGCTGAGATAGTCTATGAGGTGTATATATAAGAAACTATACTGGCATTTCTATTATTTGGTTTCTTTTAGCAGGATATTCATAAGCAGTGAGTGAGTTTGGAGTTTGTCAGCATAGTTATCCTAGTATAGCCATACTGACACACATCCTCTAGTGCAGTGGCTTTACAAACCATGGGTCGGAACCTAGTACAGGGTTGCAGACCCTCAGGTACTGGGTATAGCAGCCCCTGCTGCCACCACCAAAAGACTGGAAGGCATTGCTCAAGACATAATTGGTGGATCACAGGCATAAATGATTTTTTCCAAGTGGGTCCCAAGGAAAAAAGTTTGAAAGCCAGAGTTCTAGTGTAGTCTAGGCTAGGGTCACTGATATGAGTCTTTGCTGCAAGTCTAATGGAAAATGTCTCTTCAAGACACTTCCATGAGCCTCTAGGACAGTGTTTACCAACCAGTGTGCCCTCAGGCCTGCACAGGTGTGGCACAGAATTTTTTGAGACACTACTCAAAGAGTTGTGGATTGGCTCATGAATATTCATGAGTTCATTTGGAGACTAGGTGGTGGTATGCCTCAGAATAATCAAAGGTATCAAGGTGTGCCATGGCAGAGCAAAGGTTGGGACCTATTGCCCTAGGAAGCTACATGAGGTGCAATTCTGCCCATCCATGCATTCACAGTGACTTTGTAACCCATGAAAGCTCATGTTTTAGTAAATCAGTTGGTCTTTCTAAGAACCACGACACTCCTTATTTGTTTTTCTAAATCTCTACTCTATCTTAAACTAATTTTCATCTAAGGATATCGTTTTGCCAAAAACTGAATTTGAGGTTTCTCACGTCAGTTAGTGGCAAAAATCCCACTGACTTCAGTGGGTGCAAGATTGGGCCCTCAGTCTTGAGGGGAGATTCTCTGTGGCATGGCTATAGAGGCTAAAGCCCTGGGTCCTGACCTAAAGGGGAGCCCCAGGCTCCAGCCTCTCTTGCCCCTACATGTTCTCCCCCCCACACTGCCCCATTCACCCCCCATAGCACAGGTGGGCCTTTGGGGGGACACTGGGTGGGCCCTCGCTGGCACTCGGGGGGTGGCGCCCTGAAGTCAGAGGTCAGACTCCATGCGGCTCTCGCTTCACCCCTGGGCTGCCTGGTCCACCCCCAGGAGCAGGGTAGGCCAGCATCCATTACGTCCACCCCAAGGACAGGGCCAGCTGGCGCGCGGTGCGGCCTCTGGCATGGCCTTAGGGCTGCACCAGAGGCCACACTACATACCAGCCAGCCCTTCCAGAGCAGACCAGCCAAACTGAGGCCAGTGGAAACTTGCCGCTGGTCTACAGGCTGTCATGGTGGGGAGCTGAGCCCCAAGGCCAGGATGTGGGGGGCTCTGTAGTAACAAGTAGCCCAGGGCCCCTTAATCCAGCACTGCCCAAGACTGAATGGTGCCAGTAGCCCAAATGATTTTTGCCGAGCAGCAAGCAACAACCTCCTAGGCTCCTCTACGCCCATCTTTTGGCTCCTTTGTGCCCTACAGGTCTGTCATTTTTGCTCCTTTTTTCCTGGCTTCAGATCAGAGCAATAGAACCTCTGATTTGTCCCCTTTACACTGACTTCCAAAGAGACTGCCAGCGTACACTAGACAATAGTTTACCTGGTTTTTAAAGCTCTCACTTAATCTGCAACTATTTAAATTATTGGGAAGAAAAAAATCAATAGAAATGCAGTTCCAGCCATTTAAAGAATGAACATTTGTCAGGGATAGGTGTCCATTCAATCCAGGCTGTGCTTTAAATGTGAGAGAGGAAAAAAAAGACCCAGGCAAATTGTGTAAGCAATAATGAGGCATGAGAGAATTTGAATGATTGGAGATCACTCATCCTTCAATGGCTAGAGTTTGCTCCCTATTATAAACCAGTCTTCTATTCCCTGCTCCCCAACTTCACCAGAAGAAAAGGCAAAACCCTAAATCAATCCACATTAAACTTCACATCACACATTAATGTCATTGATTTGTTCACTTGATCATCTAAAAAGTTCCTGTGCAGGCAGTTTGCTTCACTAAGGAGGTTGTTTAGTGGTGAACTTTTCTTGGCTTTCCAAAGTTGTATAATGAAGTTCTTGTTTGTACCCTCTGATCACTAGTTGATCAAAGGGGGTATGGACAATTCCCTGAGTGTCTTTATCAAGATCTCTGCTGGGTCTCTTTATTCACCCAGCAGCTCAGTGGATTTTGTCATCCATCCACAACACGACAGCAAATTTTTGCTCTATCAGTGTGGGAAGTGGAACTGGGATGGTCCTCTCCATAATTTTCCTGCCTGACACTGCTGTTTTAAGGCTCAGTCCTGCTCTTGTTAAGGCCAGTGAGAGTTTTCCCATTGACTTAATTTGTCATATAGTAGGAAATGCAGCCCCTGTTCTGTTTTTAAAAAAAGAAAGTGCATTAACTACAGCTCAAGGCTTGACAAAAAGGTGCCAACAGTTTTATTTTTGGTCACCAGAGGATGCTCCTCTGCTACATTTTCACAGCTCAGATAGGAGCCTGGATGCCATGACGACCTGTCACTCAGGTTTTGTCGAGTCCTGCTATAGCTGGAATCCTACCTTCTCAGACCATCAGATGAGAAGATGATCTTGTCACTGACAGCATGTGGCAAAGTGCAAAGAAGCTATCTCAGAGTCAGCAGGAAAAGGTTTAACTGTGTCCTGGAGAAGAGGAAAGACCACAACTTCCCCTGTTGGCAAGCAGCCGGCCTGCTTGGCCAGGAAACCTGTCCATGACGAAAGCCTGGTTGACCCAACTGTGGTGAATAAGCTCACTCCCCCAGCATGGGGTAAGATGGGTTGCATCAAGGGCAGTCAGTCTCCTTGTGTGAAATGGTGCAGACTGAAATACCCTTCTTTTGCTTGACTCAGCTTTCAGTTGCACTGAGCCATATTTCCCCATCTCTTTTCTCTTAGGGTATGGCCACACACACTTCTTATTTCGAAACAACAGAGGTTGTTTCGAAATAAGAAGTGCCATGGCCACACGACGCACGGCCATTTCGAAACAAGCAAACAGCTTGTTTCGAAATGGCCGTGTTCCTTCCGAAACAAGCTAAACCTCGTTGGCTGTCGAAACGGTTGTTTCGAAACCAGAGGGGCGGGCGGCGAGCGGCGCAGGACTTGGCTCGGCTGGGCTCGGCGCGGCGCGGCTCGGGAGCTGCCCGGGAGTGCGGGGGGCGGCGGCGGCGGCGAGGCGGCCCGGGAATGCGCCGGAGGAATCCCGGGGGCGGGGCCTCGAGGGAAGCCCCAGACCCGCCCCCGGGCAGGCGCGTCAGCCCTGCGGGGGGAATCCTGGGGGCAGGGCTCCCTCTGGCCCCGGCAGCAGCGGGTTCCAGCCGCGCGCCGGGGCCGTGTGCCAGGGCTGTGCCCCCAGGTTTGGGGGCTTTGGGGGCTTTAAAGCCCCCGGGTGAGGCGCCCTGCGGCACTTCACCTGACGGGTGCCTTCAGCCCCTGCAGGCACCTGCCGGGTTAGGCGCCCAGCCGCGCCTTACCCTGCCGGTGCCTGCAATCCCCTCCCCTGTCGAAATAGCAGGTCCACAGTGTGGACCTGCTATTTCGATGCCTTATTTCGAGGACAAAGTTTTTTGTCCTCGAAATAAGTTGTTTCGAAATAAAGAGTTATTTCGAAACAGCTTGTTTCGAAACCTCTTGTTTCGAAACAAGCCCTCCCCGTGTGAACATAGCCTTAGTGCTGAAGAAAGCCTCTTGAACTCTCGGAGCCAAACTTGAGGGCCAGCCCCTATAAGAATTCAAAACTCATTGATTGAAACTGTATTCGTGACATGGACAATAATGTGCATTGGTGTGTTTGGACTTGTGTCTGTACATTCTGGGCACCCTTGACGTTTTATAACCAAATGTTACAGCAGTATCAGGCAACTTAACCCAACACCAGCAAACAGGGAATTCCAAAATTTCATTCTGCCTTTACAGTCCTCTACCCACCCCCCAAATATTTTTCATGCACTTCACGAGGAAGATGAGCTTTGCAGGGTGGCCTCAAGGTCTTCGTAGCTTAAAATCCTGACTAGTGGTGGTGGAATGTTGTGTCTTTTAGCCTTTTCCCAAGAAATGCCCTTTTAGCTCAGCCATTTGCCTTCAGATGCTGCTTCCATCCTATCAATTGGCTCAGTGGACTTATTTCCCAGTTCCTCTGTAAGCATCCATAATTCCAGGTGGCTTTCATCTTACAGCAGGAGCATAATACTTCTTAAAGGAAGTGGCTGATCTTTAGCTGAGAAACTCGATCAGCTTTGCAAGCTGGTTTCATATTCAGTACAGTGGTGAACAACCACCGGAGCCAGATATAATAGCCCCAGCTCCACCCTGCAAAGGGGACAAAAACTATCCTAACAGGGCAGCCAGAGACTTCCCAGAATTAGAGCAAAGACCTGGATGAGGTAAAGCTGGCAGAACCAGATATGGGACATTCCTAGGTAGGGAGTGGGAGGAGATGGGGTCAAAGTGAGCCCAGCTATTGTGCTCTTTTTATCAACTAACATTGTGATTCTGGTCCCAAAGCCCCCAATCAAACTTCTCTGCCAAGATTTGTCCTTTACACCAAGCTGTTGATGGGGATGTTTTCCTCTTTGAATATTTCTTCTCATACTTGGCTCTGAACTCATGAGCTGCTTACAAGATAGCAATTGCCAGGATCTTTCCTCCTCCCTTCTGCAGAAATTGACCTCACCTTTATTTGCTCCCCAATGCTCATTCTCTAATATTTCCTCTGTTCTCAATAAAGTCTTCAAACCTCTCTCTCCATGGCTCATTAAATTCATTGGCTGATTCCTCCGTCACCCCAGCATACAGACCATCATCCAGATTCATATGCATTTATAGTTTCCAATAATTCACTTCCTGGCTGTTTATCACTAACAGTTTTCACACTGCCTGGATTGCCTTCTAATAGTCTAGGCTTATTTTCTTCATTTTTCGTCTGGAAGATAGATTTAAAACAAAAAAAGCCAACATCTCAGCTGTTTTATAGACATCATTCATTTCATACTTCTCTTCCTTTATTAATAGACTACTTTTTCACTGTTGCTTCTTTCACAAATGCCAAGAGAAGCAGATCTTATTAGTTTCCCTGAATCTGTGTTGGTAAGCAGGGTAATATTTAGGTTGGAGGATTTTTCTGCTGCTTTTTCTCTGTTTCCATTTGAGCCTTGGCTGATTATTGAAATTCTTTTTACACTCCATCACAGTGGTCCCAGTCTTGTGGCTTAAGAAACCCACTATCTGTCAACTCATAAAAAATGTTGACATATACACCATTAAGGACTACAGACCACTACACATTTAAATAAATGTGTTGATGCTACTGTGCTCATTTTTACATTCACTAATTTTACACTTACAAATTACTTCCATGCCCTAGTATGTCACACACTCAGGCTATGCCCACACACAGGCAGTTAAATTGATTTAACTTAAATTGATTTAATAAAATTGCCATAAAAATTATTAAATTGATTTAAGTTAAATAGATTTAACAGGTCCACACCAGAAAGTCAAATCAAAGTAGCACGTCCAGGGACAGGCCTTGCTAGTTTGATTTAGGAGAGAAGGACCATGGGAGGTGTGGCAAGATGGCCCCCTAGAAAAGCCATGCCCCCACCCAATATATGAATAGAGAATGGCACCCTGGGAAGGAGAAGGGCAAAAGGGTTAAATTGAAACAACCGTTAAATCAAAATAACATGTCCACACTGTGTTATTTCGATATAATGGTTGCGATCTAAGCATCATTTTGATTTTAAATGAGGCTTTATTGAATTGATCTAACTTTCCTTGTTTCGAAATGATGGAGCTCATATTACCATGCACTCTGCTACAGCCAGGGGGAGGAAAGCGCTGATCTCCCATCCCCTTGGCTGCAGCAAGGAGCCTGTGCTGGTCTTGTAGCCCCATTGCAGTGCTCTCCAACTGGGTCCTGAGGCAGTGGTTCGCTTCTGCAGCCAGTAGGATGGGAGCGGGGGGCCACTTCAAAAGACCCCAAGGGCCACTTTTGCTCCCCAGGTCTTGGGTTAGGAACCACTGCTCCATCATGATTTATTGTAACTGTGATCAGTGTGCGGGTGAGTAACAGAGTCCCCAGCTGTGCTGTGCATTGTCCAAACATGAAGTAAAAGGACAGCATCTGCCCCAAAGAGTTTCCATGTGTCGTTTGGACAAAACAGGTGAAGGCAATAAATAGGAGACGAAGAAGCAACAGTAGGGAAATAAATGGACAGCTTTTGCACACTAAGGTGCTGTCACAGCTTACCACCTGCCTCCCCATTGCAATGGACCACATCTTAAGAATTGGTAACTGGGCTCACCTCACCTGGGAGCAGAAACAAGTGTGCTGCAGAGAGCTGGATGTCTGAGAAGCAGAGGCGAAGGGGATCTGTTTGGTCTGCAAGCTCTGGGATTGAGCGTTAGCATTGCCTACCACCATGGCTAGTACCAACCTGACAACTGATCAGGAGGTAGTGAGTAGCAACATCATAGTACAGCTGAGGATTAAGATTTGCAAGAGGCAGCTTTGCTGATGGTTGTTTCCCCTTTCCCCCTCCCCAGGAAATTTTCCCATGCACAAAGGATGGTTTGAAAAGCCCAGAGAGATTTGATGGACAAGATGAGTAGCGGGTTGTAAAGACTCAGATTGTTGGTGCTTGTTGCTATATACATTAAATAAAAAGAAAATCTATCTATCTATCTAGGAATGGAAATGGGATAGATAGATAGATAGATAGATATTCCATTTCCTCCCACTTCCATCCATTCACCTGCCTGTCTTTAGCTTGTGCAATTAATCCTTGAAGGAGGGACTGTTCGTTTCAAATTTCTTGGAAGTGTCTAACGCACAGTAGGCCCTATTATAAATTAATAACATTTGTAGTGAAAGCAACGGTCAACACCACAATGGCTGTGTTCACACACAGGCATTATTCCGATACAAGTTGTGTCGAAACAACTTGTATCGAAATAATGCCTTATTTCAAAATAACTTAATTTGAATTAACAGTTTGTTCATTCGAATTAAGGAAAAAAGCTCAAAGTGAAATAGCAGTTTCAGGCAACAGTTATTTTGAAACAAGTCACTGTTGTTTCGAAACAACATGTTCGGACGGCATTGTTTCAAAACAATCGTTTCGAAATAACGTTGTTTCAGTCCCACATGGGGTTTAAGTTGTTTCGAAACAACGCCATTGGGTCAAGGCTGTGCAGAGGAAATTTGGGGCCAGATTCTCTGCTAGTGTAAATGGAGCTGCAGTGTTTCACACCAGCTGAAAAGCTAGCTCAAAGTAGTTTGTTGGAACACCATGGAGTTGAGGTTAAAAATAGCTTACTATCCTATTCTTCTCTCTGTCTGTTGTTATTCCAGCCTCCTTACCACAGAATCTGACCAACGCCAATTGTGCGTTAAGTGATATGGCTAACATCTGTCACCTATGTTTTTTTTTTCTCTCATCCCCTTCCCAGAGGAAAATTGGCATGTATCATGTGTAATGTTTCATTCTGGTGGGTTTATAGGTTTTTCCCCTAATACCTGTTTGGGGCCAGGATCTCAAGAATACTGTGCTATATTTTAGTAAATAATAAACAAGTAATTAGGGTACATATGCAGCAGTCTATGTTTAGATTGCACACTCTTTGGGAGAGGGGCTCTCTTTTTGGTTTCTATTTGTACAGTGCTTTGCACAATGGGGTCCTGGTCTATGGCTTGGTTTCCTGTCACCATACAAATAATAATAATAATAATAATAATAATAATAATAATAATAATAATAA